>JAUBNY010000465.1:3146618-3168584 GCA_032275445.1 Crypturellus soui | reverse complement strand
ACCCTGCGTGTGCAGGGGGGTTGGACTAGATGACCTCTAGAGGTCCCTTCCAACCTTAGGCATTCTGTGATTCTATGTCGCCCCAAAAGGAGGGCTCACACACAACTGGGCTTACAGTGCAGCTCTCTCAGATTGTGAGCTCGTGAGGACCAAGGAGTCTCAAGGAAACTCGAGCAGGAAATTGGCACTTAAGAAAGGAGCTTCTGCAACTCTCCCCACCTTTCTAAGTCATTCCCATGAAATAACCAATGCTTTTGAAGCCAACCCTACTTCTCCCCATACTTAGCAGCTGTTCCCCCAGCATTTTGTGTGTGCATTGCCTGACTCTTACCCGAGTAGTACTGGGTGAAGAAATGCCTGCTGGCGTACCTGCTGCAAACTGTTTACATTTCACTTTCTTTGGCAATAAATTAGCTCTGCAGAGGAGGTCTGAGCAACAGTTGTTCTGTGCGGGGAGGGAGTCACGGATTCTGTGACAGCCTTTAAACAGCCAGCCCTTATCATCACCGATGCCAGAGTGCAGGGAGCTTGTTGATGCAAACTAACACCAAGTGAACTGCGGTTGCCAGCAGAGTGGCTTCCCATGTGAAAACCCTGATTCCCTCTTGACAGGGCCATGGCAAAGCCAAGTCAAGGACAGAGTGTTTTTTTTTTTTCAAATCGGCTGTTAATGGAATAAGTAATTCTGCAGACCTGCCTTTCACATCTCACTCACTTTGTATGCATTCTAATTAATTCTGTCAGAGAAAATAATTGGTTTAGATCAGGTCAATCCAACTGAAGTTCTAAATAACTTTGGTTGAGTGGTATTTATATTTCAGCAACTAGTCTTGGGTGAAGCTCTCACATGCTCAGAATGCTAAGCCTGTGCTAACTTGGCATAAAAATAGTGCTGCAGTCCATCAAGTGACATTGAGTCCCATCTATAAAAAGGCACACAGCTGCCTCTGAAATGCAGCTACCGCAGGAGTGGGGCAAGGAGCAGAGCACCCTGTGTCAGTGCAGGGTGGTGGTCCATGTAGACTCCCTCCCATGTTGATCGGTTGGGTGGCATGAAATGTTTCTTAGTCTGGGAGGAGTGATAGGAATTGCCCTGTGGAGTGTTGGTTTCAGGGGGACACAGGATATAGTAAGGAAGGATTTCAAGGATTTTCCCAACTTATTTGGGGAGCTGTAGAAGCAAGGATCAGACAGCCAGCAGGACAGAAAATGGTTTCATACAAGACTGGAAGAAAAAAACAGAAGAAAATCTGGTGTATGGCAGGAGGCAGGGAAAGGGAAGAGAGGGGTATCACAGGTCAGACACAAAATCTGCTCCCATCCAAGGTTATTTAAGGAGTGAGCATTTTCATATAAGAAATGTGCAGATGGAAGGCAGGTGCCACTGTGCTGAAGGTCAGAGCTAAGCTAAAAGTGCCTTTAGTTTGCTTCATCCTACAGTTTCACTGTTAACATTTGGGCCAATGCTTTTCTCCCCCTCCACCCAACAAATTTTAGATCTGCAGCCAGATCCTCACTCTCCAGCTCAGCCTCCATCTCTGCTTGCAATAGCATCAGCCCACTCTCCTGAATCCTAGAAAAGGAAATTCATCTTTCCATCTGGTCCTCTTCATCTCTTTGTTGAATAGGTAGCATTTGCCTGAGATAGCTCACCCCGTACTGAAGAACAACATGTCTCATACTGTGCTGAGTGTCACAAATGCTCTTCTTTCTGTAAGCAAACTGTGCAAACTGGCTCTCCTGCTGCAAACCTTCTCTACTACCCTGCGCTTGCTCTGGTCTCCTGGGGGAAACTTGGCCAAATGTGCAAGTGTGAGGAACAGTGTCACAGCCTTCTGTGCTTCCTCCCTTCCTGATGCTATAAATAATATCTCATTTGTAAATAAAGTATCTCCTCGTCTATTTTTACAGTGCTTCCTCTCCAACCGCAGATCACATCCAGCATGGGCAGTAGCCGTACTTGCCGTGTCCAGTTTCAGTGTGCAGCCAGCACATTTCCATCCTGCTCTGGAGGATCTACCCTTGCCAATGAGAGCTGCTTTTGTTAAAGCTCAGTTTCTAATTTCCCTCCTGGGATTAGCAATATGATATGGACAGGGAGCTAAAGGAGCAAATGGGATCGTTTTAAAGCTGCTAAAGCTACCAGACTGTGATTGTAGCGACCACAGATAGAGTGGATCTAATATTAATCTAGCCAATCCACATCTCTTAATCCACCAGCAAAAAAAATCACGGCAATGTGGTGTCCTGGGGTGCCATGTGAAAATGAGCCTGACCCTGCGGTGCTTCCTGCGGTCTGGGCCATGCATGGTGTGTTTCACCACTCACCAGTCGTGGAGCCAGCTGCCCCAAAGCCACCCGTAAAGACACTGCTAGCCTGTCTCTGCTTGCATGGGCCCCCAGCTATGCCAGTAACTATGAGAACGACTAGGCAGTGATGAGTGCCTTCAAACACAGCACTCATGCTGGAAAGACATCCTTAATCCTTTGCTAGACCAAAGTAGTGGTGCATCTCCCGTGCATGCAGCCTGCCCAGCCCAGTCTGGGCCCTCCAGCTAAGCCTGTAGGGAGGGATTCCCATCGGGGCAGCCACGTCCCCGCATCCCACAGGGTTTTTCCCATGTGCTGCTGAAATCAGCAACTACCATTAATGGGGCACTTTAAGACTTCCAAGAAGGCTCTAAAACTGAAGAGGCGTTTTGCTTTGCTAAATTCATTGCTGAAGAATGAATCAAACAGAAACTTCTTCTGGTGGTGCTGTTAATTTTATCCAAACTCAAGCGCTCAGCCGTAACGCATAGTAACCCCACTGCCATCCTGGGATCCTTCCCAGCCCATCATTCTGGACAGCCTGAGCAAATCTTGTCTGTGATCAGTTCACCACCTCCTGCCTTGAAGCAAGACTGACAGGATGAAATCCTATGACCTGTGATATAGATGAGATCAGGCACCTTCTGCCTTTAAATCTGTGAGTGCAAGAAAATAACCTCACATTAAAGAACACTCTGCCTTAGGAAATTTCTCAGGGAGAGTCTCACCTATTTCTCACTTTCACATGAAGTATTTTCCCCCATTCCTCCCAGTCCCCACCTAAAGATTTATTTGGTTTCCTCTCTCTCCAGGCTCAATCTAATTAAACAAAAAATGCTTTATTCATGTGAGTGTTCTGTGAACTTTACTCAGAAAAAGTGCTGAATATACCAAAAGCAAAGAACAGATTTTATGTGACTTTTTTTTTTCTGGTGTATTTTTTCCTTTTTGCTCAGCAAAGCTCTTTTCCTCTTAAGTAAAGAAATGACTGAAACCCCATGCTTCAATATACAGACTAGTCAAACTTACTAAAATGACAAAAACATGAAATGCTCTTTTATTGGTCACTGAATCCTTTTTCCACATTGGAACCATTTCCATACCCAGTGATTAACAAAATAGAGCCTTGATCCTTTGTATATAAGAGGATTTTAAAATGGCAAAATTAAGCTCTTGAAATACAAGAATGGTTAGACTTAATGTTGTCTGGGCAATATTCATTTGATTCCTATTTCCATATGTATTATTTTTCATCTTGAATCTACATACTTGCATACTAATTTTTCCCTGGGAGCCTCTCCTACATTCCCCATCCAAGATAAATTGTGATCTCATGATCAGCTATTTCATACTTTTCATCATTTCTCCTCATTATTCAGAAAGTGTCTCATGCCTTACTTACAATGTATGATTCAAACCATGCTTTGGAGGGAATGGACAGCAATTTCCTGATTAACTTTTCTCTGTAACATTTTGTTGTAGCATCCAAGTGCTTCCCAAGTCTTTATGAATTTGTCTAGACAGCTTCTGTATAAGGTCTTGTGTCTACAGGGCTGCCAGAGGCAGGGGCGTCAGAAAAAGCCTTGGGAAATAGAACGGTTGAAGCCCCACATTTGCATGGCAACGTGGAAAAGAAGGAGAAATGAGGCACTAACGAGTCACGGTGCTATGAAGGGAAATGACAGCCCAGGTGGGAGTCTGATGGACGACCAAAGTGCATGTAGGTGAACAGGAGAACGGGATGCGCGAGTCCTGCGAGGAGCCTGGCCGGTCTGCACCAGCAGCATCACTGCCCCAGGAGGCCAAGCTCTCGGTTGGCAGTACCTGCAAGCTTGACCCAACTTTTCCAGTGACCTGTTGTCATCATGAATTTTGGAGGCACCAACTAGTCCTATCTTCCATCATATTTCTTTCTATCCTTTTCATTGTATGAGGATGAAAATGTTACAAAATCTATTCTTTTAATTGCTAGGAGCTCAGTTATAAGACTGCTACTAAGACAAGGCATGCTAGACATGAGGAGCCATTTGATGGGGCAGTTGTGCTGAAATCCCCAGAGGGAGGTTTAAACTGGCCTGAGGTGCAAATAAGGCCAAGATTGATGATGAGAAATTCCATCAATTCAACCCCCTCCTATGACACCCTGGCTCGCTGGAAATTGCAAGCACAGCAGGCAAGCAAAGGCTGAGCGGAACAGAAAAAACCTTCTTACTCCTGTCATCGCAAGACCCGAGAGCTTCTCACTGGGGCTACCTGCTGCCGTGAGCCCAAAGAGTAGGAGTCACTCTGCAGTAATTTCCAGCTCTAAAGGGTAAGTGGGGATTTCCCCCTTGCAGAATTGGAAGTGCCTAGCCCGGTGCAGAAAATCCACTCCAGCAATCTCTCTCTTAATCATAGTATGAAGTAGCCTTTCCCTTCTCCCCTCCTAACCTGATTCTATTATTTTCTGATGTATTCTTAGCTGTTCTGCTCGAGGGTGCTTCAGCTGGGAGGTGAGGGTGTGAGTGCACCAGGGTGCTGAAAGAGGCAGGGATTAGCAGGGAACTTTCTCAGCATTTACACTTTTCACACTGCTGGTGGTTGTATTCCATATTTTGACATTTGTAGGTTATAAGTCTGTGGGTGGTTTTTTTTTTTTTTCATTTCAGTGGGACTATTTTTCAATTAAAAAGCAATCACATTTTCTTAAAATGAAGGAAGAGTGGCTCTAAAGACTAATATTAGCACAGCCACATAGCTGTTTTATAGATACCAGTTGAATGCCCTGTATGGAAGGAAACTTTTGATGTTAATTTATGGATTGGGTGGTTTTGTTTGTGCAATGGGCAAGACGTGTGAATAGGTACCTATATTTTAGGTGTGGTGCAAGTAGATGTTCTTTAAATGATAGCAGAATGGGATTATGCATTGCTTTTCCGATTTTATGGCCCTTCTACTGTGCTGCTTTTCTGGACCTTGGAGCCTGAAGTTCCTGATGCGGGCAAATATATTATATACAGACACTATGAGGAAGCTGTCAGACAACTGTATGCCAGCAAAACTGAATGTCCTGGCTTGGCGTCTCTGTCCCAGAGCCTGAGCTCCACATCATCAAAACAGGATGGTAGAAAAGACTATACTGGACCATTCGAAGGTATGGATCAATGACGTCATTAACAAAGTGACCTTACGGATAGAGGAGATGATGCGGAGGCCCCTAGTGATGATACCCCAGAGTTTTCTTTAAGTACAGGCTCTCCAGTAATGACTTGTAATGCAGAGAAGAGCAACACATTAGAAAGGCCCTTAACAGCAGCCCCCTCATAACTGAACCTCCAGGAAGGACAGGACTTCTCTCCCCAAGGCAGCCCCATCGCTGCCACCTCCAATATGGGTCCCCTTCTCCTCTCACCCGTTTGGGCCCTGCTTGAAAACAAGCAGAAAAAGGTAAATTGCAACTTTCCAGAGAGAACCTGGCACACAGAGCTGTGAGCGAGGCTTTATCATCGAGCCATAAAGTGTCCCCCACTGCATTACTTGGCTGGCTGATATCACACATAATAAATTGGGTGAGCACACAAAGATTTACTGACTCGAGCATCTCGGCCCCTATTATGAATTCAGCAAGTGGAGTGAGTCAGGAGCCCAATCTCTGCTAGGCAAAGTAAATAAAATAAAATTAAAACCTAATGGTCCCTACATTCCTACAAACCTTTGGGAGGACAAAGAGGATCACAGCGGGTATCTCTTTTCCCATAGATTTCCAATTGTGCTTTTGTTGCTTCATATTACACACACATGCACGGTATCTGCCTATTTCTTCTCCACTCCATAAAAATGGAAAATAAATTGGGGTTAGTCCAATTACTGAAACCCAATTAAAACAATTTAAAAATGACTTAAGCAATTATCTAACAAGTGATCTTTTTGGTAACAGCTGTACACAGGCAATTTATTAGTTAGTGAAGCCAACCCTTGTTTTTAATATAAACAGACTAATTAATCAGTGGTTAACTCCTGTAATGGCCAGCTCTGGCATTTAATTATCTCTGCTGTCATGAAGCATAGTACCTTATTTCCTGGGGTTATTATGCTAACTGCCAGCAATGACCATTATGTAGAGTTTAAAGTACTTTCCATGATTCTGTCTTCTATGGAGAGATAGACCTTTCCAGAGGGCAGCTGAGAGCTCTCAGTGGCTCACAAGAAGGCAAAAATCTGGATCTCCTAAAAAAAGCTCAATGTCAGATGAGCAGGAGAAGGTAAGAAACTTCAAGTCTCCAGAGCTCTTGAAGACCAAGAACTCCCTGTCATTAGAGAAGAGGCAGAAGAAAAAAAAACCTGAGAACTCAGGTTTAACACCTTAATCTTGGACTTTGGAAAGGTATGGGGACAGCGAAAAATGGGAGCATATCATATGTGGGATAATAACACTTGAAAGGAGGCATGGGCATTAAATAAGGTAAAGTCAACCCTTCAATCCACTCCTCGCTACTATGCACCCTCAGCCACCGTGTTTAACACCCTGCTGTCCATGTTAAACAAGCACAGACTGAGCATGCAGGGAAACCAGCGCTGGCCCTTCTGCTTTCCTGCGCTCAGCCACCCCGGCGGGCCTTACACAGTTAAAGATTTCCTTGACAGATGCAATAAACCTGAACTGTCCAACAACAGATGCCAAATTTGATCATCTTGCCGGAGCTGCCGATAAAGAGGCTCACATAAACTCGCTGGGAAGGAACGCAGGGCATGCAGGGGAGCTATTGCAGCACAGGTTAGTATGAAGAAATTGCAGGCAGCAGACAGCAGGGCAGTAAAAGCTCATAAAACCCTGGTGTACAAACCAGACTAATCAAAGAGGAACCTGCGGGCGCCGTGGCCTTCACACAGCAGTTGGGAGAGCAGCGTGACTGCTCTTGGAGATCAGAGACCCCAAGGATGCGCTACCTGGGCACCTCCAGACCACGCCGTGCTCTCACATCACCCAAGATGAAGAGCAGCTCCACCAAGCTGGCAAGGTCACCGTGGTGTCACAGAGATCGATATTAAGTGATAAGAACAATTTTGGGGGAAAGAAAAACTTTCTTTTGAAAGAAAGTTTTGGGGGTGTCTATTAAGATCACCTGCGTGAATCTCATGGATGCAGTGGGAGAGTAGGTAGGTGTTATTCTAATGGGCCTAAGCTGATAAGGAATTTATATTTTTGTCTACTGTAAGAACCTCTGCCTGATTCCTTGAATGAAGATGCCCATTGATCCTTCCTACATCTCATAAATTCCTGCCATTCCTGCATCCATGTGAGATTAGCTCACACCAGGGGAAAAGAAGACTGCTTGCTCCGAGACCCAGTTACACACGTTGGTACTGGTCATGAATATGACTGAAGCATTTTAAGTAAATCCAGCACTGTTCCACCACCACCAAAGGCAGAACAGATGGTTTCGTGGAGCACTTTAGACCGTGACCATTATTCTTGGCAAAGAAGCAGCATTTTAGTGGCTAAGCATCCAGATTTGGGGCTAACCCAGCTTCTCCTTAATGCAAATACCAACCGCAGAAGGAAACAGCGCAGCAGCTTTGCATGCTGAGAGCACACCACAGAAGCAGATCTTTGAGTCCTGACTGCTCCGATGACAGTAAAGTGACGTAGGGACAAACAGCACCAGCGTTTGCTACCCAGTGCAGCACTTTGGCTCCTAAACAGGCTGCGTGCATGCCAGTGAGTGCTCTCTCTTTGAGGATCTGAGGATAAGGCTTTCACTGGGCACCCAAACACTGTGTCTACTGGGCACCATGAAGCAGCTGAGATGTGTCACCTGTCCCACAGGCTGCCACCAGCCCCGGGGAGCCTGCCCATCAGCCTGGCAGAGCAGGAGGAGGCACCCTAGGCTGGGCACGCTGGCTTGGCTGGGCTCTGTGCTCAGTGTGGATTTCTCAGTTATCTCAAAGGTTTGATGACTGAGCGGTCTGCTTTCACCAGGTGGGAAAAGGGCAATTACTGCGTTATTTCTTGCTTGCACACCACAGCGTGTAGCCATTAGCACAGATGCTCTTACAGCTTTTGAGGCTGATGGTGCTTATGACAGAGCTTAGTCTGGTCGAAAACATTGGATTTACACTGTGTCAGTGAGAATCGCCCCCCCACCCCAGCCCAGGCAATAACAGTACTGAGCGGTTTTACAACTGATGTTCACATCTCCCATCAAAAAACACATGGAATAGGGCAGCCATACATTTCTTCCAATTTGGCATTGAACTAGAGGCACATAAAAAGTGTAATTTCCAGACCAGGCTGGAGATTCAAACGGGAAAGGCATCTAACAGGTGAAAAGTGATGTGGCCTCAGCACGAGCAGATACTCACTCCCCCATCGCAGGCTGTCCTGCTACCGCCCAGTGCCTCTCTGCAATAGCAATGAGGATTGTATTGCTCTCCTCTCTTCTGTGGGTTATCTCCATGCCGAGCTGGGACACAGCGCTACCCCGAGTGCTGCGGTACTCGCGCTGCCTGTAATCTGGAGAGGGCTGTGGTAGCTGGCACTGTCCACACACAGACTGTCAGTGCTTGCTTAGGTCAGGTAACTCCGTGCCATGGAGCCCGGAGCACACTGTCCCAACTCACAGCAGCCGCTGCTGTGCCTCGGCTGTGCCTTGGCTGGCGAGGCTTGCTATTAGCAGCCTAGATGGGTGCGTTATGTGTTTCTGAAGCATGTGCGCTCTGCTGCTCTGTAGCACCTTCCCTTTGTGGTGGACACGACTTGCTGGCTCCGTGGCTCCTGTAGGAGGCATCTTCTTCTCACCATGGACACTTTCACATGGACCTCAGCACCACCAGACATCTCCCTCCTCCATTGAAGAATCACTGAAACTGGTTTCATTAGCAGAAGAGGAGCTGCTCTAGGTGAGACTTTAACAAATGTTAGCCTTTGTAGTTATTCTACTTTACTACAGAAGTCTTGGTTTTGCAATATCTAATCATGATTCATGCGACTTGCTCCTGCTCTTGTTTTGTCTCTGAGTATGCCCCCTATACCCTCTTTCCCACCATGCATAATGACCTGCAGTAAATGAGAGCAGTTGTTTAATACGTAGTATCATATTTGCAGCTTAGATAGCATTAACCCCCAGGAGAACATCACAGTACTGCATACTGCAGAAGCAAGTGGCTAGATAATTTGTTCATTTTCAAATCCAAATGCATCCTCAGACTGACACCTGGGTGACTGCTGAGCAAAATAATGTTGTGACTATGTCTTGATTAGACTATAGCATTTAAAATAATGAATCCGCTCCAGTGGTACTTACTCTTTTTTTTCTTCTGCCTGCTCCTCAGTGGCCATTGTATGGTGAAGCTTGATTAAAATAACAAGGATTTAAAAACCAGGTTCATATACATGCTCACTTAAACTGAATCTGAAGTGTTTAAATACGCTTGTCTGCATTGCCTTCGTGCTCATCCATCACAGAGGAGAGCTGACACATTGCCCATTACCTAGCCAATTAGGCAGCACGGATCACAGATTCGAAGTAGAATATTGGGCAAGATATCTGTCTGTCAGATTTGAGGAGTTAATAGTCTGTACCCAGATATTTTATGAGCAGAAAATTGGCCTAAATTTGTAGAATCAATTATTTTTGCATCCAAAACTCAAGACAGTAAAACATGTGCTGCTGTCCTCATTTTTCTAGATTCATAGATCTGAAGGCCAAGGGGCTAATTAAGATCATCGAGGTTGACCTCTAGCATAACACAGGCTGAAAAGTCTCATCTGGCAGTTTCTGAATTGAGACCATTGTTTCTGCTTGAGCAACAGCACATCTTTGAAAAAGACACCTAATTACATTTGGAAAACATCATGTGTTACAGAATCTGGTACATCCTTGTAAGCTGTTTGGATAATTACCCTTGTTTTAATATTTTTGTCTGTTTTCTAATCTGAATATGTCTTGCTTCAGCTTTCAGCCACAGGATCTTGTTACGCCTTTGCACCACTAGATTAAAGATCCATCTGCCATCAAAATCCCTTTCATGATGGTGTTTTCAAGTCACGATCAAGTCACCTTTTATCTTCCCTTGAATAAGCTAGAATCATTAAGCTTCGTAAGTGTTTTATTCTATGGCCAGTTCATCAGATCTCGCATTATCCTTGTAATTTCCATATGAAAACTTTTTACTTTTGCTTTTGTGAGGCAGACACAAAATTCCCCTAGAATTTCCAAAAATCTTAGTTGGAAATTTCCATCTGGGAATAGATGGAATGTATTTCAGCTGACCTTGAACTCTGCATTTGACCTTAATCCGACAGCTAGGGCAGATGGGGAAGAGGACTGAGAATTACCAGTTGCTGAGGCCCAGGCGATTGTGGTTTAACTGTGGTCTCTACTACAGTCAATGAAGCAGAAGTCCAAGTTAGTAATGTATAAATACTTTGCAGTGTGAAAGTCCAATTTCATGAAGCTGGAAGCCATTAAAAACCAAATCATCCTGGAGACAGGATTTAAAATGAAAAAGCTCACAATTGTACACAAAGTTTTGTTTCCCTGCATCTCAACAAGGGTATGAGAGAAATGCAAAGGTTCAGAAAAAGACAAGAAGAGTGATCACAGATATGGTCAAAATCATTTCATTCAAGGAGTGATTAAATAGACCAGATTTCTTCAGGTTTTTGAGCTGATTGAGGAGGGAACATGATAGAATACAACTGCAAATGATGTGGAAAAGGTGAATAGAAATGACTGTATACAATAATAAGGAGGCATCAAACGCAAAGACAGAGTGAACAGAGAAAATACTCTAATCAAACTTAGATTGTTTTGTCATTGGGAGGTATGCCTACTAAAATCAGTGAATTCTCCAAAAGTGGCTGGGGAAAGGGGCAGCAGAAAGCCTCACTGTGCCCTGTGCAGCCAAAGGCCTGGCAGTGGGTTCAGTCCCATCTGCGTGACAAATATGCAGAGCCCGGGGGAAGTACAGAAAGGTAGAGACCTGCATGTATAAGGGAAGGGGCTCTGTATGTTCGTCCTGCTTGGCTGTTCGTACTCCTGAGTAAAGCTGGGGCTTGGCTACGTGGCCCTGTGATCGCACCCTGTCCAGCTGCTCTCCTGCTCTTCCATGGGAAACACAGTGGGGAATTTTATCCAATATTTTATTACATGCTCTAAAGCCACACAGCTGCTCAATTATGGGAAAAAAAGACACGCTGGTAAAAAGAACCAGGCTGGCTTGAAAACAGGCAAATATAGCCGAATGCACACACACACAGGGAGGAGAGAAAAGCGGTGGAAATGAATCTAGATAGGAA
The DNA here is from genome assembly GCA_032275445.1 of Crypturellus soui. NCBI lineage: Eukaryota > Metazoa > Chordata > Aves > Tinamiformes > Tinamidae > Crypturellus > Crypturellus soui. The sequence goes on along the minus strand of JAUBNY010000465.1, from coordinate 3,156,994 downwards.
TGGTGGGAGAAAAGAACCTGTGTTAGGGATGTGATGGGGCAGAAGGGAAAAAAAGAAGGCAATAGAGTTAATGGCAATAAAAAAAAAGTTTTAGCTTGTCTATCAATACAAAAACCCTAACAATGATACTATTCTATTAAAACATGCTTTTAATATAGTAATGGTAAACAGATTCAATATGTCTTTTGGCTCCAAGTGTGTTTGGAAAAGTCTGCCCAAAGAATTCCCCAGGGGCAAGGATTAAACCTTTTCCCTCCCAGTGGTAACTTGGCAATATGCTAGAAGTGAGAGGCTGGGGCTAGCAAAGATGACGCTCCGCGGAGCTGAGCTGCACTGCAGCAGAGCGGAGCACGAGACCGTGCTCCGAGGGCAGAGGCGGCGCTTCCAGCTCCGGGGTATCGGCAGCGCGGGGCAGCGTGGAGAGCCCGGGTGCGCAGCCCGTGCTGAACACCAGCGCCTTCTCGCTCCGGGGCTGCAGCAGGAGCCACCTTGGCTACAGGAAGCCAAGAGGCTGTTCCTGGCAGCATCTTCGCACCCAGGCTTGCTCTTCGTGTTTCCTGCTCCGACAGCCTGAATGGCTTCAGAGAAAAGCTGTGAAGATCTGGCACACTTAACACCCAGGGGGCTGGGGCTTAGTGGAGAAAAATTTAAGGTAGGACCTGGCCACAGGCTATGTAGTGACATCGAGAAGAGAAATCTGATAATAAAAGGCTCTTCTGCCTAATACCTGTTAACAAGATCCAGTAGTTTGGCACTGAAACTAGAAAGCTCCATCGTGACATAGGACTGAGTCTTTCTAGCATGAGGAGTTATTAACCATCAAACCACTTCCCTAGGGTTTATAGTAGATACTTCCACCAGAAAACAGCAAGGTCTTTTATACAAGAGGTCAGACCCCTACAGTAATTTTCACCTTTCTCATGGACTTATAAAATTTTTCATGTACCTGCTGCTCTTGTCATGGTGTTTCACAGACCCCCCAGAGGCAGCCCACAGCAGACGCGCTGCCGCCCTGACCGCTTCTGCCTGCGCTACGGACACACGGACGCACCAGCCCCTCGCCTGGCCGCGCTGCAGCCTCTGCTGCGGTCTCACTGGCTCTGCACAGACGGTACCTCCAGATGTTTGCCCTCGTCTTGCCTCGTACACAAGCTGACGTGTGGTGGTGGTCACCTCAGCGGGCTGTTCTTGTGTGGGGAGCACCGGCGCTGAGGCGCTCCCGGCTCAGGGATTTAAGCTTTTCATATCGCCTTGTCGTGTTAGGAAGTGAGACCTTCTTCCCCAGATGTGAGGCAAGACTGGCCAAACTGCTTCGAGTTTTATTTTCCAGGTGCTCCCAGGCGACTCGGCATGGCCAAGAAGTGCGGCTTCACCAGCCCTTCTGGGCCGGCTGCTCGGGCTCCTTGGGGAAGGCCGAGCCCACCTGTTGGCACAGGTTTTAGCCCTCTGAAAGAGGCCAACTTTTCTTCCTGTTGGCAGAGACTGATGTCAGCTCTGGCATTTCTCTGTCAAAAATAATAAAAAAAAAATCTCCTCTTCTCTTTGACAAACCTCAGAGTTTATGCAATAACACTTTCAAAGTTTATAACTGCAGCAGGTTTATATTGGCAGTAAATGCAGAGAGGTGGTGCCAAAGAGGGACCAAAGCACTCCGGGAAAGCAATACGCTGTGAGCGGCCCAGTATAGCCAGCTGGTGAGGAAAATGCGGGGGCTGAAGCACTCAGTCCCCCGCAGTACTGCAGGCCTGGGCTAATCTCGGCCACGCATTAGCCCAGGTCCATTCGTACAGCAGGATTTTGCTCCCAGGAGCATCGTGTGACCTCTCCTTTTCTGCTGAATATCTGTGTCACCTACTGATTGCTGTCTCTGTAAAATAATCCTCCTTAAATTATTTAGCTACATATTCTGCCATCCCCTCAGCTTGTGCTCTAATTCTAGTGAGTGAGATGACCTCAATTAGAAATTCTTGCTTAAACATACAATATCAGGGAGATGGTTTCAGTTTGCCTTGTCCCCACTTGCCTTCCTTCAAGCCCAATTTCGTAAATTTTTGTTCATCTGCAACTCATTAGCTCTAGTCATTACCTTCTATTAAAAGAAAACTTACTGGAAGATAATTATTTAGGTCACAAGAAGGCATTCAGAAAAATACCATAATTAAGGTTATGGTTTTCCTTTTCATTTCCCTAGGGGGGATACTATACTCTCTAATTATATGATCATACAAAACCAGGCTCTGTACCAACACACACGCAAGTTTTTATACCAACATTATTTTTGGGTTTCCTTACAAATAATTCCAGTTTATGGTGGCAAAAATGAGATCAGTTAGGTCAATTCATATCTAACTCATGACCTTTTATGTTGCCTGGTTTAAAGTCCTAATTGAGATGTACAGCACCATGTGTCTCTGAACACTCTGTGTTCTCTGAATATCATTTGCATATACATTTTGCACATTATCCTTATGTCAAAATCAGTAATAAAATGGTTACAAAAGAAGTTGTTGCCTGACAGACATAGAGGGGACTTCACACTTTGCTCATTTTCGCAAAGAAAAAACAACAAAAAATATTGTTATTTTTTAAGCCAACTATAGTAAGCTACAAGTGCTTTTTTTCATTTACTCTATATTATTCTTGAGAAAATCAGGGCCAACAGGATTAAAAAGTGACCATCATCTGAACCGTGACTCTTCCTGTCATCATGGGCTTTAGGAGGTGACCAATGGCTGCAATAGCCATTGGATCTGAGGTTTATTTAAGAGGAAAACTGAGCTCGGTATCTACCTCATCCTTCTTGAAACAAGGAAAGATGTGAAGAAGACCATATCTGTCTGACATGATTTGCCTTTCAAACAACCTTCCTGACTCACAATTAATAAATAATTCTCTTAGAATGTGGAGTTTGCAGTTCAACTGTTTGATCCCTAATCTCCAATATTAACTGCGGATTAAGTCGTACCTACCTGGCATATTTTATCTGTATCCTGCACAGGAGGCTCTTCTGTATTCTTTCAGTAATCTCTGTAATCTCCAGTTTTCTCTCATTAATAAGCACACATATCCTCCACAGATTTATTGAAAATGTATTTTTTAATAAATTCAGAGGCAAAGAAAACATTTAATTCCTCTGTCCTTTTTTTTTCTAAGAGCTGAATTTATTGACTCATTATTTTTCTGTAGTTTTCATTCCTCTAGTATAGTAATGGCATTTCCTATTTTAAAATATTTATATACTCTCTAGTTGATTTCTTTGTTTCCCATTTTGTCTTATGTCCTAGTATTACTTATGTTTCTTCTCATAAACTACACAAATTACTGTACTATTATTTTTTCTGTACCCGTATAGCATCATCTCTTTACTCAAATATGGAAAGTGTGGCCAAATTCCACCCTGACAGACTTTGTTGGATTTGGCACATGGAAACCAAACAAACCACATCCAGCATTGGTTTAATATGCTGATAGACTGCAAAATTAATCTTGTATTTAGTTCCAGCATTTACTGACATCAAAAGACCCCTTTCTTTTGCCTCTTCCCTTTCCTCCCCAGCTTTTCCACAAACCTCACATGCCCCATACGCTTTTTCTACTATAGGTAGCCACATTGCAAGTCCTGCCAGAGATGGGCAGCGTCATTGACTTCTGATTCCAGTGACCAGGCTGGTCATGACACTGAGCGTCCCTACGTCATTCATGGTTAAGACCGCTCGGTGAGCACAGAGGGTTGCTGTCTTCCTTTCAAGACACTAGACAGAATGACGAAAAAGAGAGGGGATGAGGACTAGAGCTGTTAGACCTTTTTCTTTGCAAAAGACAAGTAACCCATTCTCTAATTCCTGGATTTTTTTTTTCTGCATTGTGTGACATTAAAAAAAAAAAGTTTAAAATACACTATCTAATGAAAAAAAAAAGTAGGCTGGTTAAGACAAGTTATTTTGGTGAAATTCAGTAAATTTAAAAAGATGAAATATTTGCTGAGAAATGAAAAACCTTTCAAAAAACCTTTTAAACCTCCTTTTCAAATCCTGTGAAATGAATGTGACTTTGCTCTACTTCAAAAAACAATGTCTCTGTTTTCCTACCACTTCTGGTAAGCATTCAGGAAGAGGGCTGAAGCAAGGAGAGATTTATCATGAAAAAGTACATTCTACAGCCAAAGCAAGCGTAGGCTTTCTCACCAGTAGCAGCCTTAGAAAGAAGTTTGAGATGCTGCAAGCACAGCTTTCTGCAGCCTACTGGTTATCACTTTTGGAGAGGTACCTGGTGCCTTTTCTTTAATCAGTGGAAGTACATTATGCAGGTAAATGTACAAATATCAGACTTGGTGCTTGCTATGCAGGCGTGAGCTTTGATATTGCCACCCATAGCTGCTATGTCTGATAATTCTGAGGTCTTCTCACCGGCAGCCCAGCAGAGTCATAGAATCATGGAATCATTATGGTTGGAAAGGACCTTTAAGATCATCAAGTCCAACCGAGTCAGTCAGTCTTGAACATCTGTATCAGAGCAAGGAAGAAAAACTGGATGACTCTAGTTAAATCTGCTGTCAATTTTAATGTGGTTGTTATTTTATCACTTAGTTTAGTGACAGCACTTCAAGGCCTTCACAGTGGGCTGGGCCTCCACTGTGCTACGTGTTGTACAAGGGCCTGAATACTTTACACTCCTCAAAAAACACCCCTCCAGGAAGCACAAGAAGACGAGAGAAGCACAACAAGAGCTGCCAGAGCAGCAGTGAAGCTGCAGGGTCACGGGCCAGGGCTGCAGCAGTAGCAGTGGATGGGGACAGCATCTCTTTAGCAAAGCAAAGCTGGAGAAATGGATGTTGCACCGATGGATGTGTGAGAACCTGATGAGCTGGGTGACTGCATCATATTGTGTAAAATAAATGATGCAGAATGAATATCCAAGACCTTCACAAGCTGCGTATGGCAGAGGTGACTCCTCCGGGATACGTGAGACATTCACAGCAAGATTAACTGGGGATACGATCTGCAGCGGTCAAACCAGGAACTAGGCAGCTGTTTGGACAGAGCAGAAGATGTTGGGGGATAAAAAGAGATCTTTTTAACTGTGAGGGGTTTGAACAGGCATCCCAAAAGAGATGTCTGAATTACTGGCTTCTCTTATAGATTGGACAGAAGGAGACAGCTGGAACTGTAAGTAGATCTGAGTGCGGTGACAAGCATGAGCTCTGCTTGCAAACAAAACCACCCAGTTATGAGGTGGAGAGAGAAAGGTGAACTAAGGACAGGGCCCTATAGACCCTGAACCTGAGGACAGGATGAGAGAGACCTCCTGTTGAAAGGCTGGGAGAAACATATCGAAGGAAGACACAAAGAAGGTGTCTACCTGCACTGAAAGTGATGGACAGGCCAAGATAGAGGCCTGTCTCTAGGGAGGAGGTCCCTGTAGGGAGGAGGAGGAGGAGGCTGCAGTCTGATTTAGTGTTCTAAATTAGGGAACTGCCTCTAAATCCCTTGTCTACCCATATCCTTGGTGACATCTGAGCTGCATCCCTGACTAGGAGAGCTGCAGCCATGCAGGCATGAGGAAAAGCAAGGATGAGAGGCGAGGCATTCGCCGGTGCCCGTGCAGGGGGCAGGGAGCTACGGCAGGAGCTCCGAGCAGTGGTAACACATGCAAGAGGAAGCAGTGAGGTCCAGGCATGACGCTGAGATTGTCAAAAGCACATGGAAGAACAAGCATGAGGAAAACAACTGCAATGCCAAGAATATCATTGGCAAGGGAGTCACTGAAATCCACCAAGAGATGAAGAACATGGGGACCAGAAGGGAGAAGAAATGGCAAAACAAGGGATAAGGAGCAGACTCACGCAGACACCTCCTTGCACATGTGTGAACAGCAGCCCCTGATCCCTGGGTCATGTCCAAAAATATCAGTTTGTTCTTCTCGAAGGAGGCTGAGCAGAGCAGAGCTGGACATGGGTTTTGGCCGAGGACAGAAGCGTGTGGCTGACGTCCAGCCAAGGGCTCGCTTTGGCCGTGATCTTTCCCCTCTCTAATTAACCACAACCGAGGGCAGTTCACCCCCGCCCCGAAGCACGCATGGGAAACAGCACATTTTCTAGCCATCCTGCTTTTGTTCACTTATCCTGCATTTGACACCCACTGCCCCAGGCCTGCTGGCATTCGCATCCTGCCTTTCTTCTTTTCTCTGTTTGCTTGTATTTGGATTTACGTGCTTGTGATGGGCTAAGCCTTTGTGTAATATATGGTGGATGATGTTTATTTAAAAAGAGAGGGAAAAAAAGGGAGAAGTGAATGATTTGGTACAGCAACTCTATAAACCAAAACGTATTTTACCAAAAAAAAAAAAGTATATATATACATAAGATATATCTATATATATAGCGGTCGTTGTGTAGTATACTATCACATACTGAGCAGAATTCATGGCTCTGCATAAGTTAGTGCAGTACCTTGACAGATAAAAAGATTAATGAAAACTTTGCGCTCTGCCCACAGAAAAAAAGGGTTCTCACAGACTCCCTTAAATCTCTTGTCATTGCCAAACTTCCATTTTCCTTCCCCATGAACTCAAAAGCTGGAGATGAAAAGACTCAGAGAAATTTTGCCAACCTCCAGCTTCATATTTTCTGGCATCGACATTTAATTATTTTTGCAGGCATGTGGTAGGCAAGTCCTTGCCATACATTTGCTTTTATACAGTGTATGAAGTTTCCTGTGGTGATTACAAGGTAGTACCTGAGGTGGGGCGTGGAGGTGCGTTGGCTTTGAAAACCGTTGTCTGCATATGAGAAAAAGATGTGTAGGACCCTTTACATACATTAAGGAAATGTAGCACCCCCTGGGTGCTAAATTCCTAGGCGTGTGTCCTGGCTGCAGCTACGCGCACGCTCAGCTTACCCTGTGCGTGTGACTGCTGAGGACCGGCACGCTTGGGGGCTCCATGTAGGGCCTGCCGGGTGCTTGGTGCCGTGTGAGAGGCCCTTGGCTGCTCCCCGCGGCCTCTGGCTGCTGGCGCAGAGGGACAGGGGTCTCAGCGGGGACCTGCCGCCTCCTGGCAGATGACCTGGGGATGGCAGCCCGCTCTGGGTGACACTGGTGGGCTTGGAGCGGGGGGCCTTAGCCCGGGTTAGGGCAGAGGTTTCGGGCACCTGCCCGTGCAGCGACGGCTGGTGCGGTCCAGCAGGTGGGGCCGACCCCATCGCGTTTCTGCTGCTCCCGGGCCCCACGGCCTGGCTGAGCGCTGCCTGGATCTCCCGCAGCTCCCAAGGGAGCTTAAGCACCACGTGTACATGGTAACACATGTGCTCTACCTAACTGGTAGTGTCTTAATCCAACCCCATCTGCTTTGTCAGGGGCAGGAAACACAATGTAAATGGTTGAAAAAATGAACCTGGCAATCGCTGCTTTCCCCTTAGAGAGGGCCCACCCTCAGCCTGGCCTGTTTCCTCGCTGGTGGTGTTTTCCTGAGTTGCTCGTTATTTTAGGTGCTGGGGTTTGAAGTCTGTCCTCCTGTGCAGCTGACCTTTCAGCTGCACTATGGATTGGCAATTGATTTTCCTTTACCTTAGCACTGAACAGTACCCAGTTTTGTATTTATGGCAGATATAAATGCCAGGAGAAAGAGCACCTGCACAGCCTAAACCCATCCTCCTTCAGTGCTTCTCTTTCTGTCCTCATCCAGTCTTTTCCTGGGGTCTTTCTTTCTCCCCTGGCCCAGCCTGTCTCTGCCCTGTTGGGTCTTTCCCCAGGGACAGGGGCTCCCGCCAAGGTCTGGGGCATTTACCTGGAAGGTCTGACTGATGAACTGATCATTATGGTTGAGGAAGATCTTCAAAATCAGGTCCAACTTGAATCCCTGCAACACCATTCCTGTTAAACCATGTCCCTAAGTGCCTCATCTACATGTTTCTTAGACACTGCCAGGGATGGTGACTCCATCACTTCCTCAGGCAGCCTGTTCCAGTGCTTAACTAGTCTTTCCATGAAGAAATTTTCCATAATGTCTAGCCTAAAGGCAATAGGTAACACCAAAGCCAGCGGCCATCCACCTCCCTCACCCCACTGAGGCTCTCTGCAATCAGGGCAACTTCACTCCCCGCTCCTTGGCCCAGGCTTTTTGTTTCTTGCTGGCATCTCATCTCACAGATGAAAACCCAACTTTAATACAAGCTTTTCCCCTCTGTCAGCATAAATGCCTTTGCTTTCAGTCGTAAACTTTCTAGGAGAGAGAGGGAAACTCCAAGATTGATCCTGGGCTATCAAACACAAAGGTGAAAATTGATACCAAGTTACTCTGGATTCCCACACCGGGAGTCGAACCCGGGCCGCCTGGGTGAAAACCAGGAATCCTCACCACTAGACCATATGGGAGCCCTGACAGTGGAAGTAGGAGCAGTGCAAGATAATAAGAGTGGGAAAGAGCGGCTGCTGTGTGAGAGCCCAACCTTGTGAGCCAGGCTGCAGAACACACACGTTCTGTGGGGTGCTGCAGTTTGCTGGAGTTGCTTGAAGGAGTTAGCCAAATAAGTAGGCAGTGAGGAAGCTGTTTCAGAGGCAGAAGGTGACATGACAGATGGTGCCAATCTGGAGGGGATGGAAGCATCCAAGGGTGCTGCAGAAAAGCAGCAAATGGAGGAGGACTGGAGGCTCAGCTGTCAAGAAAGGCAGGGGTAAGGGCAACCAAGGGGAGCTTAGGTGTACGATGCAGGGCAGATAGAAATGTGATGAATAAGGCCCAGTCCTGGAGAGGAGAAAAAAAGGATAAAATGCCAGGGAAGGAGGTTATCCATATAAGCATGCTGCATATGATTCTGTAAGAGCTTGGGGGGCAGTGCTCAAATTTGCAATGCAGTTGGCAAGCGTGTACTGTGGTAGATGTTTTCCAGATGCTGTTCATATTCTTGTCCTTCTGATAGGTGATACCTTTTTTCCACTGCAATGGTATCCCCTTGGTGGCAAGCTGAGGGTCGGTGTGGGGGAGAGGTAGTCTGTTCCAGTTAATTCCGTATCTGCGATCTAACTGCTGACAGCAAGCGCCGAGGTAGCTTCTCGGACCGGCCTAATGACTTTACACTGCGTGCGCTTGGAGAGGCACTCAGCCCCGCTGGCTCCGACGACGCCTTAGCGTGTCGGTGACGAAACAGTGCAGCTGGGAGCGGAGGGCTGCAGGAGCGGGTTAGATCCCAGCTGTGCCTTCTCCACGCTCGTGTTGCCAGGGCCACAGAAACGTGAGTACGTTGCCTGACGTGAGTACGTTGCTGATAATTTATTAAAAACAAACACAAATTGCTTTTAAGCCATCTTCAGAGAGAAGTCACCAATAGAGAGAGTCCAATTCTCTTCCTCCTATTAAAAAAAAAAGGCTATTGCAACACCACTTTCCTATCCTTATAGAGCCACTTTTGGACATTGTAATCTTCAGTTTGCAGACTGAAGGTTGGGGCTCAAAGATGGGGAGGTTCAGTTGTCCCTGGCCTGTCTGCAGCGTGAGGGCAGAGCTGGGCCTTGAGCAGGGGTTTGCATGCTAGCCCTGTGCTCTGCCTCTTAGGCTGTGCTCTCTCGCTTGCCAAGGGAGCAACAAATTCTGTACACTCATTCAATAACACCCTTTTGCTTTAGACAAGAATCACAGAATCACAGAACGGTTAAGGCTGGAAGGGACACCTAGAGATCCTCTAGTCCAAACCCCTGCTCAAGCAGGGACATCTAGAGCATGTGGCACAGGGTGGCATCTAGGCGGATTTGGAAGATTTAACATTTCTCTACAGTATCCCTCAGAATGCCTGTAGCTCAATAAATTGCACTGTAATTAGACAGCAATTTCTGTGCCACCACACAAGCCTCCCCCGTGCATCTTTATTAATAGTTTTCAAATGTTGACATTAGGTCAACAAAATTGCAATTGTCTTTCCCATAATTTTCCAGCCAGGGAAGGGAGTATTTGCGCACATATTGCTCAGAGTACTTGAGAATATGTTTGTTTGTGGCTTTAAGTAGAGGACTGCAAATATCCAGCAATGACTCCTTGGTTATTCGCAGTCCTGTGCTTAGGGAATTCCGCTGCGGTAGAGGAGGACAGCAGCTGGCAGACCTCATGCGCGCTGGGTGCCTTTTGCTTCTGTGGGTTAACTACAGTAGTTTCAAGGGACTACTTTTGTAAGCACCATTAAATTCAGATATTTAAAAAAAATTGTTCTGGAAAGCTTGATAGGGACAATTCATCAATGAATTGAGTGCTTCCCCAGTGCTCTGAACAGAGTTTTTTTTTCTCTCTCCCTTTCCTTCCTTCTTTCTTTCCCTTCTTTCTTTCCCTTCCTTCCTTCCTTCCTTCCTTCCTTCCTTCCTTCCTTCCTTCCTTCCTTCCTTCCTTCCTTCCTT
>JAUBNY010000465.1:3120321-3146518 GCA_032275445.1 Crypturellus soui | reverse complement strand
CTTCCGTCCGTCCTTCCTTCCTTCCTTCCTTCCTTCCTTTCTTCCTTCCTTCCTTCTTCCTTTTCTCTCCTTTTCTTCTCTCCTTTCTTTCTTTTCTTTCTTTTTCTTCTCTCCTTTCTTTCTTTTCTTTCTTTTCTTTGACATAGATAATTGAAAAATCCTCATTTTGGAATTTCTTTTTCTCCTAAAAAGGCAGTGAATAGTGATTCCAGAATAGCCCAGCCTTTTCTTTTAATCCATAATTCATCATCCTAAATTGTTGTTCACTCATTGTAACTCTGAACAAAATGTCACGGAAGCAGCATAAAGAAAAGAAATCAAGCAAATGAAAAGGGGACAAAAGGAAAAGTAGCAAACCCTGAGGGTACTTGTGAAGAGAAATAATTTAATCCGAAAGGCTCTTCAGCTCTCATATGGGAAGCCTGACTCGTACCATGTGTGTCATCACTTATTAGCAGAACGCAGGACGGCCTCATCCCGAGCCGTGCTGGGGCCAGACCTCCTGGGGTCTGGGTCAGGGTATTTCAGGCGCTGAGGGCCTCGTTCCCACACATGGATGTCTCAGTTTCCCCACCACCCCGAAAAAGCGCAGCAGCAATGATGCAAGGAGGCACGTGCGGCCACAGCAGCTATGCACAGTGGGGGACACCCCCTGTGCATGCTCCCTTGCCCGCTTTACACACCCATGCTCCAGTTTAACTTCCCAAGTGAAGAATATGCACAAAATTAAACTCCCCATTTGATTTTACCATGGAAGAGGTTCTTCCAGGTTCTTCCTAGTGGTTTGAACCCAGACTGAAAGGGTGAAATATAATAGGACCACAGTTGAGAAAGAGGCAATAAAGTAGCTTTCTCCAGCCCCTTGCACCTTCACAAACAGGATTCCTGTGGGCAATTTGGCCTGGTGTTGTCAAGACTTTCCCCATCCCACAGATGACCATCATGTGTCAAGAGCTGCCACTGACTGAGCCTGATGGCTTCCTCTGATCCCCATAAAGAGTTGTAACAGCAACGAAAATGCTGGGAGGCAGCCTGGTAGAATGAGACCGCAAAATGTGAGAGAATAATAGGGGGAGCCTTCTGGTGTCTGAAAGCGATATAAAGGGTTTGTATCCAGAGCAAAATTCACCAGTGCCCTCCAACACACCGGATGTCTCACACTCATCGGCAGGAATGTCACATTAATCTGTTATTTTTTGAAGATGACTTCATCTGGAATGAACTCCAAGAGCGAGTTTTGTGGATTGCAAACTAATCTGTCTTTAACTTTAAACCCATCAAGCTCGGGAAGTTGTAATTTGGAGCTGGCTCCTTCCATAGGCTGTGAGGTACCATCACCTTCAGAATTAGGAGCAGATAACTTGGACGGGCCTCAGAAAGAAGGCAGGTAGGAAGCCAGGCAAGCGAGAAAGGATCTGAGAGCTGGAATGAATCACATGAATATGTGCAAGTCTGATGCCTGTTCCTGCTCCCATTGACGTCAGTGGGGAATTTTACAGTCACCTGCCAGGGAAACAGTATATGGCTCACCTTGGGGAAGAACAGATTCAAACTGAGTTCAAAATGCTCGTGAATATGATTGCACTGTGATTTGAATTCTGTCTGTTGTGAGCTGCTTGTGCAAGGATGACTGAGGACGTTAGATTCTGGTTGACAAGGTTCCATAAAAAGATTTTAAGGTAGCCCTGACAAAACAAATGAAATGGAGGAAGCAAGATGGTTAGTAAATACAGTTATTAACCATTCATCCCACTTGTCCCCTTAGGCTTGCTGCATTCAGGTTTGAGCTCTGCTTTATATATACCAGCCTAAGTAAGTCTTGATCCTCCAAACAACATCAGCCAAAAAAAAAAAAAAAAAAGCATGGTAAACATCTTCAAAGCCTTTGAACTCAACTCAGCTGTGAGAAAGAAGGATTAAGGCCGTTGTTTCAGCAAGGTGTTTAAACATATGCTCTTACTTTAAGCATGTGAGTGGTCTCACTGATTTATATGAAGAACTCTGCCAAATGAGGATTCTGGACACAGCATGGTGATCACACACGGGTTGAGCTTTTGGCATGGACAGCCCTATGACCATCCTGAGGAAACTCATGTGCTTGGCTGGGTTACAGCTGAAAGGAGTTTCTTTGGGAGGCAGATAGGATTGCAGTGTGGCCAGGACTAAAATACAAAATTTCCCATCTCCTTGCTCTCTGGCTCACTCAGCACTTCTCTCTCAAATGCTCAACAGTGCTCAAGTATTTGTAGTTTTGGAGTAAGCCACAGTGGCCGGAGAGTCTCGCAGAGAAAACAAACTTTCACTCAATATTTTGGCACTTACAGTGCTGGCTGTCACGGACACGGAAAAGAAAAGATGCAGCCAAAAGGTTTAAAGTTTTGGAGAGAAGATATTGTAAAAGTTTGGTTTTAATCAAGGAGGGAAGTTTCGGGAAGCAGAGAGGAAACAACAATTCGGGTCTAATCGTACGCCTTCTGGCAAAATAGCCACCCCATGCATGAGATCACTAACAAGGCTTTTCTCCAAGCTGATAACATAAGTGCCTGTGTGTATGCTTTGCTCACATGCTCAGATAAACCCGTTCCCAGATCAGAGGTTAAAAGGGAATTTTCCCCCCAGATCAGATGTACTGACTTGGTTGCGCCCTTCGTGTGCAGCGTGAAACCCCATCCGCTTCCCCCGGGCCCCGGCTGCCTTCCTGTGCCCTGAGATGGGGGCAGCTTTCAGTCTCGAACGACAAGTCTTTGGATTATCGAGGGGCATCAGGAGGTGTCATAGGCTGGGGCAGCCGCAGGCGCCGCCGCACGCTGCCTGCGACGCCGCGGCGCGCGGGCGGCGGGGCACACGGCACACGGACACCCCGCAGGACGCGAGGGCTGGGCTGGCCTCGGAGCCGACGGCCGTCTCGCCTGCTGTTCCACTTCCCTGCGCCTGGCCCGGGATTCTACAACTTGTTTATACCGTAGTAATCCCGAGCACTTCACGTGACACGTCCCTGGCGATACATTTCGGGGCAGTTGCACTGATTTACGCTGCTCGAGGGCTTGGCCTGTATTTTCCAAAGGATCTTCCAAGCTTTGCTAATGAAAAATACCGGAGTGCTCCCATCAGCAGAGGGCTGGTCAGCAGCGCCCGGGGCTGGGCGAGGGGAGAGCCCTTCTCCTCCATCCCCCGGGAAGCCCCAGCACAGGCTCCTCCAGCCGAGGCGCTTGCAAACGCCGCTGCGCACCCCTCCGAGGGCACCGCCGCTGCGCACCCCTCCGAGGGCACCGGGCTTTGAAAGCCTTGACGCTGATTAACCCTTTCTGCTCCCAAAAGCAGCCCGGGGTGGTGCCCACACCACTGAGGCAGGCCCTACTGCCTGCAAAACGCATTTCCCCTCAGCAAGATGAAGCAACTGCTGTAGAACTCGACTTCTTCTGCACCTTCCTGCCACAGCGCAGCTGCAAGGCCGAGCGCTGCTCTTGCCGGCGCCTACCGGGGAGGAAGGATTTGGCAGGAGACAGGAAGCAGGAGAAGGACTGACAGGACTGATGGGGAAGGGAGCGCCTGCTGCCCTGCTGGAGCCCTGCGAGGCTGGCCCAGGCTGCCCTGGAGCAGCCCCCTTGTTCCCGCGTGGGCACCACAACAGAGCTCAGACATGAGGCCTCGTTGCCCTGCTGCTGGGCTGCACAGGCTCCTGGAGCGCAGGCTTCCCACAGGACCCCACGTTCCTCAGAGCAAGGACCAGCAGGAGTGCAGGCAGCCCAAGGACAACGGGTGTCCAGGTGGGAGAAATTCGCTCCCTCTGGGTTTGCAGATCAGTGGAGAAAGGATGTATGGGAGAGAGGAGCTGATGAGGAGACCGCGTAGAAGACAAATCAGATTGTTTGTCAGGATTTCAAAGTCTGTGTACAGCAGATTATTAGTATATAAACAAGTCTTGCTTATTATTTATCTTCCTGTGATAGGATTGCAAAACTCATCTTCAAACCGACTTTTTTGTTTTCCTGTTGATAAAAACAGCAGAAGTTATATGCTTTTTTTCTGGGGGGTGGGGTTGTGGTGGGGTGGATCTTAACAGAAAAGCCCACCAAGTGCCATCCATCCTCTCTCTATCACATGTCTAAGCTTTTCATTTTTTTCTTTTTTTTTTGGTTCTTCCCTCAGGGCTCAGACACATGATGGAGTAACAGGGGCTTCTTGAACTGCCATGCTAGCTTAATAGTCAATCCAGGCCCAAGAAGAGCCCAGTTTTCCTTTGTTCAGAGAAGAAGGCCTTCTTTTTTGTTTCAGAGAAAGATGAGAAAGGTTGGGATTGTGAATTATGAATATTACCTGCCTTCCAATGGTGAGCTTTGGTCCTAACCTCACTGTTCTTTTAAGAATTTGTATTATGGGTTTTCACCTGGAATTCATTTTAATGATGACCTCATGCAAGCTCTGGCAAAAAGAGAATTTAAGCTGGAACAACAAAAAGCCAGTCTCACTGGCTGTGATTACTTTTTTTGTTTGGGCTATTTTGTTTTTAGAGATCCTCAAGCCTTCTTCCGGGGCCACAACTTTCAAGAAAACCCCTTAGCTGGAGGTGCAGTGGCTGGAGTGTGGGTAGTGCGTGTGTCTGACACAGCTCGTCCAAAGGCAGGCGCAAACTCGCGCTGAACAATCCCTCGGTGTTAGGAGCAGAATACCGAAAGGAGAGCACCTTGACGAAATGCTGCCTGCGTGAGCAGCGTGCAAGCTGGTAGAGCTTTTCAAAACACTTCACCATGTCATTGCTTATGGTCTGCTGAGCAAGTATGTGTCCCCTGTGTTCATCCTGCGAGCAATGCATCCCCCTGCATCCTCCTAAAAGCAGCGGGAAGAGCAGAGCACGGAATGTGATCTTCCAGGCCCCGTGTCGCACAGGCATGCGGCTTGGCTGACACATTCCTGAAGCTCAGGGGAGCTCTGCATCGTTGCGTCTCAGCTCAGCCCGTGCTCTGAACCTGGGGGACGGTTGTCCAGACACCTCAGGGGCTCTGGCGTTGGCTCCCACAGACCGCCGCCAGTCTGGAGCGGCTGCGTGGGGCTCTGCTCCGCACTTGCTCCACACCATGGGGTGGGAGAGGGTCAGACTGGTCTCAAGGGAGTTTCTGGGGTGGAACGAATGCCTGAGGAAGGGATTTGTTAGGTCCAAATAGACAAACTAAATGCAAACTCTGCATCTGATTTTGGTGGGAGGATTTTCCATGTGAGGTTGGCAAGGGTACTTTAATGAGTATCATTAGACTCAGGTAACACTGCATTTCCATGTAGGGTTGCCTAACTCTCTTGCTGTGCTTTCAAGCTGAACATATGTTTTCAATTATTAACATGATTAATGGGAATGTGGTGACTTGAATCCCAATGAGCTCTATCTTGCTATCACATGCACAACCCCACAATACAGGTAGAGATTTTTAGCAGGTTTGGAAACCCTTAATTAGACCCATCACTGTATGAAGCCCCTCAGTTGCCCCTTCTTGAGCACCCCAGTGCACACAAGGGCTTCGGGGCTGCTATGGTTCTTGCCCTGTGTCTCCAGGCGTACGAGGCATGAAAATGAGCACCCAGGAGCCAATTCCACACCGTGCTGCACCCACTTGGCATGGGTTTTGGTTAGGAGTCTCAGAAGAGCTCAGTAATAGGAAACCAGCCTCCTGCCATGTTCATCTGGGAAAAGCTCCAGGAGTCATAAATCTCCACTTCAGCTGGGAATCTCCAATTTTGTATGAACTCTAAACCTCCTTTCGCATTCTTAGTGGGCAGATTTTCCTAACGCGTGCATCCTTTCTACCGTGCCGCATGTCTTTGAGAAAGGAGCATGGTTCAGTATCTGGAACAAGAAAAATAAACTGGGAAATCTTTTTAGTTCCTCTCCAGCTGCCAAACTAAGAAATCATCTTTATACATGGACCTTTCCCCTAGTATGAGTTATATCCTGGCCTAACTCCTTCTGACATAAATCTATGTTACTCACCCAGAATCTACAGGATGAGTGTATTTACTGAAGGTCCAAAGTACAAATGGAGGAATATTCTCCTTCAGATCAGCAGAAGCAAAGTGGGAATGCCATGAGCTAATGAAGCCAGTATTCCCATGGATTGAGTGAAAGTTCCCATAAGCTTTCCTAGGGTTGCTACACTTTTAAATTTGCCACCTCTTGCAGATTCCCTGGCTTCAAAACAGTGCTAGTTCATGTTACAGCCTTTATCTCCACCATGGTACTGATAGGGGCTGTCTCCTCTGTCTGGATGCCTGTTTTCATGGATTCTGTAAGGAATTAATTATCTCCAATTATGTCCGGAGCTGCTAAAAAGCTTTGGTGTTACGAAGACAGAACAAGCAGGCAGGAGGACACATGGAGGATGATTTCATTAATCATTATTTCCATGGGAATATAACTAAAAATTGCTATGCAATGCAAGTGCAAGTGGTTTTTGCAGTATCAGCAGTGTGTGCACATGTGTGCATGCAGATAGTCTTAAAGCAGAGTTAACATCAAGAAGCCATGCGACTAAATCTGCTTGTTACTTTTGAAATATTATATGCATATGTATATCTGTGCATTTACATACCAACATATAAATGACATGTCCTTGACTGTGTATATGCATATATCTGTGTATATGTGTACATTTATCTGTCTAAGCAAGTCATATATATTTAGACAGAGTATGCAGCACATCAGCCATATCCTTTTTCTTTTCAGATTTACCAGATCTAACCAATAGGGTACCTATTAGGATTCCTAAATTCACTGACTGAAAGGAGCAGGAGTGTGTGTGTAGGGGGGTGTATGTGTGTTTAATAGGTGATGTAGTCATACAAAGGTTGGACTCACGAAGATGAGAGATGCTTGCATGAGGCAGTAGTGAGGCCATTCCAAGGAAGTACCTATTGCCATGATGGACAGTCTGGGGCAGCCTGCTCATTTTTCATTTTTCTGCAAGTAATTTTGCTGTTAGTAAACACAAAAAAACTTATTAAAAGAGTAATCAGAACTGGTTACAGTCAATATATTCATGTGTGACTGTAGCTGGGATCTGTGCAAAACAGAACTATCTTGGTGATGAACTATGAGTTCATCACCCAGCCTGTAAAACTCCCCTAATTCAATCTGTACTCACTGCTGTTTTGCTTGAGTGAGATGAAGTGGAGGAGTTTTACCAGTTAACTAATGGCATGTTAGTAAAAGCTGTGCAATAGGCTCAACACGGTTGTTGCTATGGGTGTACAATCACGGAGGAGTTGCTGTCAAAAAGTAACAATTTTTGGTAATTGCCAAGCATGGCGAGAGGCAGCAATCCTCTATATTCCATTACCCATCCTCCCAGATGTCCAGTTCTGCTGAGGAAGCACTTTTAGGAAAAGAACCTATATTTATAGTCAAGAGAAGTCTGAAGAAATTGCAATTTTCTTGTGTTGCCAGCGCTCAGCACAACAAACTTCTGGCAGCCTACAGAAAAGGGAAGGCAGAGAGCAAAGCGCTCTTGGGAGCATGGGTAAGATGAAAAAAGTGAAAGTGCTGTGTTTTGGTTGGGGCAAGGCTGGCCCACACATGGGACCTCACATCAAAGCAAGATGCTGTTCCAGCAGGAGCCTCTTCCAGGCTGCGAGCCCTATCAGCACAACTCTTCACTGGCATAAACCAGAATAAAAGGTTATGGGAAGCCCTGGGATTTCAGCTGGGAAAGAGAAGATGAAAGGGCTTTCCGGTGTCTCTGGCTGTGGGCAGGTTCTTCCTGCTTGCCGTGTTGGCCCCCAGGAGAACCTTTACTCCCGCTCCAGCTTACTGGGCCGCCTCCCCTCAGGGGAGCAAGCCCTGCTGCCCCGCAGGTGTTTGTGGTGGGGCCGGCCCAAGCGGGCTGGCTGCCCCCCGCCGCGCTCTCCTGGGGAAGTGCCTTAACAAACCTCGGCAGCCTGGCTGCGAGCAGGAGCGCCTCATGGTGCAATGTGTGCGCAGACGCAAATCTAATTCTCCTAAATGTCCCTATATCAACATGCCTTGAATGCGACGGAGATAAAACCTACCTGCCATTCCTAAGGTGGATGGAGAGATACTAAACTTCCAGAAGTGCTGGGGACCGATGACATGGAGTCAGACTTGAAGCATCACCATAATCTACTTCCTAAAAGCCCTATGAAAGCCCCGATGCCCAGGCAAGAGGAGGCCCTTGGAGGCTTCAGCAGAGGAGAAAGGGCCAGCAACCGAGAGGGGCCAGTGCTGCCGCGCGCATGCCCTGCTGTCTCCTGTGCCCCGAGCACCTCTGTTCAGCTGGAGTCAATGCTGTGAACAAAACCACATTCTTCTTCCATGTTGTTTCCAAGTGCAGTCAATTTTAGATATTGTTTAACAAGGGAGGTTTACTTTGCTGCTGCTTCTTGCAGATTTTAACTTGTGAACAGTACTCAAACCTCTTGATTAGAAGGTTTTAGACCTGCTTTACCGACAAGGCATTACAGCAGCACAGTAAGCAGAGCTCTGGTAAATCCCCATGTAGACATAAGGATCTGAAAGCACAAAGAAAACCTCAAATTCAGTTTTGAAAGAACCATGTGGATTTGGCTAATATCTACTAATGTACAACTGACAATATTGTATTTGTTTTTTGAGACAGAATGACACTGAGAATACAGCAAGATGCTGAGATAGCAGTAGTTATTACTCTTCCCACTAGTACCTAATTCATATAGAAGTAGCAGAGTGCTAGAAGAATGGCACAAAAATGACAGTATTTCTCTTGGAAGCTTCCGAATATTTCAGAGACCTGTGTCATAGTTTTTCTAAAATGTATTTTAAATTACATTTTTTGAGAGAATTTGAATTTAAAAACAAACAAACAAACAAACAAACAAAAACAAATCAGAAAGTGCTCATCACAGGGTGGAACTAGTAAGTGTTTGGCAATCATCTTTGCAGCCTCCGTTACGTGTGTGTTACCTGCCTCCATTTGTGTTTGATGCACAGAAGGTAAAATCTGTTAGAAATATGGTGGAACTAAATTTGTGGAAAAAAAAATCAGAAAATGATGAATTTTGTGGAAGACACTCAAAATAATCTTGAATTGCAGTCAGACTTGTCAAGGCAAAGATTTCAAATACTTTGTGTTTGTGGTTTGAAAGTTGAAAGTCTGGGGAAACCCAACTTGTATTTACTAATATTTCAGGGCAAATCTTTCCTGTTTTTGTTAAAGGGTAACGTAAGTTGAGACAGAAGCAAACTGTTTTATTTCCAGTAAAAAAAATATTTCAAAAAACATGTTTTGGGGTGTTTGGTTGATTTGTTCACCTCTAATTCGTCCTGGTTCACTTTGATCTGAGTTTGCACTTTTTTTTTATATGTTCCCCCAGATTGCACCCCACACTGAAAACCCACATTTTACAATTCCTGGCTGCAGCTTTTTTTCATTCTCTTTCTGAAGAGAGGTGGTCCTCACACAAGTGCATTTCACCCTGGCAAACTCCACAAGAAGGAGGACTCCCCTTGATGGGTGAATTTTGTAGGACACCCTATCTGCTGGCCCCAGGCTCTTTGGTAAGAGCTGGATCTCAGGAGTGACTCTACCTCACACCTCAGCACATTGCTTCTGCACTTTTTTTTTTGGCTCTTCATTATGGGCAGAATAAACTTTTCTAGCTCATTCATAAAAATACCACTTTATCCTCTGTAAATCTCTCTTCAGCTCTGAAGTGCACACTCAGTTATTCTAAGTAAATAGTCATTAGATGCTAATAACATTGTTCAGTTTTTCCTAGTCATATCTTCTAAGGAATAAATTGTGCTGCTTTTGCACAGACCTGGTCCATGCACAAATGTCTGATAATTTCTAAGCCTTCTAATCCTTTCTCCATTCTTTCTTCTGGCCTTTCTGCTGGAACTTGGTGATATGGCTTAAACTTGATTTAAATGCATTTGCTTTAGAGACTCTTTTTCCACATGCTTGTATAACCACATGATGCTTGTCTGGCTATAGTATTAATAATCATTGCATGACATTTTACTGTCACAACAGCAGGGACATGCTCCAGTTGTTTTATTCCACCCTGACTGAATTCAGTGGGAAATCTGCCCTTATCTGTGACAGGAGCAAGTGCGAGTCCATTACAATTACAAGCCATCAGCATTCGCCTTCAAAGTGTACACTAAAGGGCTCAGATGTCCTGCAGTCCAGAGCAGAGCTTGGCTGCCTTGCTGAATTCTAGGGGCTTCTTGTGCTTCATGATGCCCTGGCCACAGCTGGGGACCTGAAGCCGAGCTAGGGGATGCAAAGTTACCTGCTCCACTGCAGCAGCGTTCCTGGTGGGTCTTAGTGTTATCCTGAAGTATCTGAATGGGAATAGCTGAGAACTCTGTTGACAGCACATAGTTTTCTATGCAAGATACTGATTTGCAATATGAGTTGTAGTTAATACCAGCTTGAACCAGCTGGCGTTCAGCTGCTTGTCCCTGGCCCTGAATTATTCATCTATCACTCATTTCACAGCAGTTTATTACTGCATTTTATTCTTTTGTGCCTTGCATTCACTCTCAGAAGAATAGTACGGGTGTAGTGGATAATCTCTCATGTCAGTATTCAGTGACTAGAAACCCCTGGCTTCCCTTGCTTTTGAACAACATGCAATGAAGGACATTTGCTGAGATAGATGTTGTTCCATCATCATACGTTTTTCTGCTGTCTGCACTCATCCAGCCTTCTAAATTTCCCCCAGTCCTCTCTCACAAATAACAACTGATGCACCACAGACAAGTCTGGCATGACATCGGGATGCAAAGGTTGTATCCTGTTGTAACCCTTTGTCAAAAAAAAGAATGCAGGTAACTAACACTTCCATCGTTACTCCCTGAACACCATCGACTTGGTTTATGGACCTGCGGTATAATCTCCATGATAATATATATACATTTGACCTATCTTGGGCTCTGATTATTGTTTTTTATCTGCCTAGAATAATTCGCAATGCGTTACCTTAATTACTATTTCCTTACTTACCTTAGTTTAAGCTTACAGGGGGAGTGCATTTCTCTGATGAAAGCGGTGTGCCATATCCAAGGGAATACCATAGGCAACTCGTTTCTCTGTATCCTCTTGCTTATGCTTCAAGTTTTGCCATTGTTATTTATTTATTGAGCGCTGCCAGTGAGCTGGGTTTTGTGCATCGTGCCGGAGAGGAACGCGAAGCCCGCCTCGGAGGCGAGCTAAGCTGGCGCGCTGCGCCGGCAAGGCTTGCGCGCTCGCCCTTATCCAGAGGGCTTTCCATCAAAGGGCTGCATTAGCTCCCCTTTGCTTCATCTGGGAGCTGAGCATCCAAACGCCTTTGGGGATCTGGCTGTGTGGGAAAAGCGTGACTGAAATCGGCTTCCAGGAAACCCAGGACCTCATTTCTAAATTTCACAGGCCTGCTTTATTTCCTCTCATTTCTTTTTACCTCCATCTTGTGCATTGAAAGAGTTGTATCTCATCAGAAGAAAATCCTGCTTTTTTTTTGGACCACTCCTGCCAATTTTTTTTGACCACAAAAGCAAAATTCTCATTGACATGAGCAGCATATTAGCAGGCAATTTGGTGATGAAAGTTATTATAGGACAAAAGCCAACCTTCAATATTCTTGTCCCTGCTGGTGGCACCACATATTGATCAGCAAGGGCTCTATAAGGTCCTGTTCTGTCTAGAAGGGGATTATTTCCTTGTGGGCCCTGCGGAGAGGCTGCATTCAGAGGCCACATGGCAAGCTGAGGGCTGCGAAGTGCTGGGGCATTGGCAGCAAGGGACCTGCCAGGGACGTCGTGGCTCTCGTCTGTTGTTTCCAGGCGGGAGTGCAGCCTCAGGGAAATGCCAGGTGCATCCCATGTTGGAAGGGCTCCAGCAAGGTTCCCTCAGAGCAGCACGGCCTCATGAGGAGGCCGTGCCACACGTCTTACACAGCGATCCAGAGGTGGGATTACAGCTCGCTTGAACTCTGGGTTGTTGTCGCTGCATGGAGCTGCGCTACAGCAACCCCCAAAATGTTCCTTAGGATCCTGGGCAAACTTTGCAGTCCCTGCCAGATCCTGCATACAGCTGTAACCCTATGGCTGATGTAGCCCTACAGAGCTACCATAAACCCAGGTGTTGCATCAGTTGCAATTGCTACTGCCTTGCAGGATGCCCACAGCTGGTGGGTGCATTACAGAAGCTCACCCCAAACGGAGAAAGCAAGAAAACAAATAAATAAAATGGTAAATGGCTAAGGAAACATGTCCCTAGGTGCAGCAAGAAAAGTAAGTAGAAGAAAGGATAGATTAGACAACAGGGGCAGAAAGAAAGAGAGAAAAGAGAATTTTATTGGGGGTCAGTTTTGGGGAGGGGAAAGCTGCGAGTCGCATTGCAAAGAGGAAAATTTGAAAAAATTAAGAGAAACACTAAAGCAAAAAGAAACATGTTGAAAGATGGTGTGCGAATGTGTGGAAAGAAACGTAAACACAAAATTTACTGTCCTTACCCACTTCGAACAACATTTTTCTGTTCTATAAAGGTAAGCCATTGAATCCAGGGGGATACTCCAGAGAGCAAAGGGGCTGCCTCCGTGAGAGGAGGGATCAGACTCTGGCAAGAGGGTGAGGTACACAGAGAATTGAATGGCTGAGAAAATGCAAGAGAAAAATGGATTTTCTGTTTAACAGAAAGGCTGATGCCAGAATGCTAGGGAAACAAAAGTTGATTTTTCCAGTCTCTACAAGGCAGGATGCTGAGGAGTAGACAAGGACAGGGAGGTGGCTGAATGGTGTGCGTGGATCCTCTGCATTTTGGGTTCAGCTGAGAATCCTCCTCTTCAAAACTTTTTGTGAGCTTTTCTGAGATGGCCAGAAACCGCCTGAGTGCATCTGTGCATAGATTTTTCTTAGTTCGCAGAGATGTCTCAGAATCCCAACAACTTTTCATGAGTAAGTTAGCCTCCACCAGAAACCTCCTTTTCCTTGATTTAAAATCTTTTTTGAACTAAAATTAACTTCTTTGAATAGAGGCAATTCTATTTTTTTTATTATTATTCCTTCCAAGCAAGAAAAATTGCTTATACAAAAGCTTCAACATTTCTCTTCACTACTGCTTCACAGTGTGTTGGGAGGATATTCCTCACCTGTAACAGAAGCGCTGCAGGGAGATGCGAGGCAGATCTCCAGCTGTTCACCTGCGCCAGCCTCGCTCCTGAGGTTGCCATCTGCATCTACTTGCCATTCTAATTGCCTTGCTGGGATTTTCTGGGCTGCAAACAAAATCATTTTTAAGAAACACTGCAAAGTAAGGCAAATGAGCCCGTGTGGTGCTTCATCTTCCTGCAGCTAAATTGGTCCTCGTGCCTTAGCACTGCACCAGTCTGCAACACCTCCCCGAGCAGGAAGCCAGGCAAGCGCAGCAGCTTGCATCGTTCCCCACTCCTCACCACCAAGGTGGGCAGCGGGCGATAGTGGTAGTGTCGTTTCCTGTGACTTTAGACTTGCACTCGTGTAGAATTGGGATGACACTGGGGAGTCCTCACCACTCAGTGGGCAGAAGGTCTCCTCTTCTCCTCCAGCTGCTCAGGCTGGATCTTGGATGGAGACTGGAGACTGGACGAAGCTTTGATGATAAGAATGGCCCCATCTTGTGCAACAAATGCATTAATCCAGGCAAAAGAGAACAGGAAGGTGTCTGATCCTGAATTCATATACAGACAAAGTTCATGAATCACTGAAGTGATTAAAAAGCACCCATAGCTCAGCTTCAGCTCTGGGCAAATAGAAAGGAATTTGATGGAGCTCTTGAGAAGATCTGTGGCAATGGTCTAATTATAAAAACACAGGGGGAGATGAAAACACTGAGATCATTTCCCTGTTCCAAGTGGAAGCAAATACACCTGCAGCACTGTCTGATCTCTTCAGTAAGTCTAGCTCCTAAAATCAGAGTTCCTGTTCTCCCTGGGAGAATTATTAGCCAGCCTTGCATTTTCTTCCAGTATATAAATAAATCTGCCTTTCTGCAAGATCTAATTGATTCTTACTTGAAAACTGGGCAAAGAGAATAAATGATCACAGACCTTTTTGGGCAGTCTTTCACATACTGGAAAACTATTATCTTATTTCCCTTCAGAGCTTCTAGAGCAACTAAACTAATTGCCTGCACCATTTCTGATAGGTTACATTCTCTAAATTTCTTATTTTCTTGTTGTTTTTCTTTTGG
The DNA here is from genome assembly GCA_032275445.1 of Crypturellus soui. NCBI lineage: Eukaryota > Metazoa > Chordata > Aves > Tinamiformes > Tinamidae > Crypturellus > Crypturellus soui. The sequence goes on along the minus strand of JAUBNY010000465.1, from coordinate 3,132,320 downwards.
TCACCCAGAATTGGATCCAATATTCCAACTGGGTCTTCATCAGAGCCTTACAGAGTGGAATAATTCCCTGTTGCAAATGGTTCTCCTATTATAATACATCCCAGGTTGAGATTTCCCTTTCATTAGATTCATCTTCTTTGCACATATTTGCTTTGAGTCCTACTGTAACTCTCAGATCCTTTTATTTCAGTCCTTCCACCTCTTTTATGATTCCTCATTTTGTATTTTGCATTTGATGTTTCTTATCTTCATGTAGAGCTCTGTGCATGTTGTTACTAAATTCCATCTTGCTGGTTTTAGACTATTTCTCCAATGTATTAAGATCATTTTGAATTCTGATCCCATCCCCTGAAGTGCTTGCATCCACTCCCACCTTGGTGTCATCTGCAAATTTTATAAGTGTGCTCTCCACTCCATCATCTCTGAGGATGGCAAGGGGATACAGTGCTAGATAATAAAACATTCTTTTTATACCTTGCAAAGATAAATAGTGAGTTAAGCTTTGATAAAGAACACTACGGGATGAAAAAGGTGTGAACATAGCGTAGCTCTAGGATTTTGCAATAATTGCTTGTATGAATAGTTGATTTCTGCCACAAACCTGAGTATAGATTGGAAAAATGCTGTCCTAATTTTTGTGGGGGACTTTCTTCCCCTATCAATCTAACTCCAAATAAAAAAGGACACTGCTAAACTGCAGTATAAACAAATCCATATTGTATAGCACCAGTTAGTAGAAGAGAGAAATTTAGTATTCAGGGAATGTACTGTACTAAAATACTTGTCAGTGTTGCAGTATTTTGACATATAAGTGGGACACATCTGAAATCTTATCTTTTGCCTTCCATTGCCTAGTGCACAGAATTGGCACAGTGACAGAATTCATCTTGCTCAGGAGTCAAGATGTTACAAGAGCCATGTCTAGTGAAAAGAAAAAAAAAGGAAAAAGAAAAAAGAATAAAGAAAAAAGGGAACACCTATAGAAGTCTTACAGCCCTGGGTAGGCAACCGCAGAATCCATACCTTTGACAAGACTGGGACATTTTTGTCTGAACTCAAACATGCACAATTTGTGAACTTGCTCTCTGGGTAGATGTTACGGAGCATTGGATGAAAATACTTTCATTAGTCTTTGGGATGTTGCCAATTCTTTCAAATTGTTTTCATCATTGCCACTGCCTGTATGATTTTTCTCTCTGTGTTATCAATTGACAAAATATATTTTTGTTTCCTGATGGTATTTGCCATGCCTTTCCTTGATGCTGTTTTTATTGTGTAGGTTTGTTTTCATGCATAGAGCTAACTGGAAGGATGAGCTGAAAATGCAACATATTTCATTTGCACCTGTTTTTCATCAGTTTGTCTTTAGTGAACACAATGGTTCTGGATGACACCAGAAGGACAGCTTCTGTACTGATGCTCCCTTTCTTTTTCACAGAGCAGGCAGGTGATCGGTCCAGCCTTTCCTGAGGCTTCTTTACTGTGGCGCATCTCAGATCATGAGGACCGAGAGCTGAGCGCGACGTCTGTGGTGGGCACGGGTCCGCTACAAGCGGACTGAGACCAGGCCACGTCCCATAGCTACTGAGTGGCTCCAGGGGACTGACCGTCCCGGCCGTTGGCCTCTGAAGGGGCTTTTAAGTGAGGTCTTGGGAGTTAAGCTCCGTGTGCTGTTACACATTGCCCAGGGCTGCCAGCTCTCCCCGCAGAAGTATGGAGAGTCTGGCTGCAGTGAGACTGGTCTGAATGTTTCTGGGCTTTGTAGAAAGAAGCAGGGGAAGATCTTGGCAAGTAGATTCAAGTGGGAAGGTGGGAACTGGTTACACAATGGAAAAAGGCTTTGGCCCAGCTGACTCACCTATCTGATTTTCTCTGTCCTAGGTAATGTCACCCTCCATAGGAAGCACAGGATAAAAACACAGTTCTGGTAGGGTTTTGTTCTCTAGAACAAATACGAAGTCTGGAAAGAGAAATTCCTTCAGCTGGTTAGTCTCTAACGTAGACGTCTGTCATGTGTTCAGACATAAGCCATTGCTCTGCATCTCTTGGGAGGCCAGAGCCTGCTGACTCATGCTCAAGCATGTGGCAGGTACAACTTCAGGGTGCCACCAGGACCTGCCTACTTGGGAGCCCTGTCAAAACTCCTATGGCTCTTGGGGGCCTTTTATTTCCAAGTCTTTTTTTTTTTTTCTATATGGCATTGCAGCAGTCTTTTAATGAATTTAAAGAATGACACGTGCAGAGTGACCCTGATACATACCCCAGATCTGAGTCTGTCCTGCTCTTTCAAACCCAAACTCCCCATCTTTTTTTTTCTCTATTTTCATGAGTAATGACGTGAGCTCATGGCTGATCAAATTCAGCAGTAAAGCACCAGTGGGATCCTGAACTAATTTGGTGTCCCATCAAATTCTTTCATATAGCTATACAATAGCTCAGTGAGTAGAGGGAAAAAAACAACTCTCTTGGGCGTATTGAGCCCTGCTGATGTTTTCTTGGCTTTTAGAACAGAAAACCTAACTAAAATAATAATCTTACTAGCTGCCTCATTTTCCTGTTTATCACTGTTACTCAAGCACATGGTATGCCTGAAGGTAACCTAGCCAAGAAAGCAGTGTAGACAAACTAATAGCAAGAAAATGCTATGGAGAGCCAGCACAGAGCATCGTGATCTTACTGAGGGAAACTCCAGCTGCTGGGTAAATTGTTTTTATTAAGTCACATTCTAGAGAACATGTGATTAAGTGCAGCAAGAAAATGCACTGTCCTTCATTAGGTTTGAAAGCACTATGCCTGCCAAAGAGAAAGACAAAATTTGGGAAGTTAATTAATTGGAAAGAGAGTGAGAAAGGGTAAGGTAAAAGCTCATAGAGGTACTTTAGAGGCTGATGCTTCCAGCCAAAGTCCTGTCAGAAAGCAGGGAAAGCTACGGCACCCAAACACTGAGGATACTGTGTTCCAGCTGAAGTCTTGCAATAGCGGCTCATTGGAGCCTCACGCAGCTGTGGCAGCAGAGGAAGGTGTTTCTGGAGTGCGAGGTATCTCTGCAGTTCGTAGGTGTTTGCCTGGTGAACATGCTGGGACATGGCCTTCCTTCTCTGGGGATCCTTGTGTTCTGGTGTGATGGCATGAGTGGCTCCAGGCTATCAGCCTTTCTGCCTCCCAGCAGCAAAGTCTCGGAGTTTCACGGCTCAAGGACACATAGCACGAGCCTGGAAGGGCAGGTGGCTCCTGAGACGATCCGGTGAGGCTCTGCTGGGCCTGGCAAGGGCTCTACTGGTTGAGGGTAGGGATTCTGCTGGTGCTCTGGATGGGGCCTGACTGCTAAGGTCAGTATCGTGTGTGCACATTTGTCTCAGCACTGTCATACTGTAGCTCGGTGGGTACATCAGTATCCCTAGGCAAGTACTTAGTGAGCTCTTCTGTAATAAGGGCATGCAGAGAGTCTCTGCTGAAAGTTTTATATTGTGCAATACAGCCAGAGGTGTTGGTTCTTACAAGATTGTTCTGGGACATCCATGAAGAGACATGATTCAGATTCAATATAATTGAAAAATAAGCATACAGTAGAAGTGCTGCCTTCAAAGATGGGATAGCATAAACAGCATTTTCCTTGTTCCCCCTCACAGTGTTTTCCATGCCCAGCTTCACAGAAGGAAGCATTTCCTAAATTGTGGGAGTGTTACCTCTTTCCCAAGCCTTCCTGCAACAACCAGATGTGCCAGCATGTTACCGTGCAGTGGGCACGTCCCCTCCTTTCTGATTTTCCTGCCTTGCCTGGTCTGGCCTTCCCTTTCCTGTTGCCCCCAGCACGCAGCAGCCTTTGCAGCTGGCAGTGAGCATTTCTGTGCATAGTCTCCCACAGGGACAGTTTTCAGGACTGCTCTGTCTGCAGGGTCCTTAAAAATGCAGCATCTGTGCAAATGGTTTTTTTTTTCTCCACTATATATTAATACCACTCATTGTGAGAAGGAGTTGTATGGGAAACCGGATACTTCACTTACATCAGTTTTATCTTGTTACAGTGACATTGAATTCTGCAGTTACTCCCAATTTACACCAGTGCACTCAGACAAAGCATCTTTCATTTGTAATTGTAGGAGGACTGACCTTGCTGGGGCACTTCCAATGGCCAAAGTGCTATTTCAATAGGACTTTCAATAGGAAGTGCATTTACACCTGTGTGAACTGGAAAAATACAATTTATAAGTAGAACTGTTACTTGATCATCTCCCTATGACATGCATGTTTCTCAGTCAGTGCAGACACCATTTTGAAACCTAGAGAAAACAGTGATGGATGTTCTGGTAGAATGAGAAAGGGAAAAGGATCTTAACCTCACTTCGCAAACACGCAGGCCTTCAGCTTACAGAAACATGACAGAAAGGTCTTTTATTTACTGCTCACCTTCTTGGAAGAAAACACTTGCTGTTCTATCTGAAACTCTTGAAAGAACAAAGGGCAAGGAAAATACATGATCTTTGATGTGTAATCCCAGTTTCTCTTTCAAATAATTTTGTTTCTGAAATAGGCACTGGGGCCAAGTTCACTGCAGTTCAGTAGTGCTACACAGAGGGTAGGGATATGGCTGCCCCAGCTGGGAATGGATTCCTCTTCATTTATTGATTTTGGCCCCATCTTTAGAAACAATATCTTTCGTGATCACAACAGATGACAGTAAAGCCAAGACAGTAAGGCCAAAGAAGAAGTCAAAAGAGTTACATGGGCTTCAAGTAGGGTCAGTTACCAGTCCTGTGGTATATCAGTCTCTTTATTGTCCATTTCAAAGTACTGAAAGATTAAATCTGGGAGAAATCAATATATGACTTCTTAAGGGTATGTGAACTGAAATAGCTTTGGGCATATGTTTTCCTTCTTACATGAAATATGCTCTTGAGTATGATGTAAAGGAACTGTGTAATTTATGATTGTGGGATCTAATGCAAAACATAAAGTTTTGCAAACTGGCAAAACCCCAAATAAACATGACAACACAAGGTGTTCTTTGATGATACATCTATGAATTAAAAATCAATAATATTATGTGAAAAGACCACTTTAATTGTCCATTGCAAAATATTCTTCAGCAATATTCAGGAGCCAGCTCTACAATGCTGAGGTAGGTAAGTACTTCACTGGGGTTTACTTCTCTAGGCACTGCTGTGAAGCAATAAGTGTACACGGGGCCGGGGCTTCGTGTGGAGCAGCCTGGCCCAGAGGAGCCTCCAGGGATGCCCGTTGCTGCAGACTGTCAGGCTGCACATTGCTGCTGCACTCTGGAGGAACTATGTGAGTTACTGTGGGAAGCACACTGGTTTGGAGGCATGGGCTCCAAGAGCATAAACATAAAAGAAACTGAGAGGAAATAAAATATTTAAAAAAATAATACATCAAAGACATCTGAGGTGCATGCAGCCTGGCTACTATGGCACTCAGGACTGAGCCTGGGTGCCATACAGTCACTGGACAGAAGCACTCACAGTGTCAAGCCTTAGCACTTGTTAAGCATCAGCTTCTCCCAGGTGTCTGTCCAAGGGGCCAGGCTCTTGCATCCTGGAGAGCTGGTGATCTGCATCACTCAACATTCTCTTCAATTGAGACACAGCAGATAGATGGCTTGAATATGGTCCAGGAACTTAAGAAGGGCAAGAGCTGTTTTGTTTCCCTATGCCATCAGCTTCCTTCCTGCCACATCTCTTTTATTCTTCTTTAAATTTTCTTCTTTTTTTTCCCTTTATTCTCTCATTTTCCTCATAATGACCTATTAAATGGGGAAGAGTTTAAATTATTTAAAGAGATAAGAGAAGAATGCTCCTGGTAGAACATCCCTACTTGAGGCACACTCTTTCTGGATGCTCAGGAATATTATTGTAGGGTAATTTAGCTGCAGTTTCTATGCTTTGCTGTATCACAGATAGATGGCCTCACATTACTTGTCTCTAGCCTTAGTGATGTGGATTATGAGTTTGAATAGATAAAGCGCCAGCTGCGATTACAGAGCCATTGTGTGATGTGCTCACATTTGTCTTTGTGGCTCAAAAATAGACTGTTGTATTATGCATTAGCACTTGGTATTTACCCCAGCCTTGAATGACTTACAGTAGCCTGGCTGCACACCACTGCGATGTAGTCTTGCCTGAGAGGAAAGGATGGAATTTCCTGCCCTGTCACAGACCAGAACTCATCAGTCTTTACCACTCATGGCAGCTCTGAAGAATCTAGCCTAACCCTAAGGATTCAGATAAATGCAATTGCACAGGGATCAAATTGCCTCAATCAAAGGTGAAGCCATTGTTTCAGCAAAGCCTCTCTAAAGCCGATTCTCTCTTTTACCTATCATCACGCTCCTGTGAGAGATGCATCTGAGTGCTATCACATTTTGAAATCTGATCATCAGCCTCCAGAACACCACAAGAGGTTTGTTTTGTGTTGCCGAAGCTCAGGCCAACATGCACGGTGACTCAGCTAAGGAAGAATAGTTGGCAATGGCAAAATGTAGTTTGTGCTGTTTTCTGATGTCTATAACAGGTGGCCTACTGCTAAAGGTTAAGTTACTCTTTATCTTCATCACCCATAGGAAAAGGATCTGTTTCCTCTGTTTCTAAAAGTGAACATCTGCAAAGAAAGCTGGGCCTTAAACTTTAATAGAGAGGAAGGACTTCCAGATTTGGATCATGGCCTTGGAAGGACAAGGGCTTATACTAGTACGCTAAACCCCTGTGAGAAAACATGGTGTTTACAATACCGGCATTCTGGGACATAATGAGCTAATCGATCTCTAGTGGGGAAACAGCATGAAAAACTGCTATCCAAAGAAACAGTAGCTGCTTTGTCCTTTAAAATGGAAGATATTACCTTATTCAAAGCAACGCCTAGCATGAGAGAGCTTTAGTTCTAGCAAGCCTGAATGTATTCATGCCTTCACAGAATCACAGACTCACAGAATGGCTGAGGTTGGAAGGGACCTCTAGATATCATCTAGTCCAACCCCCCTGCTCCAGCAGGAACACCTAGAACATGTGGCACAGGGTGGCATCCAGATAGGTTTGGAGGATCTGCAGAGAAGGAGACTCCACAGCCTCTCTGGGCAGCCTGTGCCAGGGCTCTGTCACCCTCACAGGAAAGAAGTTCTTCCTCACAGGGAGATGGAACTTCCTGTGTTTCAGCTTGCACCCATTACTTCTTGTCCTGTCACTGGCCACGATGGAGAAGAGTTTGGCCCCATCCTCCATACATTCTCCCCTCAGGCATTTGTAGATGTTGATCAGATCCCCTCTCAATCCCCTCTTCTCCAGACTAAACAGGCCCAGCTCGCTTAGCCTTTCTTTATACGATAGATGCTCCAGTCCCTTAATCACCTTTGTGGCTGTCCGCTGGACCCTCACTAGAAGCTCAATCTCCTTCTTGTACTGGGGAGCCCAGAACTGCACCCAGTACTCCAGGTGCGGCCTCACCAGAGTTGAGCAGAGAGGCAGGATCACCTCTCTCGACCTGCTGGCAACGCTCCTGCTGATGCAGGCCAGGATCCCATTGGCCTGCTTGGCCATGAGGGCACACTGCTGCCTCATGGTTAACTTGTTCTCAACCAGGACTCCCAAAAACCTCTTTGAGATGCCTTGCACTATGCCTTGCACAAGCTATGCCTTGCACAGCTCTGTGCTCAGGCACACTGCAGGTAATACAAGCAAATACTACCCATTATCTGCTACTTGGGGTATAAGAACTCGAGAAACATCATTGAAGGGTAACAAGATCTTCTGAAGGTGAGCTGCTCTAGAATGCTATTGCCAACATCTCTGCCTACTCTGGGTAGCATCAGAAACTACACTGAAAAATTAAACAAACAGAGTTCCTGGCATCTGAACAGATGGGAAAGGACACACTAACTAGAGGAGTTAGTTTGTTCCTCATTGCTACCACTGCACAGTGAAGAATTGCAAAACACCCACATAGATTTGCAGACCTGCTAGCTGCGCTTAACCTTTAATCCTGCAAGTACTCAGCCATGAGCATGAAATTTTCAACATCTGACTAGTCCTACTGATTCTAGTGGGAATATGCATTGAATAAAGTTAAACATGTGAAGAAATGTTTGCAAGATCAGGATCTTTCACCGCAAACACAATTCTTTCACTACAAACAAAGACTCAGCTGAGGCTCCATTCTCTACAGATGTATTTTAAATAATGTCTAAATGTGTGGCTTCTATTTTATAAGGTACTCTATATTAGGCTAATAAGTAACCTTATTTTTGAAAAGGAGGAATGATATGCTCTCTGAAATAACTGCATAGTTTTGAAAATGCATCTTCTGTAAAGGATCATCAGCATATAAGCTTCTGCATATGTAGAAGAAAGGTTCAGACAACCTGATTGAAATATGGGCCTTCTCAGGTCTTTAAAACTTATTTTCTGAGTTTTAAACCTCATCTCAAAATCTTTATTCCTGTTAGTAGTCTTTCTAAGGACAAGCCTGCTTATATGATTAATGGATTGATTCACTTATTCCCTAAAGGTGAGGCCTTACTTTCCATTCACACTCGAGTGTGAATTTACCTCACATTTAGCTCTGACTAGATCATTTAACTCTATATGAGGATGGGCAATTTTTGTGGTATTTAGAATCACAAGAATATGAATGCTAACATTTTGAATTAGACTCTGAACTCAGGTGTGTCATTTTTTATACCCATTTTCCAATGTATGTGGTGAAATTACTTCTGGTTTACACGATAGATAACTAGACCAGAATTTGGTCTATTGAATCTAGATGTCTGCATTACAGATCAAAGGAAAAGTTTTGATAGCTCCTTCTGCAAATTTCACCCCTATTTGTACTCTCACATGATTGATCTCTCTTTTGTTTAAAGTGCTCTGGTTGATACAGCAGCATTTATATTCTGTGAGTCATTCTAGCAATACTGCTCTTAAAATATACTAATATTTTCTTTTGAAATGCACTGGAAAATCATTTAAAAATGTCTTACATTTTTTTCTTAAATCATTTGCTTTAATTGAAGTAGTTTTTTTTTTCTTCCAGTTTTTCTTTGCTGACTAGACATGTTAGGACTTTTGAAGCAAAAAGGTATGTGCATGTAATTGAACAGGCAGCTATTTCTAGAGTTAAGCTGTTTAATATTTTCCATTCTAAACCTCTGTGTTTTCTGTGGTCTCTGAAATACAAACATTTCAGGATGAAATCTTCTGCATTTGGGCTCTGTCCAAAAATGAGAATTTTGGAGAGCCTTGAACAAAACTGGTTCAGCCAGTTCAGAATACCAGGAAGGCGAAAAAAATATATTAAGGTAAAAAAAAAAATCTAGCCTTTCTTGAACATTTCTGTAGCTTCATCAGTGCAAGGTTGACAAGTGAACTCTGACAAGGAAGTAGCATTCTTTATGTAGACATTCCTTTGCCTGTTCAAGAGGAAATGAATTCTGATTTGACTGAGTTATAAACCTTTGAAAACTGTGATTGGCACGTGCAGTGGATTCTTTTGCTAAGCTTGTGAAGTGTGCAGCTACAGGAGGATTTTCTATACATGAACGGTGGGCTAATTTTGCTGGAAAGTGAAAAATCTGTCTAAATACATTGCTAAAATCATTGAAAATACCTGAAAATATCTTTGAAGACTGTCTCAAGATCTTTTAGACTATGAAAGGGACAAGAGAGGATTCTGAAGGGTTTGCAAAGCATTTAAAGAGTAAGCAGTCTGCAGAATTTATAAGGTTAAATGGGATTATGGCTCCAGAATTGCGCACTTTACACTCAGAAGTACTTGATATTTTCTTTGTGGAAACACATAATGAACAGTATCTTTTCCCTGGGTCTGTCTTGCACAGATCTCAGCAGATCTTCCTAGTGAAGGAATCCTTCAGTGGCAGGAAGCTGCTTCTTCATCTCACTCCTAGCTGACAGCAGAGCCCGAGTGGCTGGGGTTCATCAGCATGCTGACACTCCTGCGCTGCTGAGACTCCAAACTATTTAAAATCTTGCCAAAGAAAATTTAGCCTTTGGGGTGGTGGATGTGTGTGTACCTTTTTATGCACAGGCACAAGCAATGCTGTGGCAGCATCTGTGCTCACTTGCATCAACTACACCTGGGATAAATCAAAAAATCTGGTGCAGAACTTCTGCGTGTTTGCTGGCAGCTCACGTTCTCGAGCGTACCTCATTTCAAGAGATGCCAGTTATTTGATTCTAAAACTTGTGATTTGCACGCATTGTGTATCTTCCTCCAACTCTCCTCAAAATCAAGAATCATAATGCTGTTTATTATTGAAGCAGTCATTTGCACTAAAAAAAAAAAATCTTCTTGTGCTATTTCACATTTCTTGAATGAATATTTATTTGGAAGGTCTTCCTTTGTCTTTCCAGCTATCTCATCTCTCTGCCAAGGCTTTGGCAGGTGGGAATGTATGCAGCTACTCACTGAAACCTTTGCATGCCAGACAACTTCTGCCCACGCAGAGCCAACACTGACATGGCAGAATCACCTCACAGCTACTGCGCCTGATCAGGCCACAGCTTTTCTGATGAGACTGTCAGCGGAGTGACTGATGATTAGTCTATGTGCAGTTAGGTAGGTGGCCCAAGCTTTTAAATGACATTTCTATTGTCTACCTGTTTCTTTTCCTACTAAAGCAGCAGAATTTCTGCCAGGTCTAATGCTGGTCCCCTACCATATCCCTGCTTGGAATCCAGTCTTCTAGAGTGGCTTGGAAGCCTTCTGGTGGCAGAAAGGCAGATGGATTGGCAGAAGCCTGACATTGCTATAGACAGAAGGAACACAGAAATGTGGAGTCAGAATGGGCGGCAAGAAAAGAGTCTATGGAAAGACTCTTGGAAAGTCTCATGGAAAGATGGTAGAGCAAACTTTTAAAAATCGGGAATAACATACTGTGGTTGCAAAATAGCCATGCTGTTTAATTGTTAGTGAATGTGTCTCTTCCCTTTTTAGTTTTGCATTCTTGCTTCTTGCTGTTTCACTGTGGGATAATATAGCAGTTCCTGCTGAAAAAGTGGAAACCTAGTGACATGGAAAAAGCGCATCAAACACGAGTTGTGCACACACAAGTCAGGGAATCTGAAGTCCGCGAAAGCCAGAAGCGGTGTAGGGTCCGTCTTGGGTGTTAAAGGGTGGGACTGGCTAAGGGACACTTGGGCAATGCCCCAAATCAGCAGATTAGCAGCTAGGCATGGGCTCCTACATGGGCGGACCTCCTGGTACGACCACTCATGCTCCTTTGGCCCTGTGTGGGGACCCCTGTGCCAAAGTGAGGCGGCCCTGTGGGTTGACATGGCGGCCCCAGAAGCGTGCCAGGGTGCGGGTGCCTGACCTCAGTAGTAGAGCTGGCTTGTCAGGACCTTCAAGGCTGCCATGAGGCTCTGGAAAAACCTCCAGGATGAGGAAGACAGAGACTTATCAAAAGAGCTGCAGACACCTGCCATGCGCTGGGCACGAGACATCACTCAGCATGACGCTGCTTCTCACCTTTGACTCCCATGGCAGGGGCTCGGGCACCCCGTCAGGGGGAGATCTCCCCCACTGCCCTCCCCCAACCACCTCCAGTGACACCCGTGGAGCTACACGTGAAACCGGTGGAGCTGAAACCCCTGGCAGGGGCTCACAGCCTTGCGGGTGGGTAACGGTGCACGCGACCGTGGGACAAGCGTGTGCGGCCGTTGGGCGGGAGTGTGTGTCCCTTAGGCGAGGGCGCGCAGCTGTTGGTCAGGAGCGCGCAGTCGCTGGGAGGGGGCATGCGGGCGTTGGCTGGGGCATGTGGCCGTTGGGCAAGAGTGCGTGGCCGTTGGTCGAAGGTGCGCAGCTGTTGGTCGGCGGTGCGTAGCCGTTAGTCGGGAGTGCGCGGCCATTAGCACGGGGCACGCAACTGTTGGTCGGGTGCACAACCGTTGGTCGGGCGTGCGTAGCCGTTGGTCGGGCGTGCGTAGCCGTTGGTCGGGCGCGCGCGGCTGTGGGCGCGGGCGCGCGGTGCCGGG
>JAUBNY010000465.1:3104284-3117665 GCA_032275445.1 Crypturellus soui | reverse complement strand
AATGTAGCATCAGGCCCTCCCTGATAGAAAGTAAAAAGCACAAACTATTCTAAAGTTATGAACAGAAACCCTGTTGTGGTAGATTTCTTGGTCTGTATGACTTCAGATAGTCCTTATTACTTTCCTACTATCTCAATATAATGAGAAGACAGTTGCTTGCAGAATATCGCTTGTAATAGATTGAAGTATTTGCCTTGTTCAGCCTGTAGAATTACCAAAGCCAGAAGGGGATAGTTCTGCATTTGTGTGACTAAGTCATTTTCATGTTAATTACAGATCTGGCTGCACAAAGAACATGTTTTGTGGTGAGCATGGCACCTGGTACAAACCTAGCACGTAATCCAGACGTGCTGGATTTGCTTGGTAGAGCACCCAGTCCTTTGAAGTGATGAGCACCATCAATTCTCATCACCATCAGTAGAGTTCAAGGCACTTGCTGTTTTCCAGCCTTGCACCTAAGTAAGTAGGGAGTTACTTATTTATTCCCTGCTGGAGTAGTGTCAGCACTGCTGTAAGCTTCTGCTTATTTTGATTCTCAATTGACTTCCTTTCAAATTAGATTTCTGAAGTTATTTGGCTGTTGCAGTGTGCAGTGCAGCACAGCCAGAGGCCAAAAAACTCAGGCAGCAGCAGTGGAGGCTCCTGATCTCTGTACAGTGCTTGGACTGCAGTGTGCAGCAGGAGCCGAGCCCCTGCGAATAGTGCTTGCAAAATCTCACAAAGCAAAAGGTGTCTCAGGAGTAGATGGTGGTCTCAGGAGTAGACCTTTCATTCAAAATATGGCAGTGTAGCAGTGTGCCCTTTTTCTCCAGTAAATCTCTGATTAAAATGACTGCTAGTGTGAGAGAGAGCCATAGCTTCAGCTCACTCCTACTTTTCCAATCAGATCACTAGGTTGTAAATTGGAAAGAGTGAGTCTGATTCCCGTAATCATTAGAGAAATGGTTCCCAAAACAGAGACTGTGCCACAGACATAAGGTTGAAAGCCCATCAGTTTTAAAACTTAGGAAAATGTGGGCTGCTGCTTTCACTCAGTTTGTTTTCCCTTAAATAGCCTTTGCAGTGGAGATTGGACCATTCCTTCTTCTATTGGGTGAATTTTCTAACCTATAATAAACGTGTTTTACCCATGGTGGCTCAGACTTGTACAAACTGGAGCAACTTCCGTAGGATGGTTTGGAAGCTTGTTCCCAAGCCATCATCATTCTGATGTTATCCCTTTCTAAGACTGGTGTGAACTTGAATCTGTGTTTTTCTTTTGTTGTTTGTTTGTTTTTAAGTTTAATTTCTGCTAGTTTTGTGAGTTCTTTAACCACTAAGCTGCTGCACAACACATTATGAGATTCAGAAATGCCTTTTGGAAAAGTTGCTCCAAGAGGTGTCCTCAGTGTCAGGACAGGACCATGTGTGTGTCTTGTTGAAGGCACCAGAGGCTTCTCCACTGCTCAGACTGAAATCCTCACAGGTGTGATCCTACAGGAATCTGTAGGTAGAAAGATGATTTACTGTTGAAGGCACTGTTGTTAAAGCACCAGACTACTGCTGGTTGTCACTTTAGTTGCCATTTGAAGATATCTTTTTTTTTTTTTTTTTTTTAACCTTTGCAACCCTCCTGTACATTTTCCCCCTCCTGCTCCACAAATCTGACGATCTAAAGACAGAGATTAAAAGTAATATTTCACTAATTAGCAAGGAGTAACTTCAGTCAGTGCTCTTTAAAATTAGAAGTGGCCTCTTTTTTTTTTTTTTTTTCCTTATTTCTCTGCCCCCTGCCTCCTTGTAAAAAGAAACTTGGACCAAGTTTTCTGGGAATGATTGAATGAATTGGAGCATTCCTGACTTATGATTAGTTGAGCCACAAGGAGGCAGACTTCTCCTGTAGAACCGGCTGTTACCTTGCATATAGTAACATTTTTCTTGCTGTGTTGTTTTTCGGAGTGCTTTCTTAGTAGGTGGCTTAACCATGAAGCTAGTTGAGATGGAATAATATCCAAAAGGAAAAGGAGGTGCTTTGCCTCAAGTATGTGACTTGTTCGAAGTAACTTGGTCAGTTTGGAAAAGTAACATTTTCTTTTAGCATTTGCAAAACTTTCTCTCTTTTTTTTTTTTTTCCCCCCTCCTCTTTCCTTTTTGGAAACCCATCTACAACTTTGGTTTCTGTTAAATGAGGCTACATAATGACAGAATGAAAGAGAACAAGGAGCTTGCAAGTCCCACAAATCTAGGTTTAAGTGGGAGGAAAAAGGAAATGTGTTTTAACTTAGGTATGTTAGCCTACTTTTTTTGTTGGGCGATGAAATTGGGATGCAACTACTTTGATGGTTTCTCTCAAAGAGTCAGGAAGCAGTAGAACTTCTAGGAGAACTTTTTTTTGAAGAGATGAAGGGGTTAAAAGTAACCTTCTCTAGTACACTGCCTTTTGTCTCTGGACAGCATTACTGCTTTTAAATGCTAAATAACAAAGAGTTGAGTTTGTTGCATGTTTTTTTTTTTTTTAAAGTCCACTTCGTCCTATGGTGCAACAATAGATCTGATTTGCAATATCTTAGTTTTTAAACAAGTGAAGGTATCAAGATGAACAAGTCAAGTTATCAGATGTCCTTTTTGTTGCATTCATTTCCTAGAAGGTGCAAGAAGATAGCAAAGGATCTTGCTCTGATTAACAGGTCACAGTTTTTGCTGTCTAATAGATGTTTTTCCTCTATAAAATTCTTAGTAAATAAGAAGAGATGAAATAGCCAATCATTTTGATGCTAAAGCTTTTCTTCTTCACTGGAGTGTGAAAATGAGCCTCTGAAGCTTGTGAATATTCCTACTTTAAAATATGTCACTTAATAAAGTGACTGTCTTATGTGGTAGCTCTGTCAGCTATCTTTGTGGATTATTTTTTCACAAAACTTAAGTTCAGGTGTAATGGAAAGATGATCATATGCAAGTGGTGTGCACCCTGTTTAGATCTGCTACTGTGTTAGGCTCATCCTGTTTTCCTCCCATGCTTTTTGTGATGTTTCAGGAAGAAGGTTTGCAGGGTGGTGCAAAATTGAATCTCAGCTAGAAGATGCTTCCCCTGCCACCATCTGCTACCTCTTCTCTAGTTTAAAATTGATGTCTGAGGCTTTGGTACCGGTGCTATTGCCTTGAGTAAATAAGTGCTTTTTTCATAAATGGACCAGTGGAGCTGAGCACTTATAGGAGGCATGATGTGGGAAGACAGGAATAACTTATTGCTGGTTCTTCAATAGTTTCATATTAATAAACAGGTTCATTAACCTGCTTCCCCACTAGCTTTTCTTATGAAGTGCATTGGTTGTTACTAATTGTGCTCGTTAGTTTGTTTTGTTATTAAATTGGGTTGTTGCTTACTGTGCTCTCCAAGTACAGTAATCTAAAAGTAGTAGTGATGTCCTTTGAGAGGTGTAGCTTAAGGAATTAAGTACCAAACTGATAAAGTATGCGATGAGTGCCCTACTCGTTCTATCCTATTGTCAGTCTTGTATTTTGAGACCTATACTGAATTAACCTTAGTCACTCTCATTTTATTCTAGCTCCTTCCAGAGTACTGTTTGATTAATGATTTACTGACACCATTTTTTATGAAAAAATGTTTGGTTTTATTTTAAGAGGCACAATATTACTTCATATGAAGTAAGAACCTTAAAATAATTCAGTGATGATTATTAAAATGAAATTAAACCATCACTTGTTCTTAAAAAAATAAAAAAAAATGAGCCTGTTTTACAGAGCTCTTCAATGTTTGTCTTCCAAGTTAGATAATCCTTCCATATACTTTCCATAGAAATACTGATTTTTTTTTTTTTTTTTTTTCTTCATCTACTCTTTCGGTCCTTTCATTGTTTTCTAGTGTTTGGTATCCCAGTGTTTGTGTGTAACCAGTAGTGTTTGTCAAGGTGATGGTAGGTCACACCAGAAGTGCAGTGGTGTCTCCTGGGAAGCCTCCTCCTAATGATTCCTCTTTACAGAGCAGATAGGATGCTTTTGTGCTGCCTGCCATGAGAGTAACCCTTGCTGCATGCATGGAAACTGCTCAAGTGTGACCCTTACTTGGAATTAGAGAAGTCTTGTGTTGCTAATATGCTGGAAATACCGTATTTTTGCAATACATGAAAATCCTAGCAGTGAATTGGTAAGAAGTAGCAAGGCATTTTCATGTTTTTTAGGAATATTTCATTGTCTGAATATATTGGGATAACAGAGAAGTAGTCTTTCCTTCTGTAAGAGTAGTATTCGATCCACACTAAGTAAGCTGTTTCATTCCCTGATCTACCATCATGTAACTCAAAGTGGTGGTATCTTAAGGCTTATAAATTTTAAATTCTGGATGCATTTTGTTATGCTGTTTGGTTTGAAATGAGTATCCGTTCTTTTACTGTTCCCTTTCATGAAAGCTTCTTTGAAAAAAAAAAAAAAATTTAGAAGATGAAAAATCTTAAATGTCCATATCAAAATGTTCCTCATCTTTGAGAACTTAAAGCCATAGTACAATATCCATATTAGAAACTGAACCACATCTAGTTCCCTTTGGGCATATAATAGTCTTTCACAGAAAGCTTAATATGGTCTTCTCCCACTAAGTGAAAGTGAAGGCTTCTAAATTGGTGATTTTCATTTTGAGCAATAAGTCATTTTGTAAAAACTTGCATGTTACTGATGAATGCTGAGTACATGCTTACCTCTTGTACTCCCAATGTCCATTTTCCAAGTAATCTTGTGGGGAATGAAATAGTCTTTGTGTGTTCATTATGTCCCGTGGCAGTCTACAGTTGGGAAAGCGAGAAATTCAGCATCTGTTTTCTTTATAGAAACCATACTTTTTGTTGTTGTTGTTTTACTTCGTGTGTAAGAATACGGCATATTTTAAGCTTTCAGTGTAGCTTTAAAGTAGCTTTTGGGAGGGCTTTTTTATTACAATTTCCATGTTACAAAGATTATTTTTCTTCCAAGGAAATAAACTGGAATGACCTGTTCAAATTAGTGGCTTGCATAAGATGTGTTCATAGGTTGTCAACACTTTTTTTTTTCCTCTCTAGTTGTCTTTTCATTTCTAAACTCATTATTTCCCCCAATGTCACCTTCTAAAAAGCACTTGTGTTAATTGTACAGACTACCTTCATTGTCATTTAAACAGTGTAAAATATGCTATTCCAAATACATTCACCATCCATAGAGGACACCTATATAAAGGAACCACCTAGAACAGATGCTAGTTTTCAACTCCATTTATGAAATTCAAATAAACATCAATGAGATGGTAAAAGAGCAGAACATCTGAATCTTGGAGCATTCCATGTATCAGGAAAAACTGCTATGCTGTGCTCATCAAAGGCAGTAATTTGGATTTGTCATCTTTTTATATATATATATATATGTGTGTGTGTTCTCTTATGGGACGGGGGGGAAAGAACCTACTGAAAAGGTTACAGGTTTGATTGTTACCCAGTTTTTGAAAATAATAAAATCCAGGCATCTTTGTTTCAAGGAAAAAGCATCAAGACTAACTAGAGATCCTGCTGAGTTCAGGCATTAGCGGAAAGTATAATAATAGACTGTCTGTCTTTACTGAGTAACAGAGCTGCTTGAAACAGAAAGGTTTAGCTGAGGAAAGATTAAAAAAGAATGGTGTTAAGCTAATGGTATTTTGAACAAAAAGTCATGACTTGGCAAGGAGAAAATGTTTTCTGGTTGTATGAAGTTCCACATGTTTATCCTTGCCGAAAATAATCAGCACCACTAAAGTTGGTTTGGGTTGTTAAAATAAATTTGCTTTACTTGGACTGTTGGTTTATGGTTAGATAGGAGGCATGCGCTTGTGCACATGTAAATATGCATACATGTGAGTGTGTTTTAGTGAAATAAGAGGGCTTTTTAGATAGCTTGACTTTTTGCTTCTCAAGCTAAGTGGAAAAGTCTGATCACTCAAGTACATTCAGGCTTTCTTAAGACCTTGGTGAGAGAAAAGGAAAGTTTCATTTCCATTAATCACTTGATTTGGCAGCAAGCTGCTACCAGGTAATGGCAGAGCAGCTGGCATAATTACTGGTTTCCCTGTAACCACAGGGAAATGTCTGCATTGCTCTGCTGCTGTAGGCGATCTTCCCAAAAATGTGGAGGCTCTTGGGCTGCAGTGCTCACCTGATTGTGTTTCACAATATGGAGATTACGTGTGTTCTCCAGCCAGTGCAATCATGTTATGTGGAGTGGATGGCTATCCCATTGAAGTGCAGGGTTGCTGTCTTTGTATTTCCCATACTAGACAATTCATAAAGAGCCAACTTGTGCACTTTGTTATGCATTATCCGCCACCTGTAGCAAGTGCTGCTGTGTGCACTCTGAAGGAGTCTACTGATCGGTGCTCTTGAAATGCTGTGGGGTCTGGAATTTAAACTCTTGCTTGGCTTCACTAATGTGAAGTTTTGCTATGTGGTTTAGTCTTAACTAAAGTTAGTTGGTAACTGATTCTCCTCAGTTTATATAACTGTTACACATTTCATATGTTAATACTTTCTTAAAGTTTTAATTAAGGAATGCTCTTAGCTTGCTGGTGAAGCATCTGGCCTTCTTTTGGTGTTCTTTGTAGAGGACAGGTTAGTGTCTTGTGACAGGGACTGTCACAAGTACAGTATAGACCACTTGAAAGATGCTGTGTATCTTACATGGTATGTTCTTCAGAGCCATTCATAATGCCTCTAAAACTGCTAAATCGACGTTAATTTTCTTCAAAATACACAACAAACATTCCCATGTTAAGTACAAAGGTACCAGTTTTAGCTGTGCACTCGGTAAACCTTGGATGAGGTCATCTGTGCTTTGCTTTACAGTGAAGCAGAACTGACGCCTGTGGTAAGGCTTCACTGGTCACAATCTCAAAAATAGACTTCTTTAGAATCTTTTTAAAAAATTAGGATTTGATACTGTTGCTGCCTCAGATCTGAAGTGTATCGCAAGAAGTTGCAAGTTGCATTAGACTAAAAAGTCATTGAGGTTTGAAATAAGTATCTCAGCTAAAAGTAGTTGGCAAGTAGCCTGGAAAACCAAAGCACTTTTTTGCTCTTTAGATTTAATGCTTGTAAAATGATATGCAGAAAGTGAGGGAGCGGGACCTGCACTTGGCTTCTTTGTATTTAATATAACAGTAAAAAATGCACCTAATCCTTTTGTGCTGGGAAGTTAGGATAAGCTCAGGTGTTGTTTAGCTAGGGTGCTTCTTAATGGAAAGTCTGCTAAACAGGTAGTATCCTAAGACTTAGAAATATCTAAGATGACTAGTAAAAGCTTTTATTGTTCAGGGGAGACATTTTTCAAAAGAGTTGCCTGCAGTGACTCAAGTTTTGAGAGAGCCTTAATAATGATGCATTGTCCTTGCTTAAGGTGCACTTGTTCTGTTATTCCCAATGCTTTCTCAATGTTCTCTAACAAAAATAGGCGAGAGATTGATGATCTTGATGTTCGCTTTAAGTTAGATGTAAAGTATGCACTTCATACACAGTGAAAGCTCTGCTTGCTAAAAAATCGTTTTCAGTTATCTACTGAGATAACTAATCCAGATAATGCATTTTAGTGGGGTTTTAGGAAGCCTTACTTGTATCCTGGGAATAATAGCTAAAAAAAAAATCAAGCTTGTAGTACCAGTCTGCCCTCATTTAATGTTCTCTCATGTATACGTTTGTGTGTATGTATTCCCAAGAGTATGACACTTAGCCAGAAACTGCTTTTATGAAAACTAGTTTTGGAGTGTGACTTTCAAATTCTATATTTTTTATTAAAATTAATCTCTTTAATTACTGTAATTGTGTCAAACTATAGCCTTATTATGTCTTTAAACCTTGATTTAGTCATGTGCCAAAATTTTGTTTGCATGAAACATTTAAAGTAATCAATATCCTCTTTGGCATTGTCAAAAATATCAAGGATTTCCTTTTTTCCAAAAGCTTGTCTGTTACAAGTATTGCCAGAGAGCATTGGAAAGCCTGGTGAAGAAAACGCCAATAAGGATAATTTTGACTGTTTGCTGGAGTACTGTCTGGAGTCCCACTTCTGTTGTGCACAGAGATTGAATGGTCTTAGCAAGTTATTTCTGTGCTGTGCCTTAGAGAAAGGTCTTCCTCCTAGTGGATATTAAGTCTGTGTGTGAAATATGGTTCTGGTGGTCGTGCAGTAGAAGTTCACCTGTGGCCATCTTCTGGTGGGATTCATTTAAACAAAATGAAAAGCTTTCTGTCAGGACATAACCCAGCAAACTGTATTAGAGAATTGGCTATACAGATTAAAACTTGTTAACTGAATTTTAAAAGATGGCAGTGTCCCAATGTACCCATTAAATAGAAAATGTATCTCAAGCTGATCAGGATCCTCAACACTGAGTGAGATGTGGGCTATGCTGCTGTACTTTGGGCAGGAGGAGGGAACTAGTGTGGCCGTAGGAGTGCAGGTTTGGGTGCAAGGCAGCAGTTGGGCTGTGGAGGGAGGTGTGTCGAGTGCCCGTTCCTGAGGTGGCTGATAAGGATTCTTTTCTGAAACTTCCAGCTCGTGTGTGTTTAGTTTTCTTTAGAATTGCTGTACTGCGGTGTTTATTTCCAAATGCAACTACAATGTGGACGTGGGAAGCGGTTTGGAAACACTGTGGGGTTTGTTCAGATTAACTGGGATTGTAGATGTCCTCTCAAGACACTGGTGTTCCAGGTACTGAGAAGGCTCTTCAATGACATATTGGGAATAGTATGTATGAAATTAGATGCAAAACATTCTACTTTTGCTCTCTTAATAGTATGCATCCTGTAAGGAATATTTTTGTTAAAAAAGGGAAAGAAATGTCTCTATTTTATTTTTTTCAGAAAAAAATATAAAAATAGTGATGTGATCTAAGGATGTTATCTGATGTTAGAGTACTTCATATGTCACTTCAGGCTTACACTGCTGTGTAAGGACCTATTGCTTGTCGAATTTTTGAATTGCTTTGAAGACTTTTCCAGCGAACTTGATGACTGACTTGAGGTAGGATTTCTGAAGACTTGTAAAGTTATGCAAGAAAGTGATGGTTTTATGCATGGTTTGAGATGAAAGCAGAATTGTAAAATGAATAAATAAAGTGTGGATGTTATTGGGGGTATGTGCTAATGTGAAGGTGGTAGCTTTTAGGTTTTCTCTTTCTTCCCCTTTAGAAGTGACTAATAATATGAAATGACCTATACTTAAACTGGCAAATTCAGTGCATTAGGGTGATTTGCAGGCATACTGGAATTATAGGAAACCTGGAAGACCCTAAGTACTCATTTATGTATATGAAGTAGTTAAAATAGTCTGTTTTTCTTCACTTTAGTACTTTTTTTTTTTTAGCAATACATCTCATGTTCTTATCAAAATTATTTATCCTCGTTTCTTCCAGGCATTTGATTCTGTTACTTTCCTCTTGTACTCACATGAGATTTTGTCAGAACTTTGGGGGAGGGGATAAGGGAAGGAGGATGAGGGTGTGTATTATTTATTTTTTTTAAATATATTTTCCTAGGTAAGGCAGGATTGTACACTGGGACTATCTTTTATTATGTGAGTGAAGGTAGATGTAAAATTGGTTTGGGAAAACTCTATCCTTTAGTTAAAACTCTGACCTTTATGTAGATAAGGATACTTTGTTTGCTGCCCTTCCTCATACAATATTTGAACAAGTTCAGCTTTCTTTTTGCCTGGAAATGTGAACTTTGTTGCACTAATGCTGTTTGCTGCCTGCAGCTCCATGTGAGTTAATTTCCTCTGCTCTCTTTTTAGGGAGGTAAAAAGTAACATGCTGCTTGTCACAAAGGGATGTGTTGGGGGGAGTATTTAGCAATCAGTCTGGAGAGTGCACTTTTATAGAGGATCTTATTGGAATAACTATTGGGGTGCTTAGTTAACTTCTGTAGCTTTCATGTGCTCAGGTAGTGCTTGCAGATACTGACTTTCCAGTGCTGAGTTTGTTTAGGCAGCTCCTTTGTCAGCTGAAGGAAGAAGAGTCTGATGGGGGAGATTTTGGAAGTATGTCAGTAAAACTGCTCTTCTGGCAACTGCTGTCTGTTTTCATTTAGGCTCCTCTCGTGTTCTTAATAGCAGCAGAGAACAGCAGCTGGGATGTCAGCATGTTTGCTTTCTTGTGACATGGTTTGTTCTTTTTCTGGTTTATCAGTTTAAGACAATAACTTTATGGTTGTTTCCTGTATTTGAATGGCCTTTTGCCATTATGCAAATGGTGAAGAAAATGAGAATGAAATGGCATAAAGTGCTACTACTGACTTTCTTTCTGGCTTTGGAAGTGATTGCATGCCTGGATACTATATTTTGCCTAGACTTTAGTGTCCAGACATTTGGTTATTTTTCTTCTTTTCCTGTTTTTTGAGTTTTGCAAAGAAACAAAAGCAGCTTTTCAAAGCCCTCTTAGTAAGCAGCAGAGCTTGCTGGCTACTGCAGTGCTGCTAGTGTAGCTAGAGCTGCTGAAGGGTCCTAGTCCTGGCTGAAGAGTTTCTGAGTTTCTGCTGCTCCAGGGAACACCAGTATGTTTTCTTAGGTGGTTTTAAGTAGTTCATGGTTTGAATATTACCCTAGATACTATAGCCTGGAGTCTTCTTGTTTTCACTTGAAGAAAACTATTGCTGGCTTATGTCTAGTAACAATGCAGGTGCCTCTTAGCATCTTGTAGCTTGAGTGACGTACCACTGTTGTGTTATTAATAGCCATTCTGATCTTGGATGGTATGATGGTGAGTAAACAACTTCTATGTAGTACTACATAGCTTTTAAACTGTTAATTTGGTTTAGGCCTTTTTTGGAAGCACAGATTCGTATACACATTTTCTCCAAGAGAAGTAACTCATAATGTGTTTGCTGTGCTTTATTGCTTTGAGGGACAACGGTGCAGAGCAGATGCTATAATAATTTTTTTTAACTCTTGTTTCCTGAGCTTTGCTCTTGGATTTGTACTTGAATCTCTAGTGACTGTATTTTTCTCTGTATCTTAATTGGGGTGGGAAGGGGAAATCTGTAAACAAATTGCATGTTCTCTTTGCCATGGAAGTAACCAAAGCCACAGATGTGACTGTCATGGTGGTATTTCTGTCCAAAAAGAGGATGCATGGTGAATAGTTTTTTTGGGAAATATGTTATCAAGCCAAGAGTTGAATGAAGAGGAAATTAGAGAGTCTGTTGATCCTCTTCCAAAGAGGCACTAACCAGAAATTGAGTGATTCTAAATTTAAGTAATAAATGGTTTAAAAAAAAAAAAACCCCAAAAACAGACAAATAGTAAAAATTAGATTAATCTCTTGAGTTTTTGTTTAACAGGTTAATTTGGGCATTAAAACATTTTTAACTATTTCAAATTTAATCTCAATGTTACGGTGAATTCCATGGAAACAGTCTTGTATGTGTATCATGAGAATCATGTTTTCTGATTTTCTGGCTTTATAATGTTGGTATCTATCTCTAACCTAAAGACAGAACACCACATCTTTATCTTTTAAAGCATAAGCAAATTTGGGTTTTTGTGGTCATTGTTACATTTGCAGGCTACTGAAATAATTCAGATTTCTATAATGGTTAAAATATTTTGGTTAAAAGATTATCGATGTATGATTATTTCTGTGAATTTTATTCCTGAGAAGGATAGCCAATCAAAACAGCTCTTCTAGCATTTTTGTGGCTGTAAGTCCTGTAATTGAAGAAGCAGATAATGTTCTTGGTTTACATGAAGTCCTTTTACTCATTGGGTGAGGCAGAAGGAAGGAGGAAAGCACAAGAAATAGAGGTAGGGTTGTGCTGCCTTTCAGACCATTGCAAGCAATCCCGACTTCTGTTCTGGCCTGACTGACACTGTAGCAAGTCTGTTGCCTGAAGATTGTCCAATGCTGCACTTTTATCTTATTTTTGCATTTCCTAACTGTGAGAATTAAGGAGATGAGGAATAAGCTCCTTGCCTTGTTCCCTCCTCTATTTAAAAAGGAGAGGATCACCTCTCCATGCACAGCTCTGTTCCATCTCTGTTATGCATGATTTCATGTTGTCTGTTTGCAGAATTGAATGTGCAAAATCTCTGTATATTAAAGACTGCTTGAAGACTAGAAGATATTTTGTTGCTTTTGAGCCACCAACAACTGAATCTTCTTTTTTAATGGTTAAAGGAGTGGTTTGTTCCTTTCACTGGGATTTTCCTTTTCAGTAAATAGCTGATAATAGTTATGCAAAATAGGAACTGGCTGCTTCTGTTACTAATATCCAAAACCAGACAGAGTTTGACTGGAGGAACAAGGACTGTTAATACTATTTAAATGGTTAGATTCTTGATATCTGGCACAGACCCACTAACCGCTTTACTTCCCTTCTGCAGTAGAAAATAAGGAAGATGATATAGATCTCTTTTTAAGCAAAGCAAAGTTTCTTTTATGTGGTATTTTTGTCCTTTTCATTAACGAACCATCATGTTGTAGAAAAGGAAGCAACAGGAAGTTGACAAACTGGGGAGCTAAAGGGGAACAAAGATGCCTTAAAGAAGCACTGCCGTTTACTACTCTTCTGTCTGTAAGAAACATCACAAGCTCTAAGTGAACAAGTGTGTCCTAGCTCAATCTTACCATTAGTATAGAAGGCTGCCTGTATTGCCTGGTTTCTATGTGAGTCTGATGGGATCTGACTGAAACAACTGAGGGAGAATATTGTATCACAGATTTTCTTTTTTTTTTTTTTTCCTTTTCTGTTAATGGCAACACTTTTTTACGTTATCCTATTGATTTGTGTAATGTTGACACTTACAAAACAATAGTTGCTGTCCTCATAACAACAATACAGTTTTAGCCTGGACTGTTCAGTATACCCATTTACCAAGTTTACTTGTGGAGAGAGATAGTTATTTCCCATTCAGAGCAAGCATGAGTGGAAGGGAGTTGCCTTTAAACTCATAGTTTTGTAACCTCGTTCTACTTAACCATTTTGTTACTTTTTGACAACTTGACTGATTACTCTTTTGGTCATGTTAGAATTTGGATTTGAGTGAGGACAGTTAAATTTACCGTGTTGCATCATCCTTGCAAAACACTCTGAACCATGCCTTCCTTTGTTCTCAAAAAAATTTAAATCATACTGGTCTATGAGAATCTGAGATTCTTGTGTAAACATAAACCATAGAGCTTCAAAATCACTAAAATGTTGGGCAGGAGAACCTGCAAATAAAGTTGGAGTTTGAACTGTGGCAAAAGCATAAGGTAGTTGAAATTATGTTTTAAGAGCAGTCATCTTTTAAAGCATTGTGAGCCCAACTGCTAAAATGCTGGGTTTCAGTGAACAGTAAAGCTAGCGTGCATGTCTGAATGCTATTTTTAAGCTGTCTTTGGGGGGGGGGGGGGGGG
>JAUBNY010000465.1:3075319-3104274 GCA_032275445.1 Crypturellus soui | reverse complement strand
GCTGTATTTTTCCCCCCCCCCCCCCGTTGATGGCTGTCTAGGAATTCATACTATTTTTTTCCCCAGAAGAATTTAGGGCATTTCAGTCACAAAACAAATAAGGTAGAACTTGTTTTTCAGTCTTTATCCCACTGCTTTTGTGAATAAGTGGCACTGCCACTAGGAGCGTGTTTTTCTGTCCTGACAGTGCATCATTTCAGCTGCTCTCAAATTTGGTGAGAAGGCCTGCAACTACCAAAGGAGATGAAATCACCAGTTTAATTCTCCCCTATTTTTAGGCAGCTACGAATTTTAACTTGCTTATTATTTTAAGGTGATGAATTTGAGCTTTATTTCAAAGGTAGCATTTGGGTTCTGAGATAAGTTCTTATGTTTCTTCTTACGTTTCACAAAAAATGTTCATTTGTCAGGGCTGCATTTTGCAGCTGCTTCCTTAGTGATGTAGTTTTTCTGAATGTGTCAAATGTTCCTTGTTCTTTCTCCACCTCTTGTATCTAAATGAAACTTGTCTGGTCGTACTGCGGTGAAAGAGATGGGAATTAAGATATCTCTTCTTCCGACAAGAAATAACCACAAGCATTCTTTTTTTTTTTTTTAATTATTCTTCACTCTATCATTCTTCAAAATTTCAGTATTTGTAAGCACTTATTATTTTGCTCTGTAAATGAGCTGGACTGATTGGAAGTGTGAAGTACTTTGTCTTGTGAAGAGCAGCTAATTCTCATCTGCTTGTGAGACTTTTGGCATTTTGCTCTTTATGGGTTTTAAGATTTTTTTTTTTTTTTTTTTTAAACTCATTTCTTCTTGAGCGTGGCAGAATTGGTGTAATTTGCCCTCCTTCCTCACCATTTATTCTGTCCTACAGTTTGAAGCAACAGGTGTGTCAAAACCTTCTCTGTTTTGAACCTAGGACTGTAGACCACCATGGTATTTTCCAATTCTCATGTTACTAGACAATTGTAATTGATTATATTTTCCAAAGCAGAGAAATGTTGACCTAAAAAGCAGCAGAGAGAAGGAATACTTCAGATTCCTCCAGAAGCTCCTTTTAAGCTAGAATCAAAAATGTGCAAGGCATTTCTAGTTTATTTTCATATATACGAGGACATGCATGGTGGCTGAAATACCTCCTGGCAAGATGCCAAAACCATATGGTCAGGATTATTGCTTAAGTGTACTTCTGTATTAAATATTTGAAAGTGTTCTTTTGCATCCTTCCCTGTGCTCTCCTCATTGTGTAGCCTTAATGAGGAATGAACCTCAACAGCCTTAACACATGTGATAACTCTTATTCCTTCAGAGTGACTGAAAGTGGTAGCCCTTGAGAGTCCTTCGAGAAGCATATTCTGTATAGCAAAGCCTCTCTTCTGAAGAGAGTCTTCCATGTGCAGTTGTCATTGGCTGAATAACAGTAAAATAAAATCTCGAGTCGTAAACCTTACTTGAATTTCAAGCATTGGCTTCTTTGAATCATTATATAGAAGCAGTGCAGAGGATACCAAACTTAAAAATTAAAATTCGTGTTCATTTTGTGCTAATGCTTAGAAAATCAATTCCCTGAGAGGGTTAGTATTTTGTTCTTCCAAGGAGCACTGTTGCACTTGCGGTGAAAGCTCTGCTCCAGGAGGGGAGCTTTGGGTAAGTAAAAGATCACCGAGCAGTTTCCTCCCCTGTACTTCCTCCTTTCTGTCTAATCACGTGATGACGGTGTGTTGTCCATTGGACTTCTCTCTCTCTGTGTGTGTGTGTATTTTGTGTATTTTTTTTCTTCCCTCTCCTAGCTGATATTTGTTTCTTGAGAATTAGTAGCCATGTGGTTCCTATCTTCACAGATAGCTTTTTTTTTTTTTTTCCTGAATATTTTTATGCGGAGTTCATGCTGTTTTCTTATTCTCAACGTATCTGGCTGCCTGTGGAATTTTACTGAATTCTTTCTTCTGCAAGAGTGTTACTTATTGACTTAGCAGAAAATAGAGTTCTCGCTTGGAGAGGTTTTCTGGCTGCAAGTGCAGTCAACAAGCTCTAACAAAAGTTATGTACAAAATCTTGTCTTCAAACAAGAATAAAGTGGTGTGTGTGGGTTTTTTTTTTTTTTTTTAAATCTCCCTCCCCCTTGCTTAGGCAGGCCTCAAACTACTGTGAAAAGGTAAAAGTCCATAAACAAAGAAAAGTAGTAGTGTCGTGGTTATCCTGCTTGAAGGGAAAGTATGATGCAAGGCTCTGCTGATGGTAACCAGAGCCCGATGAACAGAATGTGTTTACAAGAAATAACTGAGGAGTGTGTGTGTGTGGCAAGGGGTGAGTGAAACAAAGCTTCAGTGTACTACACCAGGCATTGTTCAATGTGGTTTGAATTTTCCAAAGACTTTTTTTTTTTTTTTGAATGAGAGTTAACTTAAAAATGATTTTTCTCAAGGGCGCTCAGAAAAATAGTTCTGCCAAATCCAAATCTGTACTTATTGTGAACTTTTTTCAAAAGAAAATGCTCTAGTAGCATTCTTGAAGGCTGTGTGACATGGCATAACTCCAAGGGGCTGGGAATTCATTTTTTGAAGAGTGGTGATGTAGCTATTTCTTTATTCTGCTTGCATGCAAAATCAACCCTCTTTGTTCTGCTCCTTGATTCTATGAAACAGATACAACCCTCGGTATTTTTCCTTGAAGCTCCCTGACTTTATGGAGTTTTTAGAGTAGCTTGACTTGAAAGGAAGAACTGATTTTTCTTTTTCAAATCCAGGATTTTGTGTTTGCTGAGAGGGATGTGAAATGCAACACTTCTGCTTTTGATGTTTGGGATTTGTCCCTAGTTAGTATTGAGGACAAGAGGCTCAGTGTGTAAGGTGCAGGGCAGTAAGCTTTCTTGGTGCAGATTAGCCATGACTTAGGAGGATCAATAGAAACTACAGTGGTGCAGAACCCCCCTCCAGCTCAACCTTCGATATACCAGCTAATATGTCAACAGCTGCACTCAGAAGTAAAAGCCTTGCATGGTTGTCACGAGTGGTTGTGAGCAGCTTCAGGATTTTAAAATCCTATTTTAACCCCTTTGACTTTGTCTAGCCTCTACCTTTGTTACACTGCTGTTCAATGAAGCCAGTGTAAGCATTCATCTGATGCAAGAAGAAAAGTCCATTCAATGTTCTTGCTTTTTCTTTTCTAGCAGGCACTATACATGAATCCTTGTCTGCCCTTCCTCCCTGTCTGTGTGATTTCTGTAAGGGTTTTTGACAGTGTGCTCTGGCTTTCTAGTGTAGAGGTCAGGCAGTCTCTGAAGCAGTTTTTCTCTCCCACAGTAGTAGCATCTCTTGCTATGCCACACTGATTAACTTCTGTTCATACAACAGTTCTTACTTAGTATTGCATAGCTACTTCTGTTTTAAATGAGGGAATGGATGGGCGCAGTTGGTACAGAAAGCCAAAGCTGACACAAATATTTTTGGTAACAGTCAAATTTAATGCACCTTAATTCAGGCTTCCATCACAGGCTGTAGCTGACTCCTGGTCTCGAAGTTTGGGGAAAGGCCATGCATCAGGCTGTGTCAGGCTGCCAAGGAGATGGTCCTGAAAACTGCTTCTGAAACTAAGACCCTCTAATTCTGCAAACTTTCAGTAAATTTTAGAAAGAGAAGGAAAAAAAAACCCTTTCCCTTGCAGAATTTTTATTAACAAATGCATGTCCCAAGGGAGGGGAAATTCTTACACTGAACTCAGAGTTGTTTTTGTGTGCATTAAATTAACACTTTGGGTAGTTTAATGATGGTGGAAAAATGTGCTGAGGACAGCTGATGGAGCCTTCACGTTCATTGTGAAACTTAGAATTTACAGTGTATTTAAGCTTCTCATTGTTCCATATTGCCTTTTCAGGGGGTTTAGAGTAACTTTACCAATACAGGAAACATAAGAGTGAAGCTTTTCTTCTTGCTGTCTGTGTGCATCTCCCAGCATTGTTCTCTCAGATTCCCTTTGCCTCTTATTTGAGATGGATGGAGTTGCTTTCCTCTGAAAAGACTTTCAGATACTCATCTTTATGTGGACTCAGCTGTGAACGGAGGAGAAGTCAGAAGGGGAAAGAATCTGGAGAAAGGCATTACCAAGGTGAGAGGGAGCTCTTGGCAGTGCCTATCAGGTTACTCTTCCAGTCTTGCAGAGAGATCCAGGCAGGACAGGGGAAGCAGCTCTCTATTTTGCAGGGCTCTTTTACAAGGTCGGGAAAGAGCTTGAAGGGATCTGCCGGGCTGCAGACATCCTGTTTGGCTCTGCAGTACAGTATGTTTGTGCAGGTACTTTTGATTTTTATTTATTTAGAGTACCAGATTTCAAGTGCACAGGCTAGATCTATCAGCAGTGAAGGCATTTTGACCCCTATAAAGGTGTATTGACCTTTCTTCTGCAAGGTCTGGATTTCCATTTCCTCCTCTTGTTGCTTTGGGGGTGTAAAGTGTGAATGGTAGCATCTTGAACCTGATATTTTGTGCTGTCTGATTTGACTCTAAAGAGCCAGCCTGTGAACAATTTCACAAGTCCTGTGGCTTTGTATTATGTTGAAAGAAAGCTCTTTTGCTTTGAAAAATGGAAAGGTAAACAGTGAAGAAGAAAGCCTTATAACCAGGCATACAAATACCCTTTCTTGTTTGATTTTGCTGTATTGTAATGAGCAGAATCTATAGAAAGGATTTTGTTACTCACCTAGCTTCCACTTGTGAAGTTCCTTCCTCTAGCGATGTGACAATTTTCCCTTTTCTATGCCAGTTACATAGTTAGATTGCAAACTCCATCCTCCTCAAAGCTGCAAAGTGCTTATTGTCCGTAGGAAAGGTAGCTGTAGATTAAAAAAAAAAAAAAAGTCTCACGGGTTTGCTGTCTCACAGATTTGGCTGCTGTTTCTGTGATGGTGTGAAGATTGGCTGATAAAAGGCCCGTGGGGTGGATTCATGACTACAGGAAAGTATCATCCCCTGGGCCCATGATATCGGGCATAGTTACGCTGTTGGAAAACCCAGCAGTGAGTTTCTTGCATTGGAGATCAAACCTGCTATTCCTGCTTATGAATAATGGAGTGTTGCCAGGCTTTGCTCTGAGGTGAGTGGGATATTTACTGTCTGCCCCCACCACATCCACATTTCTAGCATGTGGCTCGCACTCCCAGAAAGACTTGACTCTCTAGCCCCTGGTAGCAGCCTGCATATGCAGGAGACAGTTGAATGAAACAGGGGTGGTAATCGTGACAGCAAGTGTGGAGGGGAAGAAAAGTCTAGTATACTAATCAGATATGTTTACTTTTTCAGGAAGTAAAGGTGCATGAGATAGCATCATTGAATCTGTTACCAGTCTTCCTGTAAGAGTATTAAGTGTGTGTGTGGCCTGGTAGTATACGCATGTAGTAAGTGGACAACTCCAAGAGTTAAGCAGTCATGTGAATTTTTTGTTGGTGGTTTTTTGACTTTGCCACACTGCTAAAACTTACTTGCTCTACAGCCAGTGTCACCTGCACTTATTTTTAAGGTGTTTTGAGCTTTTTATCTGTCCAGCCTCTAAACCCTGATAGGGCAAAATATAGGTTGGAAGCCAAGCAAAAGTGATAAGGAAACAATTTTCTCCTTACTCTGTGATTGCCAGTTTATCTGTAAAAACCAGTCTAGCCCAGGTGAGAGCAGACAGCTCTGAGATTGTGCAGGAACCTCTTATATCAGCTTATTAATAGCTCCCAGTGATCACAGTTACTGTGTATCATTACCAAGAAGAAATACCTTAATGGGCAGCACTAATGTGCTAGTGCAAGAAGCTGTGCTAGACTCAGCTGTTCTGTGACTTAAAGCACATAGGGAGGAAAATATTTTGGAGGGAGGCCAGGAATGAGTCTGAAGTGATAGGGTTGAAGAAAGGCTGAGGAAAATATGAAAGGATATATTCCAAAGGACATACGCCAAATTATCCGCATAGTGCAATAGGAATATTGCTTTGCTTTAGCAGAGAGTTGGCAGAGCACAGGGAGTGGGCACTGTTGAGATGAAGGAGCAGATGGGTCCTTGAGAAAAGAGGGTAGATCATAAAAATGAGTTTACGCATGTCATTTTTGAACTTGCGCCTTTAAAGTGACAGTGGAGAGACCAGACACCTGTTCTTTATCATCACTTTTTAGCAAATGTAAATAAGCATAGCTGTCAGTTCACTACTAAAATTCATGTCAACTTTAAGAAATATTTGCTGGTGTGTATTTCTTACACAGATGGGAGTTAGAAGGGAAAACTGAAGGTTTCTGCTAAGGGCTCTCCACTCCCTTCTACCAGTCTGTTATGTAGAGGCCAATTTAGGAATTGATTGATTTTTAGAAATTTGGGGCTTGTTCCTTTTATGCACATACACACAAGTTCCCATATCCCCAGTTGAACTGCTGCTAATGCAATTCTGGGCAAACTCTTTTATTATGGAATAATAAAAAAAAAAAATGGTTCTACCTCCTTCCCTCCCTCCCGGTTTTAGCGGGAGGGAGGCAACTCTGAGCATACTTGGAATGTGCCTGAATGTATGCTGCAGAACTCCCAAGTACAGTTAGCAGTCAAGCTTGCACTGAGGAGCACTCATCAAGCATGCTAAGCCGTTGTTGTAGATGGAGCTGCTGTGAGCCACTTTACTTCAATGTTATTTTTTTTCACCCTAGCTGTAACATGTGCACTAAGCATTTAATTTGTCTTGGATAAGTAAAGCAGGAGGCCTGGGGGCACTCAGAAGTCTAGAAGTTGTTGTGACACTAATTCATACTTGACAGGGACGGGTTTGATGCATTTACTTTCGAAGCTTGAATAGGGTCTGGGGAGCTGCGATCTGCAGGGAGTTCTGAAGTCTGCAAAATGTTGGCACCAAAATAGTGTTGCCAGTGTGGAGATAATGGTTGTAATAATAAAGGAGCTCAAGTGCACTGCGTAATATTGCTTGTGCTGGAAAGCTGTCTGCGTTTGACATGTCAGTAAGTTTAATCTGAGAAGGCTAAAACTGTTTGACTCCTGATAAATACCCAAAGATCAGATGATATTTTATATCAGTATCATGAAAGCTCTGTACCTGCAGCTGTGACCTGATCCTAGAGATTTGATGCTTTATTTAGAAATAAGCAAACTTAGAGAGGTAACATTTCTGATTTGAACTAAATGGTACAACTGGAGAACAAACAATTTTTGGCACTAATATGTTTCATTAGGTCTCATACAAATGCATACACTTCCGCCTAAAAGTAACCATTGGTATTTCTTTACAGTTTTGTAAATGTCATGATTTGACTTTATTTTGCATGTCCCTAATACTTGACATATGTAATACTTGATATTAAAAAAGAAAATTTCATGATAAATTTGTTCAAGTCCTAGGGAATGCATTTCTGTGAGTCATGATTTACGGATCAGTATTTTCACCGAGGCACTTCTTATCACTAACTTGGTTATGAATAAGTTTGGTGCTGTTCCACAGAAGAGCACTGAGTGTTTGTTGCTTAGTTGTGACTTCAGTAAGGTGATACTGTGCTTATGTTAAGCAAAGCTTCCACCTATGGAAGGTAGTAAACTGGATTCACAAGGAAGATAGGTGATATTATTACTGGAATGCTCTGGTGCTCTAGAGAGTGGGACTTATTTTGTGTGTGTATGCTGGCAGACTTTAAACAGCATTTGTAATGGCACATCTGAACGGAGGTTCTGAAGAAGCAGGGGATAAAAGTTGATACCAGTCTTGTCAATACGTTTTCCTTTATGCTGATGTGTTCTTAAGTGTGGCACGTGCCTTTTAAGAATTAAGATACGAACTACTAAGACATGTCCTTAATTTTTTTGGACCAAAGGAAAGTTTTATGGAGACTGTCATGCATATTTTAATTAAAATAGGGTGGGGTTACAACATTTTCAGAAGTGCAAAATGAATAACCTCTGGTATTTCTGTGAGTTTCTGGAGAAAGTATCACACAGTCATATGGGTTTAAAATGCTGCTGCATTTACTGTGGATACATAGTATTATAATTTTAGATAAGGCAAAATATTCTTGGCACTTCTTGTGATAATGCTTCTTTAGTTGACACAAAAATAGAGTTTTGCAGTGATTTTATGGTAGAATGACCACAGAAAAACTATTCTTAGTACTAAAGCAGATTTTGATATGTGGCTTTTTGTTCTACTTCTGCTATAAGACCCACTCACCAGAAATGGTAAAATAAAGCTTTCCTGCCTAACCTGTCTAATCTCTGTGGCAGGTTAGAGGAGTATTGATTGCTCCTGGAATTGATTTAGAGGAGCAGCTTGCTCTTTGCTTTTGTGATGACTATATAAAATTTGTTTGTTACACGTGCTCTTCAGTGTTGTGTTCTAGAGAGACTCCTTTTTGTGCTGCTGGTGTTACAGCCTGTGTGTTGTCCTGCAAACAGTCTGTGCTAGATGGTGTCCGAAGTTTTGATACCAAAAAAAAGGGGTTTTCAAATAACTCTTAATGCTTTTGTATTAAGCTGGACGTATCTTGCTGTGAGCATAAATGCCTCTGTGTTCCTTAATGCTCTCCTTGTAAAACTGTATTGGTAGTGGCTTCTTTGACTTTGTCTAAATCTGTATTAGACAGATCAGTTTTGTACAGTAACTTGTACCTGTTTCTACAGCCTCAAAAGTGCACTTTTTATCTTCAACTAGTAAATAGTAGAGGCAGTTATTGCACAAATGGTGTCTTTTCTTAAAATTTTGATACTTGAACATTCTTATTTCTGTCTCTGAAGTTGAATGATGTTTCTCTTTCATTAATTATCTTTCATGATGGTTTGACTTCTCATCCAGGAAATACTGGAGTGTGATTTAGGCAGTAGCCCTCACTGAAGGCTGTTTTAATACTGTCTAGATGTTTTAAAAATCTGTTTTTTGAAAGGGAGTTTATGCCAGGAGAAAGTGTGACTTTTAACAACTGTCAGTTCTATTTGGGGAGCAATCTCAAGTGCCTCAGAAGCAAGCATGCTTCCACTGTGTCCATTAAGAAATGTTCCAGGATGAACAGAAACTCAGTATTTTTTAATATAAAACTTAACAGTACAGATTATCAGATAAATAGGGGAAGATGCAAACAATTCATCAGTTAATTGTGAGAGAAAGAGTTTGTTCTTTTATAGCTCAATGTAGAGGCAGGAGAATCCAAGTTTTCTGCTCTTTAGTGTAAATGTGTAATATTTTAGATGTAGTTTTGTTCTTCACCTATATCTTCAGTAAAGATGTAGGAATCTCATCTTCATCTCCTGAAAAATCCAAAGAGAAGACCGATTCAGTATTTTGTGTCTCATTCTCTTGTTTTAAAGATTTTAGAGCAGAGAGGTCTCTTGCAACCAAGCTTTTTTGGGTCAGCTTTTCAGTTACTTGACTGAGCAAGACTTCTGTTTGAAAAACTATTGTATCCTAGGTTTTGCTGTTCTTCTGTAATGGAAAATTGTTAGGAAGGATGTTAGAAGTATCTTTAAACTTCATATCTTTGAAGCAGTGGGATCTGAAGTGGTTTAGTTTCTTGGTTGCAAAAGTATTTTTTCAGAGCATGACTGATAAATTGAGAGATTCTTTCCTTAACTTGAATAGAAAAATAATATGATTACTTTTGTGCCCTTGGTGGGTAGCTGGGGTGAAAGAATTTTTCACTTGCGTCTGTAGGAATATAAAACTTTTATCTCATGAGTTTATTTTTGATCCATACTGCATCCTATGGCAAGGTTTGTAGTAATCCAGTGGTTCTAAACTGCTTTGTAGGAGCAGGGTAACTATTCCCTTAAAATCGTCATGTCTTTGTATAAATTCAATACTTGCACTGTCTCCCTGTCAGATGGCTCAGATGTCTTATCCACCACTCAGCATTTCAGAACTGAAAAGTAAACTCTTTATTAATACTTAATTTCTCACATGCATGTTCCAAGGCGAATTTGGTAAGCATTTATGCTGGGCTTGTACCTTCTAAGAATCCATGATACTGTCTGACTTTCTTCCATTCCTAAGCTGTGATGATTTTCAATTAATTTAAATACACTGCAGACAGATCAAGTTTTCCCAAAGAAGCTCAGAAGAATTGAAAATTATTTTTTAGTATTGCTAAATACTCAAATGCTCTAAATCCCTTTAAGAGTTGAAGATGGCAGGTATTTAACAAAATGCAGCTCTAAAAGGAGTTAATGTGAAGGACCTGCTTTTAAATGATAAATTACTTCTGATTTGTTTGCGGAGTAGACTTTGTAATGCTACTTCCTGAAGGTTGTCCTAAACTTATAGCAAACAGACTTAACTTAGAGTATTTTTTGACAGTCTGTCAAGATATATGGATCTCATCTTTGTCACTGATTACTTTGACTTTTGTCTTTACATTTATTAAACTCATAGATTTCTTTTTCTTGAGCTTAGTGTGAATGCCATAGTTCTGCCTTTACATTTTGCTGTCAACACCCTAAGTAGCTTGTCTTTTATTAAGAGCCCACCTGTAGCAAGTTCCCATAGGTTTTATTATTGTATGTTGTTTTTTGTGAATCCCCATGTATAATATTTAAGTACTTAACTGAATTAGTTTTGTCACTCTATCACTTTCTTAACACTGATGACCCTTTATTCCTGGCGATTTGAGTTCTTCCTTTCTTTGAAATTCTTGCTTATATATCTGTAGCATAGTACTCAGTTACTTAGTGCTATAGCACTTTCTTTAATCAAGGTATTTGAAAATCCTTCTCTGTGTCTGAATCTTAATTCATTCAGAGAATGAGTACAAAGCAAAATAACTGTCTTCTAAAATGCTGCACAGCTATTCAAGTGCTAAAGGAAGTACTATAAGGCAAGATTTATCATCATAGTTATTTACTCTAATGTGCAAAACCTTAATTCTGTGCATTCTCTGATTAAAAAAATTAATCAAGTATCTTTGCTTAGGTATACAGATTTTGCGTTTATTAGGAAAGGCTGGTTTCAGGAAAGTAGTCCTTACAGTAATTGAGAACTTCCTTTTATTGTCTACATAAACAGATAAGTATCATGTTGTTTAGCTTTTAGCATTTGCTAAGTGAAAACAAGTTAAGCTACATGTATCCTGTTTCCAAAAGAATCTATTTTGAATGTTTGACAAATATGCTTGCCTTCATTGCTGCATATTCTCCGCCACTCATTTTGGGATGGTGTTCCTCATAAAATATGGAAGTGAGATTGCCTATGTAACCAACTGGAAAACTAGCAAAGTAGTTCTATATTTAGTTACTCTGGGGAACTAGGGACCAGTTATTTCCTTGAACATCTTTTAGATTCTGTAGCAAGCTAAGAAAACTTGGTTATTTCATCTTGTTGCATGTTACCTGTGGCTTATTTGGCCCTGGATGAGAACCCATGCTATGCAGAGAAAGAAGGATGGCAAGGTGGTGGGGAAAATGGCTATTTGGCCTTTCTGACTCTTACGCTATTTAGTTAGGTATCTAACTTTCTATATGCCACTGGGTGAATCTGTGGGCTATGCTTGTTTCTAAGGCCCAGATATGTTTATCTAGTTGCACTGGTTGCATCCAAGCATCTCTATTGCTAAGAGTTCTCTAACTGCAGGTGTGCCCAACTAATTGCACAAAGATCAAGCTAAGGTGGTGGTAGTCACAAAGATCCCTCAAGAAGGGGAACTGACTGCATAGCAAATGCAGCTAGGGTAGGAAAGTAGAGACTTGAACAGGCCAAGTAGTGTGTGGAGTTTAGTGTGTTGGGGCACTTCTGTTTTGAAACACTTTAAGTCAGTTGCATGTAATAGATTTGGGCAGGTGAAATGTAGTAGCGAAAGTAAAACTGATGTCCTCACGATTGCAGTAAGTTAATGGTAGAAAATATTGCTGCAAAAGAACAACATATGCTGTGGCACTTGTTGCTGTTAACTGATTGTTCCTTAAAATAGCTTTATATCTTGCTATCTCCCTTAGGCTTGTTTCATGCAAGAATGCTTTAAGCTCCTACAGTCTGTATCTTCACTTTGTGCTTTTTAACTCTTGCTTTCCATTGTCGTGCTCCCATATGGCTTGTCCTTGCTGGAATAATTAGGAATGACTGATTATCATGAGCCTGTTGACCAAGCTTGCTGGGTGACTGTTGGCACCTGGAAAATGGGGGGACAGTGGTAGGGCCTGTGTCATAAAAGCCTCCAGCCTGATGGCTGCTTCCTGGCAGGGGTAGATCGGGGTTGCTGCCAGCTGCTGCGTGGAGCAGATGAGGCAGTTCAGGGGATGTTGCTGCAGGTTCGTGTGGGGGCATTGCTGTAAGTCCTGCTCAAAGCAAAGCCTCTGGAACAAGGAGGAAAGCGGCCACTTAAAGCCTTGTTTCTGCTGGCAGATCAGGCTAATAGTGGAACTCAGCTCTCACTTTTCTTCAGTTAATGTATAGGGAAAAAATAGATCATGTTGCAGTCATTACTGTCCTGTCTTCATTCCAGAGCCTTTGAATGGCCTGGCAAAAATGCAGATGTCACGAGTTTGTTCTTCCATGTAAGATTAAAAAAAAAAAAAAAAAGAGAGAGAGAGAGAGAAAAGGAGAGGGGAATGAGAAAATAGAGAGTATAGAATGTGTGTAGAGATTTCAGTAGTGTTGGGAACTTTACTTTTGTAAGGAAATGCCAGAATCCTCAATGCAGCACTGGAAAAATAAATGGGGTAGAACTTTAACAGCACGGAAAAGCTGGGTGTTACTGTGCATTTGGCACTTTGTAGCTTATTCTATTAGCTTTATTTTCTGAGTAGTAGATGTCTAGAAAATGCATTCCTGCATTTTTTTTTTCTGAAATTCTCTTTTTTCTTCCTTTTTAGGGTTTTTTCTTTTAGTTTTTTTTTTTAAAGTTTTTCTCAAGATAGAAAATAACTTCTTTTTTTGTAGTAAATTAGACATTTTTCATTGGTATGCCAAGTTATTCTTTATCATAAGACACTTTTTTTTTTCCAGTAAGCAATGTCTTAATAGGTAGGCCAAGACATTTCTCTAGTGAACTTCTGTAATCTTCTAAATTTGAATTCAATCGGAGCCCCATTTGTCATGGGAGCCTTGTCAACCCACAGATAGGCATTTGCACAGAAAACTTCAAGGGTTACCACGTTCCTTGCATTTTCCCTGTCTTATTTTGATAATGCATTGGTTTCTGTTTACATCTATATAAGCTTTTATCAGTAGCAATTTAATTCAAAAATCATTTAACAGATGAAGGTTTGTTTGGATGTGAGTCATTGGAAGACTAACACAAGAACTTCACAGGATTGCAGATGGTAGGAATAAGAGTAAGCCAAACTCTTAAATTTTCTTGTGCTATGGTGAAACTTGGAAGCCTAGGAACTCCGTATTTTTCATGTTGTTATGCATGTCTTCCAGCATGAGAAATGTATTTAATGTGTTATCTTTATTAAGAGAATTATGGACTGCCAGCACAGCTATTTCATCTTTCTTTTTTCCCTCTTGTTTTCTTATCTTCTCTCTTCTACCTCCCCAACCCTGCCCTCCCAAAGGAATATGTTTCCATGCAGTTTGGTGGTTCATGTAAATATTTTTGTTGCTGACAAACTTTTCATTCTGCCACTGTGGCATTCAGCTTTCTCTAAATACCATGAGGGCCCCTAGAAGAGGAGGAATCCCCTTTCTCTTGCACTGTTCAGTCATTGCAGTGTGAAGTGCTGAAAAAATTGTATGGGCTGGGAGAGCTGCTGGGAAGGAAGCGTGCTGAGGAAGAACCTAATGGCACTACTGTGTCAAAACATTGCAGTGAAAATAAACCTGGTGCACTTCCTACCAGTCCTGTTTTCTGGCAAAAAATTCTCAACTTGTGCACAGCTTTTGTAAAGTTTCAAACAGGTTGTGTTTCATAATCCATAAGAATACTAGAAACCTGGAAAAAATGTTGTCAAAACGGGAATAGGACAAATCTCTCACCTCAAGTGTTAAATGTGCCAAGTGTTAAAAAATTTTTCTGTGTGTGTATATATTATTTTTCTCTCCATGTATCCCCTTGGTGCAGGGCTGCTGCAAGTGGTCTAGGGAATAGCCTTTTACCAATGTCTGGGCTCACACTTTTAGCCTAATGACCTGTATCTGAATTGCTGCCATAGCTGCACAGCTTGGACTCTGACCACAGTAGCAAGTCCAGCTTGGCAGGTAGTTCCTATTTTAGAGAAGGAATTTCTTATCTTTAGAACTGCTGTTTTCTGCCATGAGTTATTAGCTATGGCTTATTGGTGTTCTTGGCTTTCTATGGAGGTCTGTTAACTTGAAGAAGAAAACAGTATCTCGCTGTTTGGATAGAAATGCCAGAGATGTTGTAGTTTGAATAGAATTTTGCTTGATAAGGTCTTCAAGTAGATTTGCCATTTGGATGGGATATTTAACCAGCATTTTCAGTGCAACTTCAAAAGCAATAACAATATTTGTTAGTTCAAGTATTCTGTGTTCAGGTGGGGTTCCCCTTTGCTGTCTGCTTCGTAGTGACACATGGTTCCTATATAGGTGCAGTGGTCTGTTTCTCTACCACCTCTGCCTCTTTTGTGCTTATTCCTCATATATGTTGTCATTGTGAGTTGAGTAGATTAGTATTTATATGGCCCAGTCTTTTGTGGCATTGTGTGTATTACAAGAGTAAGTTTGCTTGTTTGCATATTCAGAGTTAGGTATACCAAGACCGTTAGAATTGAGCTCAAAGGTTTTTGAACAGATTTCCAGCTGTAACTAGGAATTTTGTCAATCCTCTGTATGCTAAACCAGTGCAGAAAACAAACCGATAATGTGAATGACAAGTCTTGTGCAAAAGCATGGAAACTAATATTAATGTTAGTACAATATTCCCTTTGGAGTGTTTTTATTTCCTTGGGTGTTTGAAGCCAGGCCTACTTAGCTTGCCTGAAGGAGAAAAGTGGTATTCTGCCAGCAGCAGCTTCGCTTGCTTCTGTGACATTTTATTATCTATGTATTTCCTGCTTCCCACGCTGTGCTTTTCTTCTCTCTAGTATACAGAAATATATGTTCTTTCTGTTTGTGATCAGGGAGAAAGGCATTACCTTCTTTAAAAGGTCACTGAAATTCAGCATGGTTTCTAGAATATGCAGAGCCTGCACTTTGTGCTCATTCTCTCCAAGAAAAGCTGTTGTCATCAGGGATGCAGTTCTCTTTTTACATATTTAGGGAGGTGAAAATGTAAAAACTTAACTCTTTAGTAAAAATAACTAGCATTCTATTCCATTTCTGAAGGAATGATTTCATTAAGAGAACAAATATTTAATTTCTCTAATTGGAAGTATACATTCATATTGCTGGGCTGTCTGGTTTCTAGATGCTCTTGAGAGCTTATTTCTGCTGGCACGGAGCTTTAGGGTATTTTGTGTGTATTTTTCTTTGTGTGTGGGGGGTGTGTGTGTGTAGTGTTTTTTTTTTTTTTTTTTTTTTTTTTTTTTTTTTTTTTTTTTTTTTTTTAAACCATTCCATGTGATCTCTGCTGGCATCCATGAATTTGCTGTAGAAATAATTCCAGGATTTCTTTTCTCTTCGTCCAAAGTCAGACACAGGCCAGGTACCCAAGTTCCTTTTCTGCTCTTAGATATGAGTGTTCTGGTTTTACAAAGTAAACAGTATCTCTTATTTTTCCTCTTTCTGAAGAACGTTTCCTTACGTCAGAGTGGGTATCAAATCCTGAATGATGAGTCCCCCGCTGCCACTGTTCCTCTACAGTGTACCAGATGAACCATTTTTCTCTGACAAAATTCTCTTGACTTGCTCCTAGAAGATCTGTATTACTGTGCAAAACATTCCTTTATTTTGGCTCTCATTACACCCTCTTCTGTAATTTAACCTAAGTAAATGTGGACACACAGAACTATCCTGATTAAGAAGTGGGAAGCACTGCATTTAGTTTGGAAGAGAGCTCTTCTGATATTGTACCGGCAAACTGATAGAAAGTGATTTTGAGAATACCACCTGTGTTTTTCTTTTCCTTTTTTCTTTTTTTTCTGTTTGTTTGTGCTCCTTTCTTTTACCTTCCTGTTTTCCCACACTCCTTGTTATGGCAGAGGTCTTCAATATATGGTTCTTTTTATTTATTATTTCAGTTCAAAATGATCTGTAAGAGTTGCTCTTGGGTATCTAAGGTCTGTAAGTGGATACCATGTATCCCTCTTTGGTGGGAAGGAGACAAGCAAAAAGGGACATGTGAAATGAAAGCTCATGGGAGCAGAATCTTGCCTGGCTTTTTTTTTATCCTCTGCTAGTGTTAACTCTTCTCTAAGGAATGACTTATCCTAGATCTAAAATAAATGAAAAAAAAAAATAATTGCAGAAAACTAGTAGAGTACAAGATGATAGTAAAACCTATTAACATGTAGGGTACCTGGGCTAAAAAATCTAAATTTAAAGGGAATAGAAAAAACACTTTATCAACTTGAAAGTGTTTAATGTGAGAAGATATAGATATAGGTGCATAAATGTATAAAAGGAGAGCAAGAAGTACAAGGTGCTGCTTGCTATTCAGAAAGCTTGTGAAGTGTGGTTACCAGTGAATCACTTCTGAATACTAAATCATTGGGCAAGTCTTGCATGATTGTTATAAGACTTCCTATCCCAGGCTCAAAAAAATCTGTTCTGTACTGTCATGGTGTCAAGGGTATTTCATTAGCCCATAAGTCTATTATTAAAACATTACTGAAAAACAATGCAAGAAGATATTTGAAAATCTAGAAATGAAGTGATTTTGTTCTGGCTAGTACTGTTGACATAAGTGGTTCTTACTCCCTGGAATAAAACGAGGCTTAAGACAAAATCAATGTCTTCTATAATGAAGTGTAAACTCTCCAGTATACAAATAGCAGGAAGTTTTTCTTTGCCTGAAGCTGATTTCATAATTGCTGTAGTTTTTCCCCGTGTTCAAAACTAATCAATAGACCTGCGTATGCAGCTTCGGCCTTCCTGTGACCAGGCAGAGGGAGGCAAGCTGATTCTCTAACTTGTCCCTTTTTGTTCCTGCATTACGAAAGTCATTCTTGTGGTTGTCTGGAAAGTATTTAAGCTTTAAGTCTGATTAATAAAGAAGGATTTCCTAAACAAAACAAACCTATTGCTTCTTTTGTAAGTTATGAATGGTAACAAACATCCAATATTCTTCTGGCTTACATGTACTTGTACAAGTACGATCTTGCAGTTCAAGAAGTTCCTGTGTGTGTCCAGGGCAGCTTGCACCGCTGGCTTTAGAAATGTGTCTGCTGTCATTTGAGGTAGCTACAGCTGCAAGAACTCCCTTGGTACTATGGAAAGCAGCTGATATGGCAGGAAACCCAGTAGTGCTGTTGTGGAAAGGATATTCTACCAAAACTTACTTTCGTGTGCCCACTGAAGCTGGCTAAAGATGTGTTTCCAGTTTCTGCAGCTGGGGACCTTCTTGCCCTGTGTGAACAGGTTGGGGAGTAGCTTTCTGTGATCTCGGCATCGTTCCTTGGCAGGGGCCATTGCAGTAGATGGCCAACACTGGCTTTGGGGCCAGTGTTTTTGGTTTTCTCTCTCTCTTTTTTTTTTTTTTTTTTTTTTTTTTTTTAAGTGTTGCCTTCTGTTGCTGCTAAAGGGGTTATAAGCACAAGAAATGATAAAATTGGCTGGGTTCATGGCTTGAGAAGTAGTACAAGATAAAAATAAGGAATGCTTGTCAC
The DNA here is from genome assembly GCA_032275445.1 of Crypturellus soui. NCBI lineage: Eukaryota > Metazoa > Chordata > Aves > Tinamiformes > Tinamidae > Crypturellus > Crypturellus soui. The sequence goes on along the minus strand of JAUBNY010000465.1, from coordinate 3,086,614 downwards.
TGTTTTGGAACCAAATTTGGCCTTGTTTTAAGACATAGGTATTTTCAGGTGCAACTACTGCTGTTGGTAACTCCTTTTTGTAATATAAGTGGTCTAAGTTTTGAGCAAGGAATGCAGAAGCCCTTGTGAAATACAAGCTCAGAACACTTTTTTTTTTTTTTTTAATGTGTATATTACTGTCTACAAGTAGAGCTGAAGACTTTCAAAAGTGTTGTTAAAGAACACCGCTATAATTTGCTTCTGTTTGTGCCCCAGCTTGACTGCGGCATGTGATCATCTTGGAGATTCAAGGAAACCAACTCTAGTTTCTTAAGGATATATCCTCAAGAAGAGTGGAGACACCAAGTAATGTTGCTAGAGGTTGGAGAGAATACCAAATACCTACCTTCTAGAAAGGCACATTCAGTAGCTAGGAAAGGTAACCCTTGTGGTCGAATAGGCCATGCTGCTTGCCAACCTTCTCCCCCCACTTCTATTTCAAAAAAAAAACAAAAAAAAAAAAACCCAGCCCTCCATAAAACTAAATATAAATGTTGTTTTTTAGCACTTCTGTGGGTTTAGGGCATTTTAGCGCTCTCGGAATTTTCTCTAGCGTTTTATTTTCCAACTTTAGTCTCATCATATGAATAATATCCAACAGCAGAAAGGCACATGTTTTAAAGACAGTAATAAAGATTAGGTCACCCATACCTTATCATTTTTTCCTATGCAAAATGATAAATTAAGTTTCTAGTGATCTGTGTTTTCTAATACAGCTTTCAAAATTGCTTTGAACTAAAAAGTATACATTGAGTACTGAGAATTAAATATTTAAAAAAAAAATACTTGCTTTGAAATGTTGCCTGGTGGCTCTAAAGCTTCTTTGCTTTAGGAGTTCTTAATATTATATTTATTTCAGTGACTTTTTTCTTAGACTCTTCTTCCTTTTTCCCTTCCATAAAATTCTTTTGCTAGACTTGCTTCCTTTTCCTCTTCTTCCACCCACTTTTGAATCTGTTGGTTAATTCAAAATAAATGTCAGATATTTTCACACAATCTTTATGCCAAGTTCTTTGAAACTAGACAATATAGTAAATGAGGGCAGACTAGACTGTCTCTCCTGAAGCCATGGCTCAACTGAAATATTTTGTACTGAGGTATTCTAAACTCCTTGTGAGCTAAGATTACAAGGCGTCATTTCTGGTGGCCTTACCTTAAATACTGCTGCTTGTGTAATTCTGCTCCCTGTCCTAGTTTAACAGGAGTCTTAAGCAAGAATATGGTGAAGCGGCACTTAGGCTGCAGCTCCACTATTAATGTGACTGTGTGCGTCACAACTTGAGGAATTTTGACAGGTCAGATTTACTTGTTAGTCTAGAAATAGCTCTTGAATTGTTAGCCTGTGCGGACGAGGAGGATGGCTATGCTAAGTATTGCCACTTTGACTCCCCATTCCAGTTTGTATGATATAGTATGATCCAGTTTTTCCCATATAAGGAAAATGAAGTAAAAAGAGTATGGTGTGTGCATGGTGGGGTGGTGGTGTTTTGTTTTTGATCCGATGGCTCTAACTCTATATGGCTGTCATGACTGGCCTAAAAATTGAAAGCCAAAGTAAACTATACCTGGCTTATTCAGAACAAATAAGCTGTTCTGAAGAAAGAAATACTTGAACTTCAGATGGGTAATTTTACTCCCTCTGAGGCTGATGAGTAACTCTTGTTTCTTATCCTTGCCTCTCTTTCAGATGAAACAAACTGTTCTGGGACTAAAGTACCTAGAAAAGTTCACTTCGGTTTGTTCCACAGAATCAAGTTTTGAGGCTTGAGACGCTGGGTATCTACAGATAACCTGTTGATCTCAAACTTTATCCATCGGCCTTGAAGTGAAAGGACTAACTGATAAAAGTAGACGCTTCAGTGCATGGTTGCAGTGAGGAGTTAGGGATGATTTGAAGGCAGAATGAGAAGGATGAGGAAAAAAGGTAAATGATGCAGTTGCCTTAATACGTGTGTATATTGATACCTCATATAATGCCTCACCTCACTGTTCACTTCCTTCATCCTTCCACCTGTTATCTGGCCTGCTGAGGCTGGGAATCCACTTTAAGCAGGTCCCTCCTTTGCAAATGCATAAAATTCTACATAAAAATGAGGTTCTGTGTGAAAAGAATGAGATTAGAACAGTCTCAGTAATCAATAAAAGTGGCCAACAGTCACAGTCTGGACTATATGGTACTTTAAACTACTACAGAATGTTTATTTCTCTCTACTTTTGTTTTGGGTATGCATTTGATTTATGCAGCCAACACAGTGATGCTTCATAATGAAGTGAGACTGCTCTGAAAACAGCAATCCCTACCTTAGTCAGAAAGAAGGTTGTTATCCCACGGGGATGATGTTATAGTTGGATAGCCTTTGAATAAGAGTAGATGAGTAAGATATCAGGTGTGAAGCAGAATCGCCGCTGAGCAAAACTGAGGTCTGCATCAGCAATGTATGAAGGCATAAATAAAACCTGTTATTTCAGACTGACACAAGGAAAGGAAATGTAGCTGCCTTAAATCTCCTGAGCATTCTATGGAATAGCCAATACTAAAATATTCTTTGCTCTTTCCCAACAATCACCTACGTCATCCTGGCAGTAGTTCTCTTACAGAAAGAGACTGAATTCTGATGAGAAATAGGTGAAGTAAAATCCTGTGCATATAAAAATGAGCTCGGTATGGGTATGAATTGTGCACTACATATATACATCTGAACATAAAGGTACATCTGTATATATTTAAACAGCAACTTGTATTGTCTGATACTCACTGCATTATCTGACTTCTATGCTAGGTAGACCCCCAGAGTACCAAGTTAGCACTTACCTATTGAGTAATGTCATATTCACAGCAGCGTAGCTACAGCACAGTATTGATCTCTTTTGTTTGTGAAGCCTGCTGCTTAGTACAAGCATCCAGCTAATGGCTGTATTTTTATTGGCGCTCATTTGTTCATTGTTATTTGGTGCCATGTTGTGTTTTACTTATGTATATTCTGTCCTTCTTGAATATGTTGTGGGCATTGGTCCTAGCCATGTTTAGTTTTTATGTATTTTTCCCTAATGCATATGACAGTGTATTCTGAGGAAACTCATTCTGAAAGCTCATTCTTTCTGTGCTTGCCCCCATATTTCTGTTTAAAGGGGAGAGAAGAGGGGGGAAAAAAAAAAAAAAAAAAAAGAAAAGCCTGTGATTTGAATTTCTTTCTAACAGCTGGCTTGACAGAATGCTTCTGGGTATGTCCTCATGAATACAGAGGCAGAAGACTCCTTTTCCCGAAATTCTTTGATCATTTTCTAACTTACTTTGGGATGACTCTGGCTTATGTTTATATTTAACTTGCAGATCTTGCGAGAAGAGGCTGGAAGCTCATGTTAAAAATAGTGGGGTAATATGGAAAAAGTAGCAGTGACTTTTTGCTGTTGCATTTCATATACCATTAATGACTTCAGAAAAAGCTCCTTGGCTTTTACTCCAGGTTTTGGCATTTTTGAAAGTTCTTCCATTTCCAAGTTAGTTCCAGAAAATGCTAACTCATAAAATATAGCAGAAGGGATTAAATTTAGACTTTAAGTTTTCTTTTTTAGCAGTTCACAAGCAACCACTAGGCAGCCGCAAAGCAGAACCTACGTTTGTGTTGCCTTTGGAGTTGCAAAATTCCAAGGCTGCTGATGGGTTTGATAGCTATACAAAAGCTTTCTGCACTGCACCTGGTTTATCCCTCACGCTTAGATCACCCTTTAGTTCAGTTTTCTTCCCCTCGTAGGTCTGTTTCTATTGTTGGGTTTCTTTGTGGCACTTGTTTTTGATTCCAGCGAACAGTGCACAGTGGGTGACCTCCCCTCAGAAGGGATGCAGATGAATAGGCCGCGACTGGAGCTCTTATCCTCTTCTTGCCAGGCCTTAGCAATCAAGAGGTTTCCCACCTCTTTTTAGAAGAGATTAATTTTAGCAGGCCTGAGTAGGGTAGGACCAGCCTTCCAGATTGCTGCTTTTGAGTGCCCAGAATTATTGGCGTAGCTCAATAAATGTCTCTATTCTGAAAGCTTTCCCTGTTAGTCACAGCACTCTTCAGAAGTGAGGTTGTGGCTGGTGAGTGTGATGCTGCGTTAATGGTTACCTTCTCCCAGCCCTCCACTTGATCCGTGGTGTGGGCTTGGAGGGCAGACTGCACATGGGACTTGGATCGATCCCCAAACATGCGTTTTCTACAGTTGACATTAGACTTAGCTGTGTAAAACTACTGCTTTACCCTATGCCTCCCTATCTGTATTCACACAGGTTTGTGAACAAATGGCACATGTAATAAATCTGCTTCCTTAAAGGGAGGATAAGAAAAGAAACAGAAGTAATAGAAAAGCAGCCTTGCATGCGAGGAAAGGAATGTCTAGTGGTGGTGGAATGTGTGCCCTGCTTGTCTCAATTTTGGGTTGGGGTGACTTGTTTCTTGTCAGAGCATCAGATCAGTTTGGACTGTTTTTTTAGTAGCAAATAAATGGTTGATATAGTCTTCCTGTTTTGTTGCTAATAGGTGAGTTACTGCAAAATGGTGTCTTTCAAAAACTTCATGCTGTAGCTGTTGGGTTATATAGTTCTGTTCAGTGCTGAACTGAAGTTCAACATATGATCTGCGTTACTACTCATACTAGTCTTACTACTAAAATTTGGCAGACTTTTTCAAGGAACTAGAGGTGTTGGATACAGTCTCTGGTAATCGGTGTTTGCTTCTGTTCCTGTCGGGGTCACATGTTATGATTTGTGATAGAAACTTAAGGAGTGGAGCTCTAGTGCAGTTGTCTAGTGCAGTTAAATGACTGTCCAGATCTGGCAAAACTGAAAAAGGTTAGTTGTGATAAATCCACAGTATGAAATTCAGAGGTTAATGATTACATGTATTAGTAAAAATCATCCACTGTGCGGAAGTCCTGTGAAATTTTTGGCCCTTCAGACTCTGTGCTTATGGGGGACGATTCTTAATAAGAGCTAGCCTTTTTATTAAGGCAGTAAATGGTGATACTAGATGTACTGTCATTGCTCAAACTTGTGAGGAGTTGTCTATAAATCCTCATGTTGGAATGGAGAGGGATGGAAGTGGAAAAAATGCAAAGTGTTCTTGGAAGCAAAGGTCTGTCAAATGCAAGCTCGTTATAAGGTTATCCAACTAGAGGAGCTTCTAAGTAGTTTTTCACACTTCTGAGATTTATTCCATCTGTTTCTGTTCAAAAGGCATCATTCATGGAAGAGGTAGAAGGAAACTGTTCCCAAATTCTTAAGTGGCTCACTTCTGAATCCTAAATCTAAGATTTTTTTGAATCTGAATCTAAGACTTTTTAAAAAAATCAATATTTAATTCAGTCTCACTTTTTGTTCTCCTCTTGTTTGTTTCCTCAGACAGCAAAAAGAAATACTTTTACATGCTATGGAAAAATCCAAGACACGAAGATTTTAATGTTGTCCTCTGCTCAGTTTCCTTCTGCACCTGTGATAACCTTCTGTTAGGAGAAGGAAAATGTGGTGTAGTGTAGTGTTGCTTCCTTGCATTATACGCCTGCAGATCTGATCCAGCAAAATAGTCTGTAAAGCGCATCCCCTTCCACCTCAAAGAGAAATTTAGGATCCAAGAGATTTATATTACTTAATTATAATAGTTCCTATTATTTCCTTTATGTGGAAGCTGCACAGATCACTGCAGCAGGAGTTCTGTTTCAGATATACCCGGATTCCCAGTAAATCTATGTATAACTTCTTAATTTTTAATTACACTTGCGTTTTTGAATATTTCTAAAACTAAGCAGAAAATGCTTAGCTTTTGTTGTTCTTTTCTGCTATCTTTAAGACATGTGGAAGAGATATGAGAATTCTTCCCTCCAGTTTTCCCTTCTGTTACATTTAGAACTTGCAGTTGTGGTATTTCCTGCTTTTTCCTTCAAAAGTACATAGGTAAAGAAATGGAAATATGTCAGCTAATTGGGCACTTTTTTTGATTCTGATATTATAAAGTGAATTTTACCTGTTGATTCAGTCCCTTGCTTTTATTTCAACTAAGAACTCCTGGGCCTCCAGAAGCAGAAGGCTCTATGCATCGCTACTTTATGCACCACACTGCTTGCTTTCTGTGTGGTTGTGTTTTTTTTTTTTTTTTTTTAAACTAATTTCTATCCTATGGAGAGAAAAATAAGTATTTTCGTTTTAGTCATTTATAGAGCAACCCTGTGCTGGAGTGGAATCGGATAATTAGGAACAGGACTTTGAAATGCTGGATGTTTCTGAATTGCAATTCACTGGATGTTTTTGATATTGCAGAATGAACAAGAGCTGTTGTTAAATCAGCTGTTGGAGTAATTGCATGTTTTGTCTGCTTGAAAGGGTGGACAGGAGTTTTGAGCGAGTGGTTTGATTTTTGTGTCTGAACCCTTAATCCTGCACTTTTGCAGAAAGCGGCAGCCCCATCACTTTTCCCTCCTGCCCTGGCTCTGCACTTGTCCTGTGTTGTCAACTGGTTGATTTTTTTTGGTGACTCAAACATGCTGGCTGTATCTGAAGCATCTGAACTGCACTGACTGTAGTCATTCTGAATGACTTCTCTTGTTTGGAAGGCCATCAAATGAGAAAATGCCACTGCCCAAGTGTGCACTACAGTACTGCTCCCGTAGCATGATCCACACTATAATGGCAGAGCTACCTGGAGGGGACCCACCACCAAAAACCTTCTAACAAGTGGCAAACAGTAGGAGTTTTGTGACCTCTTCTTGACTCGATCCTGCTCAAGTTTTTCGGGCGTATGCAGCATAGATGCTGGATCACTCAACTAGTGTTGAGTCATGATGATTTATGATTAACTTATTCTTTGATTTCCCCCACCCTCTCCTAAGCCAGTGCAAGTGTAATGGCAATATAAATGCTATTGCTGCTGATGTGCACTGCATCTACAAATCATGGAACTGTGTGCATCTTTCTGACATAATAATTTAGGAACAGAAGACCGCTTTACACATTGTTTATAAAACCAGAAATTAATTGTTGAAAGAGGTGTCTCATCTCCCACAGCCTTTCCTTTTAGGAAGAATTGAGTGATAATAGACTTGCAGCTATCTTGAATGTACAGAACTGCTCATGTTTGGTAGTGTCTGCCTTCTGCAGTGGTAGTGCAGACCAACAGGTCCCCTCTGCCTACGTGTGGGAAGTTAAATAGGAAATACTCGCAGAATAGACAGGTCTTCTTGCTTCCTGCTTTTGATTCTTGCTGTGGTGATGCTCTTTAGAGGAGGTTCTTGATTACTCTTTCCCCTTTCAACAGTCAGTACCCAACAATTCCTCTTCTTCCTTGTTCCTTTTCTGCCACTGCTAGTTATATACAACATGGCTTTGTGAATCATGAGAACAGATTAATGTTTTAGAAAGGGTAGCAGAACTTGTCAGCTTTAGAAAGTATTTTTTTCCTGCTTTTTTGTTTATTGATTGAAGTGAAAGCTGAGCAAAGAATATGTTTTATTACAGGTGAACTGGAATTATATAGCTGTATGCCTGAACTTCTGCTGAGCTTCAAGAGCATTATAGCTTTCTCATAAATGTAGGATCCCTTACATGATTTCAAATGTTTATTGAGAAATCTACTGTTTGCAAAATACACAGAATTGTATGTCATTTGTGGGCATCCAAATATATTAAAACAGTACAGGGGCCTTCCACATAACTCATGCTGTTTCTAAGGAAATAAATCTGAAAATGGATTAGGAATACACTTAAAGCTCTTTGTTTAACAGTTTACCTCTACTTAAAAGATGACTTTCTGGATAGCTTACTTGCCTTAACCTCAGGGTTCTCTATTTCTCACTGCCTGTTGTCAATCAAAAAAGTCTCTAATACCCAGAAATACTGAATGAAGTAGAATCAGAACTTCTAGCTTATCCCATTTGCTGTATAGACGAGTAGTCTTTCGTGAAGTTAGGAGAGACAACACGTATACGTTACGTATGAACAGCCAGAAAGTTAACATTTTTTGTCTATTCCATTCTGGATTTATAAAATGTCATTTCAGGCTTCACAGTTGTTTCATTATTTGCACAAATAGTAGCTGTAAGCACTAACATACATGCTTAGTCCTAAGTAAATGTAAACTTTGCAGAGTAGGACACTAGAGTATTTAATGTGGTTTGAAGGCTACAGAATATAAGTGGAATTTTGGAAATGCTTTGTGTATTTGCTGAAAGTATAGTCAAAAATGTTTTGTGACTCCATATATGGATCTATCCAACTGTAATCTCGTGGTTTTTTTTTTTGTTTGTTTGTTTTTTTGCAATTTTTTGTGCATTTATAGCTTCCCTTGTATGTGTGGCTCTCCTTTATCTCACCAGCCTTATTGGAAGCTTCTATTTTTGTTTCAGATACTTAGATATATGAAAGAAATCTACCTTTCATAGCAGTTTACTTAAACTGAATAGAGGAAGTAGAAGGAAAATTGAACTCTTTGCTCTGATAATTTCAGGCGCTACTTCAAACAGCTGTAATCAAATGTTGCAAAGCAAACATCTTTTCAGCCTTTTTCTAGTCACTGGGGGTTTACTTCTTGATGTACTTGGAAATGTCTGTTTCCCTATGCAGAGCAAACGGGCAGCCAAATGCAGCCGGGTTTTTTTAGAGGGTATTTCCTGCCTATCTTGCCATCAAGAATCGGGGTTCTTGATATTCTCGGAGCGCGCTTTCAGTCTCGACTTCCTACAAAACACTTTTGCTGGAGGTGGGTGACGTGGTTTCCCCTTAATGTAATTGGATTAAATTGCGAAAGTCCTTGTCTGACGCATGGGAAACCCGGCTTCATCTTTCTGCAGTGACACAAACTTGGAGTCATATTTCTTAAGACCTTCTCTTAGAGGCAGCAACTGGGCATTGGGTCAAGAGGCAAGCCTACAAGTTAGAGCCGGACTCTTGTTTTACTTGAAGTAGCCTTCTGCACTAGGGGTGACTAATGAAGGGATTTTTGAAGCTATTTGATAGGAATTTAATACCGTGTCTGTTCTTGGGACTGTAAACTGAATGGATTAGAGAGGCAGATATTAAGCACTTGTTGTAACAAACTAGACAAGCCACATATACAGCCAAAGCCCTAGGCAGCTGTCTGAGTGTACTCAGCTCTGTGAATCCTTTCCTGGAGTAACTAAGTCCTGTAAGGATCTGCTGGGCTTAGTTTGGGGTCCTGAGTTCTTGCAGGCTCTGAGCAGCTGTGTTGCAGAGTACTGTGCCACATAGCTTCCAAGTGTTTCCATGTGTCTAGTCCCACAGGCCTTACTGGAATAGAAGCAGATAAACCATCGAGAGGAGCATTTCTTGATGCAGCAAGAGCACCTCTTCTCAAGTCATCAACTGATTTAACTGATTTGTACCGCATGATGCAGAAAAGCCTCAAATTAGTCAGTTGGATCACGTGATGCACTTTGAAGATGCTACCAGTATTCACTTGCCTTTTAGAAAACCATTACCAGAAGAAAATCTGTCTGGGACTGGCCATTGGCCAACACTTTCAAAGCAAGTACCAAAACTGGTATTAAGCCTTAGTATGGATATAGCCCCATGCTGCCACTCTGTTCCGTTATTCTCTCTGAGCATATGGTACTTAGGCAAATAGAACTTCTGCATCTCATTGAATTTCCTTCTTACTGTTTTGCATGAACCTTTTGGAAGGGTTGTGCGTGGCAATGAACGAAACAGTCACTCTGCTATGCCTGGCATGTGTCTGAGCTCGGTTGGACTATGCTGCTCTGCACATTAGCCCTGAGATGCTCTCCTGGCTCACTGCCAGCTCAGGGGAGGAGGCAGGGATGGCTGCCCCAGCGCATGTGGTATCCTTGTCACCCCCGACCCTCTCCTGTACCAGGGTGTTGCATGGGAACTATAGCCTCCAGGAGAAGAGAGGCTGAGGTTCAATGTACATTGGACTCCCAGTTAAGCTGTCAGCCGTTAAGGCTTTCACTTCTGAGTTGACCTAGGACCTGTAAGTCATGTAATATCTTAATTTATCTGATGATGTTACGCATTGGTAAGTTATTTTGTTCACAATCCAGCTATAGGATAGAAAGCTTTCCTATAATGATGTCTAACCTTATAGCAGCTAAATCTCCTTAAAAATTTGGAAGATGCAAATAAGAAATAACAGTAGCAGTAAAGCAGTGCTTTCTATATAGGAGTAATGCCTTGAGCCATGGATCAGCTTAATGTCTCTTTGTGCTAAGCAAAATAATTGACAAAACACTAATTGCTTTGAATTTGTGTGAAGTACAGTATTAGATGCAAGTAAATATGCCAAAGCCAGAAGAATAAGTAGTCTAGAAGACCCAACTAACAGTAATGAAATTACCCACTAACGCTTGTCTGTGCATAATTACAGCTCTCCAAACTAAATTAGCACTTGTCTTAAATTTCTCCTGCGTATGATTGTGTCTTGTTACCGATCTGTAGAAGCACTTTAGAAATCTGAATTTGAATCTTGCTTTTTATTTGTCCTAATGACCACTTCATCCTCCCTTTTCCTGACGGTCAACACAGCTTTAAATGTGTAACCAATCCTTTGACCGAATGAATTATTTTTTTTTGCTATATAAATTATTGAGCTTTTTTTTTCCTAATAACTGAAAGCTGTCTCTGCATCTTTCACTTTCATTTCTCAGATCCAGTCTTCTAGGTAGACATTTAATGGAGTGAAATGTATTGAGCAGGAGAGAAAAAAAAAAAAAGGCAGTAATAACAGGGTTTGTAAGCTAACCTATGCCTTCTCAGGCATAGAAAGTTTACTCTTTCCTGAAAGAAAAAGTTGTTGAACATTAGTGATTAGGCAGCTCTTTAAAAACAGATATATTAGATTTTTATGTACCTTCCCCTCTTGGAGTTAAAGCTACTCAGAGCTGCTAATCACCTGCTGAGCAGTAAACACTTCCTGTCCTCTTTGCAGGAACATGCTGTTGATTTTTTTAAAAACAAACACAGCACAATTAGAGCTGGGTAACTAATGTGAATGAGCATTTTAACATTTCATGGGCAGAGATCAACAGTGATTGACTTGGAAGGCCTGTTTGAATGCCTGATAAGTTTGATAAGTAGGCCTGTGTCACTCCTTATCAAGTGATCTTTTGAGTAGCAAAGATATTTAGATAAAACTAAAATATTACTATGATGTTGAAGTGAGACTTGGACTGTGCACGGACAGGAGGTTGCAGTGTTGCTCCTCTGCCTTTTGGAAGGAATTGGGCACTGATACGAGTGCAGGGCCAACCTGTGCC
>JAUBNY010000465.1:3052903-3071388 GCA_032275445.1 Crypturellus soui | reverse complement strand
TGTTTGGTTTGTTTGTTTGTTTGGTTTGTTTGTTTGTTTGGTTTGTTTGTTTGTTTGGTTTGTTTGTTTGGTTTGTTAATCAGTCATTTTATGACAAATTCTCCTACTTATTAATTAATAAGTCATATCATTGCATAGTAGTATGGACCATTAATCAAATGTTAGAGGCCACATGGACAGGATTATGCACTCTTAAATTACTACTTTAAGGAATTTCAGGTTCTATTTGAATTCTCACGGCAGTGAAATTGAGTTCATATTTCTGCAGGCACTTTGTGTATCACTTCAAAGCATAGTTACTAAGCTTTAGGAGGGCTTTTGTCCCTTTGGTTCAAAATTCTTCTTGCTTTTCTCTTGAGGTTAGAGAACCTGTGGCTTAGGTTTCAGCTTCTTATGCAGTATAATGTCTTCAGAATTCTTAGAATGCAAGGAATTGTATATTCATCTTTTATCTTTAAAATGGTGTTGTAAAAAGATTTAATTACAGCTTTTTTAACCATCCACATATCAGACTATATATCCTGTCATTTGTTTAATATGTGACAAAGGTCCGTTTCTTATTTTGTGCACATAGCAATGTTGGCTTTTGGAAAGGCCCCGAGTTCCTTGTATGACTAAGGAGAATAATGTATAGTCATTTCTTTTCCATCAGTTATTTTAAGATTGCATGCACTGTAATTGTTTAACATTTATGATCCTACTTTGAATATGATCAATGGTGTACTCATGACTCATTCTTACCAAACTCTTGCAGAATGAAGTAGCAATGAACTACATCTTTTAAACTTCTTAGCCTCCTTGATGCATTCAAAAATAATAGTGAGACTTACAAGTTATGTGTAATTTTACGCATAAGTATATATTCTTGCTTCAGCTTTGGTTTCTGGTGTTGGCTTTTCCATTTTACTTCATATCAACCGGGAAGTGTGTCTCCTCAAAGAAAACAGTTCAAATCACTTTGTCACACAGATGAAAATATGAATTTCAACAGTTATTTATTTGCCACTTTTGTGAGTTAAAGACACTTTAGAATCTCTAAATGCTTGTAGGTCAAAATAATTGTATTTATTTTGAGTATTCTCCTGCCTTTAGATTGTATTTAATCAAGTGCAAACTCTGGAGCAAATGTGTATCCATCCACGCCAATGCTGACTGCTGTTTGGTTGGGTGTGTGTTTACCTGCCATGCTTTTTCTCTTCTCTTTCCCTTTGAACAATTGCTTTTGCTGTTTCCCCACCTTACCCCCAATATATTTCATCCATATTCCATGCAATTCATGGTGTTTTCTGCTAGAACTAGAGCCAGGCTTTGCCTATTTCCAGCCTCCTGAAGCCAAACTTACTTTTCTTACAACCTATAGATTACTGCTTTTGAGTAAAGTTAGGGCTAAGACCTGCCTTCTCCCATTTACCTCCCTCTCTTTTTCCCCCTAAAATTCATTTTACTTTCCTTGGATTAGTTCTGCATTTAGTGGTGGTTTTTTTTTTGTTGTTTTTTTTGTTTGTTTTTTGTTTTTTTTTAAGCATCTCAGAAGATAGTAAATGATATGTGTTTAATCAATTTTTGTCAAACGCTACTTGAATTGAAGCTGACATGCAGGAAAATATAGAACACCATCGTTATTTTTGCTAAAATATTATACTTAAATGTACAGAACAAAAAGTTCCCTCTTTAATAATATTCAGGTTGATATTAAAAGAATTGCATTGAATTGTAATGTTTCTGCTGATTGCCTTCTCAAACTGAAATTAGATTTGGGAAATATCTGCTTCTGTATGGGAGGTGGGGGGAAGGAAAACTTTACTGAGGTTTATTTTATCTCTTATTTCTGCTCGGTTTCTGAAGCTCAGAACAATCAAACTGCTGACCAACATGAAACTGAGGAGCATGTAAAAGAGGCACTTCTTGTCAAAAACAACTCTATTCCTTCTGCGTACTCTGGGTGCAGATTCTTGACCCGTTCAGTGATTCTTTGGCTCTTTTTGATTCTGCTGGCAAGCCCTGCAGTCCATCTAGTGACATAAGATGCAATCACTTGAACCGGAAGTTCCATAATTAACTCCCATTTTTATTTTTGGGACAGAAAAGCAGTGAAGCAATATTATAATTTGGGAATAAAAGTAGTAGCTAGCAGGTGGTAACAAAAGAGGCTGTAAGAAAATGTTGTAGAACACGGTATTACGTGAGGCAGATATTCTTGCGATCCACACTGTCTCCTCTGATGCCCTGAATCAAGCCACTCTGCATTTGAATAACTTGATTGCACTAAGGATAAGTGAGTGTTTTTGTCAACAATTCTGTCTAGGCTATTCCTGGTGTGGTAGGTGGCTCAAGTTTAAACTTGTCTTCAAACAATAAGTTCATGAAAAATAGAGGAAAAGGCTAATTATAAAGCTCTCCTGTCAATATAGGAGCTATCAACAGCTAGAGTTTGAAAACCCGTATTTCAAAAATCTGTATTTCTCTATTTTCTTGTAGGTTCCCCTTAGGGCTGCTTCAAGTGGCTAATAAATGTTCTGCAGTCCTTTTATTTAAGTGTCATTGTGGCTTCTGTATATATGTGTTTCTGAACTTCTTTAGGAAGGTAACTGTAGCAGTAGATATGCAGTCTAAATTGGTTGAATAGTTCTTAAACCAATAATCCAAAAACACAGGCACTTTTCTTCTACTCTGCAGCTGAAAATTGGATGCAGGAGGCTGCTTGAAGAGACGGAAAATAAAAAGCATTTTTGAGATTTTTATCTTCTACTGCTCTCTGAATTGTAAGCAGGTTGCACTGTAGGTCCAAGTTGCTCTTTAAGGTTAGCTCCTCAGACAATTCTGAGATTGTGGGGAATTTTGAATCGGCTCAGTAATATCCTTCTCAGTAGAGAGCAGGCAATGCAATCTATTTGGTTAAGGGAAGTGTGTTCTCGATACTGGAATCCCCTGGCAGAAATTTACGCATCATGACTGGGATATTGCTCATGGGAGCTGATAGAGAAGGAGCAAAGATGAGTGTGAAACATCTAAGCATCCTCTTAACTGTTACCAATTTATTTTATAATTGTATTCCTTCTATTCATATCAGCAACATATACCTAAAGCATAGTGTTTGACTGAAAGCTTAGCTCAGGAGTGATGACTCTACAGTCTGCCACTCAATGAATCTGAAGTTTTGTGTTGGTTAGGAAGACAATAAATATAAACTCCTCTGCAGTCCGTAATAGAGTAACTCTGAAGACAGCTTTAGTTTTATACCTCTTGTTCTTTCCTTATGCCAACAATGTTCTGTGTTCACCAAAAAAGTGGTTGCAGCGGATTCTTATGCTTACGCTTGTTAAATGTCTGTAGAATTAGAGCTCTAATTTTGAATTATGGTAGGTATATATTTGCTGTAGCTATGTAGGATTGGCTGTCACTAGGCGATAATGCAAGTACTCATTTAGAGGAAAGAACTGATAATTTTGAGACACTTGCTAAGTATCATATTTCTGTTTTTATGGCCAAAAGATGGTGAGCATTCAGAAGTTTTGTTCTTGGAAGATGAATGTTAATTTCTTCCACGTTAAGCATATCAATTCAAGTGTTACTACTGGTTGCATAATAACATGCTATTTGTTAAAGACCGTTTAATCCATGAATCAGTTTTGAGTGCAAAGGAGGTTGCAGGATGTCACATGATTCATACTGGGGAGCTACTGCTCAGCCTATATAAAATAGTATATATAGGGGGTGTGTATGTTTTTTTTTCGTTGTTTGTTTGTTTGTTTGTTTTCCTAGAATAATGTCTTGTACTTTTTAAAAACCTATTCCTCAAATAGGTTCGGTTAAATTATAGACAGTTATATTTTTTACTTCTGTTATGAGACTAAACTGAACCTTATATGTCTTCGGTAAAACTGTAGCCAGATAATCTGTAGTCTTCATGTATGTGGGTGCATAGAGGGTTTTTAAATAGAAGCTGTGGTAGTTGGAGGAAAAAAAATTGTAGCTGAGCTGAAATATGATTTGGTGAACATATTTGAATAAGTAGAGATCTAGAAAACAGTTCAATTTTACATTAATTCACAAGATGTTCTAGAGCAAATTAATTTGCAGGAGTGAATCTGTTGTGTTCCTCAACGTTGAGGCTTAAGTACTTCCTTACAAAACCAAGACCAAGTATTTTCAATATGGTTAATTTGAATTGCTTAATTCTGACATTTAATTTGCAAACGTTAAGCTTGGTATTTTCCATTTTTTTTTTTTTTTTTTATTCTAGGAAAAGTTCGATGGCAAGATTTTGATCAAGATGCTTACGTTAGTGCTACCATGGTACGATCTGGTCAGGATCCTTATGCCCGAAATAAGTTCAATCAAGTAGAAAGCGACAAATTGCGAATGGACCGAAACATTCCTGACACTAGGCATGATCAGTAAGTGCCCTCTTTGACCTCCATTAACCTTTTTGAACTTAGGGCTTTTGAATAGCAATTTTTTTTTCCTAAGGTAAGAACTCTTGAACTATCCACATGGCAGGAGCAGTAAACTGCAGTGTGATTGTTAAACAGTGGAGTAAAAAAACACTAAATTATCTTGAGATGCTTCTGTTTCTATTACTTCCGTTGTCTTGTATTCTGTATCCACACTGGTGCTGAGTTAGGTAGTATCTGTTTCTGTTATCTGTGGTGGTTCTTGGTTTCCACAGTTGTAACTGAGGTTTTGTCCTAGCTACCCTCTGATTGACACCTCGAGCAGTACAGTCTGGGTAGTATCCCTGCAGTGAAGCTGTCAAGAGGCAATGAGTCCAACCTGAAGTACAGGGAAATCCACTTATGCAAACTAAAAAGCTTTTTTGTGTGTGTGCAGCGTGTGGTGAGTTTTTTTTTTTGTTTGTTTTGTTTTGTTTTTTTTCTCCCTCCTTTGAGGGTGATCCTGGAGCATGTTGCCCTGGGAGGTTCTATAGTCTCAGTCTTTATAGCAAATTCAGAAGTTCATGGGCTACCTCCTGTAGCTGCTGTGTTTAAGCGCAGCATTTCAAACAGCTGATCTCCAAGGTCTCTTGCCACCTCCTCTGTTCTGCCATTCTGCTTTTCTAAGTGTGTGAAGTCTCAGCTCCTAGATCTGAAGGAGTTAATTTATGCAGACCTGAAAAAACATGAGACGGATTTAAGCTTCAAACATTGAAAGCTTCTAATTGAACAAATTCAGAAGACACTGTGCTTCATAGCAAGAAAAAAAAATTAGAGACTTGTTGTTTAAAAAAAAAAAAAAAATTTAAATGACATAGACTAGTCTGGTTTAAGGAGAATTGACTAGCATTAAAACATTAGTTGCTCATTCTGACATCAGTAATTACTTAAAGGAAATTAGTTTGAACTTAACTGCAGTTTTTAAAGACATCGGTGTCCACAACCTGAAAGCACAGCACTAAGCCGAAAACACACAGTTAATTTGTCTCACTGTTATTGCGGTCAGGATCAGGGTCCTTTCACAGCTTCAGAGGCCGGAGCTACCTGGAGAAGACACCAGAGGGAGATAAGGTGCTTTTTTTCCCTTCCTTGTAAAGCACTCTAATTGAGAATGGAATAGCAAAGGAGACTTGTATAAAAATTCAGATACTCAACGTGTCTTTAAAGCCCTTGTATAATAGCATCTTTTTTGGTTCCTTTGAGCAGGTTGTGTTGTAGATGGAGTAAAGGAAGTCTTACATAACTGAGTCTTATTTGGACTGCAAAGGAAGAAGAATCCAGTGTTTTGTTTTTAGCAGTGAAAAACGCTGAAAAGCAGGATGCTGCCTACAGAATACTGAACAGTTTAAAAAGGCTTTTGAATTGTCTTTATCACGTACTGTTTTTCACAATGAAAGGGCTCATTTACTGTTTTTAGCTGAGATACTCCTTTACTACAAGAGCAATGCTCAGCCACCAACCTCTTGTTAATTCTAGGGTTAAAGTATTCTAAATTTTTTTTAAATCTCCAAATCTGAAAACTTTCTGCATATTTATTAACTTCTGGATGGATCTAACATAGATAAATGCTTTCCTGTGAGGTGAAGTTTGAGAGAGAGTGCGTGCTTTGTTTTAACTGTCTCTGCTGTGTTGTGATACGCTGACCTGCTTGGCATTTTTCACTGAATGGACTTGAGAAAAGAGCTCTGCAATGAGTACAGGGGAGTCCTGGAGGAAGGCTACACCTATACTGTGCTTATACTGGGGCTTTGCCATACAGTAAATTTAACTGCATCTGTAAATGCTTTCTTAAAAGTTATTGAAGAAATCATCTTTGCAAGTAGCCTATGGCACATTGTCTGCTGTGCACACTTAGTTTGGTACTCTCTATTCTGGACAAGGACAGTCAAAAGCTGAAAGTTGCATGAGATACTTGAGCTATTTAACAGAGCAATAGAAGTTGTTTTCAATTAAATAACTGACTTTTTTTCTTCTTAAGCAGCTCTTATGAATTGTATGGAGATAAAAAAGGCTATTTGCTTTTTTAAGTGGTAAAATTATATAGCTATTTTAAAAGGTATTATCCAAACAGTTTAGAAGTAGTTTATCAAGACTGTTGGTTACACTTATATATTGATTAATCTATGCACTTCTTTTTAAACTAAATCATTAATACTGACAGTCATTTGCAATTGACAAGCTTGAGGTTGAACTTGAGCATGAGGTTAAGATGAAAAGGTTCCAACTACCTTTTTTGAGAGTGCCGCTCATAGATATTTTTCTCAACAGGAGAAAACAGGAGGAGAAGAAAAAAACAAACAACTTTTCTCAACATTTTTCTCTTGAATAAGCCATGGGGGTTTAAATAACTGATTGATTTTATGAACCAATTCAGTGATTCAAAAAAAGAAAAGAAGGGAGGGAGCGGGTAACTACATTTTTTTCATATTTTAACTGACTGTGATAAACAAAGTCATTATGGCTGGAAAAGGCCTTTAAGATCATTGAGTCCAACTGTAACCCCTTGGACAACATGCCTGCTAAACCATGTCCGAAGCACCTCATCTACACCTTTCTTGAGCACCACCAAAGATGGTGACTCTGCCACTTCCCTGGGCAGCCTGTTCCGATGCTTGACTACTCTTACCATGTAGAAATTCTTCCTAATGCCTAACCTGAACCTCCCATAGCACAACTGAGGCCATTTCCTCTTGTACAGTCTGTAGTTATTCTGGAGAATACTACAGACAGTAGTACAACCTCCTTTTAGGTAGTTGTAGAGAGCAATAAGGTCTTCCCTGAGCCTCCTCTTCTGCAGACTGAACAGCCCCTGCTCCTTCAGCTGCTCCTTGGAAGGTCTGTGCTTCAGCCTCTTCACCAGCTTCGTTGCCCTTTTTTGGACACGCGCCAAAGCTCCAGCACCTCCAGGTCTGTCTTGTAGTGAAGGCCCCAAACTTGAACACAGTATTTGAGATGTTGCCTCACCAGCGCCGAGCGCAGGAGGACGATCACTTCCCTGGTCCTGCTGACTATACTGTTCCTGACACAGCCAGGAGGCCCTTGGCCTTCTTGCCCGCCTGGGCATGCTGCCGGCTCCTGTTCAGACAGCTCCTGATCAGCACCTCCAGATCCTTTTCCACTGGGCAGCTCTCCAGTCATTCTGCCCAAAGCGCTGCATGGGGTTGTTATGACCTAAGTGCAGGACCCAGCACTTGGCCCTATTGAATCTCATACAGTTTGTCTCAGCCCATCTACCTAGCTTGTCCAGATTCCTCTGCAGAACCTTCCTACTCTTAAGCAGATCAACTCTTCCTCCCAGCTTGGTGTCACCTGCAAATTTGCTGAGGGTACACTCAATCCCCTCATCCAGATGATTCATAAAGATATTAGAGAGGATGGGCCCCAACACTGCCCTCTGGGGAACACTGCTTGTGACTGGTCGCCAGCTGGGGGTTTAACTCCATTAACCACCACTGTCTGGGCCTAGCCATCCAGTTTTTCACCCAGCGAAGAGTTAACCTGTCTAACATGAGCTGCCACCTTCTCTGGGAGAAGGCAGAAGTCAAAGGCCTTACTGAAGTCAGTTGGCCACACCCACAGCCTTTCCCTCATCCACTAATGTCTAGTTCAGTGTTGTCAGTTCAGGTTCTGCTTTTGGTAAAAATATATTTTCTGCATGTAAAACTTAATATGTAACTTGGAAAAAAAAAAAAGTCTAGCTTCTCTGCCAAAAGTGGTGACATTGATGCTTTGGTTTGTTTACTTTTAGTTATAGAATTTCTTATTGTCCTAGCAGAATAGGAAGAATACTGCAGTTAAATCAATTTAAAGCAGGTATTTTTGAAGAGCTAATTCTTATGTAAGTAAATCATCTTTTAAATACGCAGTCAAAATGTTCTTGCAGTTACTCTTTTGCTATTCAGAAGTCTTAAAAATCCTGATTTGTCCATCAGGAATATGCAGTAGTGTAGCTCCAATTAGTTCTTTTAAAAATAAGAGACTTCATTACCTAGTGTAATTCTGCCTCAAGATGTGCTCTGTCTCTGGTTATCTCTTTGAAGAAGAGAGCACTTCAACATGTTATTTTTTCTCCCTCTAATGCATATAATTTAACATCATGACTTATTGTCAATGAACTCTGACAAAATTTGCTCACTTTCATAACCTTATCTTACTTGGAGTGGATTGATACAGTCTTTGAATAACTGTTGCAATGCTATAGTATGTGATCTTCCAGGGCCACTTTGGATTATTGAATGTGACATTTGACATTAATTTTAATGGACTTTTATTTCAATATTACCTATTCACAATATGCTTCTACAGCTTCTACCATGTGCACAGTTTCATATTTTCAGATTTCTTGTTTAAGGCTGGTACTTCAACTCCAATGTTTTTCATAGGTTTTGGGATTTCATGGAGATGCTGAAGTCTGAGAAGCTCAAACCAAGCTGCTTGATCTGTGCAAGTGCTTCATGTGCAAACTAAATGCACAGTAGATTAGGAGGAAAAAAAAAAAAAAGATGGCCTTTTGATATTAAGTGCAATGGTTTTGCACTTAATTGCAGTGTTTGCAGTAGAAAAATCTAGTTCTTTGCTTTTCAGGAATGCATAAAGACTTATGACTTGTTTCAATATTGGAAGCTAGCATCAAAGCCACTTTGTACACCCACTGTTTGAGAAACGAAGCTAAATCTGGCCTTGCTAATCTGAGATGGAGCCATTGTAGGCTTGGCATGGGCTTAGTTTTTCTTAGGGCAAGTGAGATCACAGCTGCATAATGATCACTGCAAACACTAGTATTGGTGTGGTATTGTGGATATGCTTTGTTGAAAACACCCTGATTCCTTGGGAATATGGCAAAAAGAAGACGGGCACTGCTGCTCGCTTTTACTGCGTGGAGCAGTAACTTGTGTGGTTCACGATGCATGCCTTGGATTCTGTTATCGGTGTGAAGAGCTTTTGTACAGGCAGATGACTTGTTTTAAAATGGCTTGAAGTAGGAATGTCAACACTTGCTTCTTTCCTTGATAGCTAGTGCAAGTACTGTGTGCACTGCTGTTGGAATTACTAGCTGAATTTGCTGTAAGTGTGCACTGAGCTAACTAGCTTTGTCCACTCTGAAGACTTACAGGCCTACAGGAGCTCCTGGTAATAATTAAGGGGAATCTGAAGACATAACAGCAATCCTGTGTGTTTGTTACTATGTGTGTGATCTTGACTCGTCTGACCTGTGATGCTTTCAGCATGAGCTTGATGTGCCAGATTTTCTAATTGTTAGTTTCTGGTACAATAAGTAGTGTCTTTCTAAATTTTTTGTTCAATGTATTTAAACAGCTTAATTTTATGCAGTCTTGCTGGAGTTACGTATTCTGGAAATTGGTTCTTTTTGCTTATTCATCTCAGACTATGAGAGATGGTGAGAAAGGAGTTGATTTCCATTATCATAGTTTGGATGGACTAGCTTCTGTGTTTTGTTGACTCAGGATTGCCACAGCTATTTTTTTTTTCCAGTTCTGAATTTTACAATTTTAAACAGTTTTCTGTGTGTGTGAGAAGTTC
The DNA here is from genome assembly GCA_032275445.1 of Crypturellus soui. Lineage (NCBI taxonomy): Eukaryota > Metazoa > Chordata > Aves > Tinamiformes > Tinamidae > Crypturellus > Crypturellus soui. The sequence goes on along the minus strand of JAUBNY010000465.1, from coordinate 3,061,414 downwards.
CTTCTATGAGCAAGGTCAGGAGGCCATAATAACCTTAAAAATAGAAGACGTGCCATTTTAAAAGTAGACTTGAGGCAGCTTGTGAATCCATATTGTTTATATTAAAACATACTCAGTAAATGGAGCACTTCTTTTTACTGATCTGATCTGATCTTTACTGAGCTGATCTCATACAGAATTGCATGAAACAGTACAGTAAACTGCAGCAATGACAGTCCTGGGACTTCGATGAACCTTCCCTGTCTGGCACCGACTTCTTATCTAGCGTGCGCCAAGGCAACCACCAAAACTGACAGAGGGGATGATTTTGGTTTCATGTGAAACCTAGAGAACTTGGGTTTCTTAGGCAGATGCAGAGTATGTACTAGTACAATAGATAACAACTTCATGATAAAAGTTGCTTGCCAAGACGGGGTGTAAGTAAGTTTAACAATTTTTTTTTTTTTTTTTTTTTTTTTTTTTTTTCAGATGTCAACGGAAACAGTGGCGGATAGACTTGCCAGCCACTAGTGTGGTGATCACCTTTCACAATGAGGCAAGATCTGCTTTACTTCGAACTGTTGTCAGGTATATCTGAGTGAGACTTTGGTTGCCCTAAAGGCCATGCCTTTGTGTCAGATAGTAGCTTATGACAAGGGACAGGAGTAAGAGACTATAAAGCTTTTCTGCGACATTTACAGAGGGAAAACTTAGTCTTAATTTCACTGATGCCTCCAGTTCTTATATTCTCAAGTTACAACATTTTAAAAAAAAAAAAGAAGTTAAACAAAAACCCGAAGCTGCCTTGACTGCAAATCTGTGAAAAAGTGTGCAACTAGTTACTATAAGATGTTGGAAGTTGGAAGTATGAAGGGTTTCAAGGTGAGTGTTGAAAAACTCACAGAAATTGGATATGAGTTCCATTTTACAAATTTTCTAATTTACCAATTTTTGGAGGCTGGAAGGGAATTCTGTGGAGTAGGGGAGCAGTTTTGTATGTGTCTCTTTTCACATGCTTCTTAAGAATAAAGCATTAGCTGTTACAGAAGATGAGTTACTGGGCTAGATCAAATTGTGGGTTAATGAAACATAGCTGTTCCTATGATGATGTTAAGGAAAATGACATTACTTAGTAGTGAATGCCTTTTTATTTGTTGTTTTCAGTGTCCTGAAGAAAAGCCCATCACATCTTATTAAGGAAATCATACTGGTGGATGACTACAGCAATGATCGTAAGTACTATTTTAAAGTCTAAATGTATGTTTGTAGGTGTGTATTTTTTCTTATGCTGTACAGTGTTGGATATCAAACTGGATCTCAAAGTTTCATTCTATTTATTTATCTATTTTTATTTTAGCTGAGGATGGTGCTCTCTTGGGAAAAATAGAGAAAGTGCGGGTTCTTCGAAACGATCGCCGAGAAGGTAGGTTTAATTTGACTAGATTCTGCTGTGCTACATTATCTGTTGAACTTGTTTAATTCTTTTAAATGAGCATTGTGTTACTCAGAGGGGATTTTCCCTTTAGAAATTAGATTGATAGAAGAATAGAAGAAAAAAACTACATATCTGTAAATAAAACAATTATGTTGATTTGATTTAGGCTTATTGTTTGTTCGGTTGTACGTTGCTGGGTGTTGCAGTGAAACCAACTTGAGGAAAATCCTTTTTGCATTTGATCCTTCTGTTTTCTTGCTGTACTTTGCTGAATTCTCAGTTACACTAATCCAATTCTGTGCAGGTTCTCACCATAAATGAATGTCATATGATCCAACTGAAAAATAACTTTTTAATATGCTACTCTTAGAAGGGTCATTTTAATGATGCAGTTGATGGACAGTCCAGAAAACAGTTGGCAGACTTGACATGGTTTGAGCCTCTAGGAGGGCAGGAACCAAGTATTCTAGCTCTGCAAAAGCCAGGGTATCATGTAACAAACTTGTCTTAAGCTTCTCTTTGTCTTTTTGTGCTTTGCAAATTACTGTCTCATATCTCTGAGCCCTTCAGTCAACAGCTTCCTGACTGCGGAGCTTAGTGTATTAGATATACACAACTGTTGTTCTACAGCTGTTTGAAATAACTGAGAGCTGACAGTTGAAATAGCTGACTGAAGTAGCAGATATGTGCCTATTTATTTTTATAGATACTCTATCTTCTAGGCTGCCAGACTGGTCTTGGGAACATCTAGCAACAGTAGATGGTCAAAAAACTATAAATAATATGCACAAAGCCTTTACTGTCTCAGTTAAAGTAATTATGTACTGATGAGTGCCTAGTGCTTGAATATTTTCTGTGAAATGTATTTGTGAAGAAAGCTTTCTCATAAAAGCAGGTCTTTTCTGATGTGACTTGGTTGCAGGGTTCTGAGCAAGGTTTCTTTGTGTCTCAGGCTTGATGCGCTCCCGCGTCAGAGGGGCAGATGCAGCGCAGGCAAAAGTACTGACCTTCCTGGATAGTCACTGTGAATGCAACGAACACTGGCTGGAACCGCTTTTGGAAAGAGTAGCTGAGGTTAGTAAATAGCTATTCTAAATTTTGTGAAGGAGTAGCTTTTAAGTTTTACAGCAGTCTAGTAGTGCTACATTAATTTAATGTATCTTTGAGATATTTTTTTTTCCTCTGAAATGATGGAGATGTTCCAAATGTTCTGTGATTAAAACGCACTTTTTGTTCATTTAATCCATGAACATAGAAATATAAAATGTGAACATTTATCTTTCCAAGCAGTTGAAATGAATACTTACTGAATTTTTAGGGATCTTCCCAGCAAATGTTGGAAAGCTTCTCCTTGACCAAAGTCATGTCAATTCTGTGTAACTTAACCATGAAAGCAAACTTGAAATTGTTATATCTATTAAAAAAAAAAAAGTCTCAGAAGGAAGTGGAGAGTGCTTTTTTCTAAACCACTATGTGGCTCTAGGATGTGGAAACTGTTTTCAAAACTATTTCTGTAAACGATTCGATATATCTACTTACTTGAGAAACTAGAAGAAAATGATGATGGGTGCATACAACTCTCCTATTAGTAGGAAAGATGTTGTACGTTAGCTGTTTTCTGCTCTATTTTTTTCCAAAGCATACTCATTTAGTTTTCTAAAGACAAATATGGAATCTGAAAAACACTACCTCTTCCTCATAACAGAATATAAAACCTTTCGTTAAGTTGCTGACAGATTGATGGAGATGCAGCATTGCAGATGGAGTGCTTCATGAGAGATCCTGGTTTATATTTTGCCTTGTGCAGCAGCCACTTCTAGCAGCATAGAAGCAATGAAAGTCTTCAAAACTTGCTCGTCACAACTGTCACTCTGATGCACACTAATCATATGTGTGTCACTGAATAGCTTTCAGCTGTGTAAATACAGTTTGGTGCCCTTAGAAACTTTGCATATTGTTAAGAAACTGCTGTGTAATTCCTGTTTGCTTTCAGAAGGAAATAAAAATAGTATTTTTGCCATTTTTGGAAAGGGAAGCTTCCCAAACAGTAAGGTATGGAATTTGATAAAGGATTTCTAAATATTCTGCTTGCTCAAGTGATTAGGGCTTGGATTTTTTTTTTTTGTAGTATGTGATGGTTCTTTATTACTTTACTTAAATTACTTGATTTTGCTTAAGAGTGTAGACTGTCAAACATTTTCTTGATAGTTTCAGTGGCACAAAGCTGTACATAGACTCATTTCCTTGCTGAATTCGGAAGTAATTGCTTCAGATCAGGGATACTACAAGAAGTGCAGTATTTTCTGATGTTCTTGCTATTTGGTGGAAAGTTTTTCCGAGTTCCACAGTTACCCCGTTGGCACAGAATTCTGTGGGAGTTTTGAGGGCTTCCTTGTGTGATTTCCTGTGCAATAAAAAAAAAAAAAAAAAAAAAAAACCACAATCTGAAAGGAATCAATTCTGCAATGTAATATTGGATGTGCTCTAATCATAGATGATCTACCCCACAATTTTCTTTTTTTTTAAGATGGTCTGTAGTTGGCGTTTATTGACAATACTTCCTTAGTATTCCTAAAAGGGTTTCTCTTCAGCAATTTAAAAAAGAGAGTAAAGCAGCAAAAACATCTATTACAGAGCCATATTCAGAATTCAAAAAGTATTGATACCCATGTAAACTGGAGTTAGTATGCCTGTTCCCTCCTGTAAAATGGCTCTTATTCCCTAGGGTGCCTTTTATGCCCTCCAGAAACTTTCATAATTTTGCTTGGTTAGGGTGGATTAACATAACATTAATCAACATATTTTAACCATTTGTATCCTCCAACATCAACATAATAATAAACAATTGTGAAAATATGAGAAAATAGGAGTTATTTAAAGCTTTTTATATTCTATATTTTGTGTTTCTAATTGTTTTGATAAATCTTCTACTTTTAATTTTTCTTATGTAATTAATGTCTTGTAAGAGTGGAACATGCGCGGAACAATTTAATCGCCTATCCATTTTTACAGCATGTAACTCTTGTATCCCTTTTGGAAGATATTTTTAAGCAAAGACAATTTTAAATAGAAGACTAGTATTAAAGAACAAGATATGAATTTTTCTTTCTGTATTTGTGTCACTTCACGACCTTGAATAAGTCACTCTTAGTTGGCATAGTACTCAAAGGAAAGTATTCATATTCTCTCTTGAGTGTTGTGACGTTTTTAATTTTGGAAGTGCCTAGAGATTTTTGAAGATTGTTGGGAAAAGCAGTGTATGCAGAAACTTGAGAACAGTTTTGATAACTTATGAGAATAGTATATAATAGTAGTCTGATCCTGTAGAGCCTATGTAACCTCCTTACTGAATATTAAAATGAAATAGTATGCTACAAATTTCCAGGCACTTGACGCTTGCATTATTCACAGGCTATTTCTTCAACAGCAAACACATGTTTTTTTTTTGTTGTTTTTTTTTTTTTTTTCAATTGTGTGTTCCTTGTAAATTATAACCCAAAACCATCAGAAAGAAAAGCAGGAGATTACAAAAGCAAGGTTTATTTCTGCTTATATTTTGGTTTCCCAAATGCATGTCAGATTTCTATTGTCATAACGCTAGAGGATTAAAAACCAAAAAAAGTTATTTTGGGTGTTTTGGAGCAATTTAATAGGAGCATTTGCTTTTTAGTCTTTTTAATGAATGATTTTGAAACACGCAACGGAGACTGCATGCTCTTTCTAGCATGCTGTCTGCATTAACTATTTAATAGAGCTCTGCAAGCATCAGCTTGAAAATATGCAAATGTCTTTCCTGCTTTGCTGAGCAGGTCTGTGATTTGAAGTCCTGGAAGAAACAGCATGTTTCTAAGCCAACATGTGGGTTGCACCTGGAACTGAATGGTCGCAATCTGGGTGTTTGTGTATCAGAAATAACTTGCAAGTGCTCCAAATAATCTGCTAAACTCTGTAGCAAGCAGTGCTAAGGTGATGTACATTGATACAGGTATTGATCCTGGGAGAGCTAACTGGAACTGGCAGGGTCTCAAGCATGGAAGGACAGACCCTGCTTGTGTGCTGGGCACTCTGTGCAGTGCAGAGATGCTGAAGTCTGTCTGAAATGTTGCCTCGTGTCACAGCTGGCACCTTGGGCAACTTTTAGCATCATCTTCAACTGTGCCAAGCTGAACCATCAGAGCCAGTGCAGATAATTAGCAAAAACAGTTCTTGGGATATACATAAGGAAAGAACTAGAACTTATTTGAGAAAAGAAGTAGCAAAAATAGTTGCTTTACTTTCTATGTCACTTGTTGATGAATATGTTGCTAATTACTCAATAGATGGGTATTTACTGTATTATAAGTAAAGAAGTTTCTTGATTCTGTCACTATATTTAGAATTGTTCTCTATAAAAAAAAAAAAGTTACAAGTGCACCTGAAGCTGTTTTGAAGGAGGAAAGCAGGACACTTAAATAGTGTGCCTTGCAGTTAAGTAAATCCTAACTGCTTTTCAAGTAAACTGCTTTACAGTCATGACTGCTGTACAGTCATGGGCCTGTCACTGTACACATCTAGGCAGGGGGCTATGGCCTGCTAAGTGTGAGCTAAAGATATTGTTGGGACAGGGTAGGTTGATTTCATTGTCTGTATTTTGTTTTGCCTGTGCCTATGTTTGACTAGTTTACTTTAGACCAAGCACTACCTATTAGAGGACCTGGTTAGGTGTTGCATGCTGCATTATATTGCATAGAGGTGTATACTTGGACCATAAGTATAGCTGAAATGCTAATTAAAAGGAATGTACAAATCAATAAGGAATAGATTGAGTTTTTAGGTGAAGACTCAACGAGGAATCTGCTTTTGTCTAATGCAGAAGTTTGATCCTTTGCTCAATGCAAAATGACCTAATGTGTGAAATACCCAGTTTGGGCATACTAAAAGCAACATTAATTTAGCAGTTATGATTGACTGAATGACAGCAACCACTTTTAACATCCTAACTGAACCAACCTAAAGAATTTTAAGCAAGAGAGCTGGTTTTAGGTCTGCTGTTGGTAGCTTGAACTATTCTCATGGTATCTATCTATTCTGTATAGTACTGATTAGCAAGGGAGGTAGATTGCTGAACCAGTGTCTAGATTATATTTAGGTTGGCAAATTTTTTAACCTTGATAACTATTTCTTTGTAACAATTATAAAAATGTCCTGGTTATTAACATAATATTTCCTGATTGGTATTCAGACATGGTGCTATACTATCTTGATGTTATCTACAATTGCTAAATGATGTGATTGTAGAAGCTGAAGTTCTGTGAAATTTATTTAGAACTCCTGTATGGTTTTGCCAGACTTTGATCAAACTGCCAGTGTTTGTATCAAACCATGTGCTTCAATATAAAAATGCAATTCTTATTTTGAAGTACATAGTGTAGAGAAAATGGACTAGTCTAGGGATATTGAATTTGTCATATGAGGAGCGTCTGTTTTTGTTGTAGTGATGCTTTATGATCCTAATGGATGCCTGTAAAATTGTTGGAATATATTTTTCCCTTTTTCATTAAAATTATTATTTTTTCTGTGCCACTGGAATCTTGAAAACCAGAGATTTATGGTATTCATTAATTTGAGGATTTTTTTTGTGGAGCATAATTTTTCTAGTGTGAAATGAATTAGCTTTAACCTAACAGTATGCAGATTATAGAAGGACCTCAATGTTCCTTAAAAGTTGAAGACTGCAGTACACTGAGTACTTAGAGATTTGCTGTGGAAGTAAACCTGTCTATCGGCTACTTTTTCTTGGATCAGCTTTACAAGGTGGGGTGGAAGTGCTACTTGCTTTGTTGCCTTTTCAAGTGCAAGTTTGCTGTTTCCTTCAAGAGCAACTCACGAGAGGGGGTTTACTTATAGAAAAGTAGTCTAGAATAGAAATAGGTTTCCGAGCTATGAGATGTTGCTTCTGCTTTCTGAAGCAATGGTGAACAGTTCTGTCAGGGTGGACATGTAGGGCCATAAGTGAAAAAGAGGAAAAAGTTGGGGGAGAACTGTTGATGAAATCCAGCTGAACTGTTCAACATCTCATCCTGCCTGAATCTTTACCTATTGATTTAATTATTTCAATATTACTTTTTAATATTTATTTTAGGACAAGACCAGAGTTGTGTCTCCTATTATTGATGTAATTAATATGGACAACTTCCAGTACGTGGGGGCGTCAGCTGATTTAAAAGGCGGTATGTACCTGTACTGGAATAGAAATAAAAAAAGCATCGAGAATCAAAGCTCATAATCACTGCAGTTGTGGAATGGGCAGTTAACACACTGTTCTTCCCCTTTCATTTATCTAGTTGATACTCTACTAGTCACTTCTTTCTAGCTTTCAATTTGAAATTGGCCTCCCTGTCCTCTACTTTAAACTAGTTTATTAGACTAACTCAAAGTTTATGCTGCCCTTTACCAATGTGCAAGACTGGCACCAGTGTTGGTAGGATTGTTTACCTGTGTCTGAAGCAGCTTGTGCTTGAACTTGTTTGTTTTTTAGATAAAAGTCTTAATTACTATCTAGTTTAGAAGCCCATCAGCAATGCAGTGCCTATGAGATTGTTCAAGATGCCAGTTTGCTTTGAAAAAAAAAAATCAAACTCTTCTAAATAAGCAGAAAACCTTGGAATGTACTTAAAAATGTTTTTGTCACTCATGATCTCTAATCATGGGCAGAGTAAACCTTGAAAATCTGTTGCGGTTATGTTATTAGCGTTACAAAATTTCTCTCTCAAATTCTGTTTAAAAATGCTACAATTGTGCCTAAATTAGTGTAAACTGTTGACAGCAAACAATAAAAAGCTCTTTGCAATGACCCTGTTCCCATCCTCAAATTTCTCCTTTTCTCTCACTGCCTTTCCATTTCCCAAATGGAGAGTGGGGCCCCCAACAGGAGCCCAAACACTAAAACTTCTATTTGTGGCTGATGTGTTAACTGCTTTTTGTTTTGTTTTCACTGCTAGTAGGAATCTGAAATTTAAAACAGCTCTTTCCCTGTCCGCCTTTGCACCCTACCCTAACCCTCAATATCTTAAATTTTTCCTGTAACTCTGGAAATGAACTGGCTGTGTAATGGATAC
>JAUBNY010000465.1:3041579-3052803 GCA_032275445.1 Crypturellus soui | reverse complement strand
TTTGCACCCTACCCTAACCCTCAATATCTTAAATTTTTCCTGTAACTCTGGAAATGAACTGGCTGTGTAATGGATACAAAATGACGTACAATACCAAAAATATTCAGTACTGCTCCCGCAGTGTTTTGGATCTTTCTGGATGGGCTTTCTTGAGTGAGGAATGAATTTCAAGCCAGTTAAGCCCATTCAGTCCTTGACATATCAGTCCTTAATTGACTAACAAATGTTCATCCAAGTTTACTGGAACGGATGTGTAGTCACATAATGCTGCATATGCTTCACATTCTAGCTGATGATCTGGAGGCTAGAGGTTCTCTAGCCTCTTAATGCTCTGAAATCAGTAATTACCTAAACTGAATATTTAATTTATTAATATAAACAACACAGTGAAAGTATTTATGCTATGCCAATATAGAATTCCATGTTGTTATTTGTGTACCAGCCTTATTAATTCCTGCAGACCTTCATCCGATCTATTCATTATGCTGCAAGCCCTGCAAATCTCTGCACTGCTTTGTGGTTTCTGCTATTTGCAGTATGAGGAACAATTCTTTCACTGAAACCTTAGCTGGGTTCTTGTGGTGTTCATGCTCTGTGCTTCTTCCCAACCAGTAGGAAAAGATAGAGAGATTGTTTCACTCTTTCCTGCTTTTTATGCCTCCTCTGAGCTTTGATTCTGAAATTTTCCTTTTTAGTGCACTTCCTCCCTCCCCCAATACACAATAGAAATAGATTTTTTTAAAACCTATGGAGCCTTTGTACTTTTGGACAGAGGAGTGAGAAGCTGTTGCTTTCAATGTTAACAATAGAAATTTTGCACTTAGCAATGTTTAAAACTATTTGAAGGTTTGCTGAAAAGTGAATTATATTCCCTTCCAGTTCCCTGAGGCCAGATTACCACATTAGAAGCACTACTGCATTTGGCATCCTGGGACATTTTCACTGAGACCAAATCTAAACATGGAAATCAAACTGCACTTCCAGCCTCAGATCAGTATCTATGTGGCTGAAGCGTAGAGAGCTGAGACAGCTGGGATAGCATTTGTACATGCTCAGCTTTGAAAGGGCTTAATCACCCAAGACAAGCAGTCTAGTGAATTCGACAAACTCCTTTAAGGAGGACAGGGCTGAGAAGGTTCCCAAGTCTGATCACCGCTGCATCTTTGCACTTGTGATATAGAACTGTGGGAGAGCTACAAAAGTGTTTCTGCTCTGAGAAATGCTTCATTGGAATGAAATGTAGTTATCTGAGATCTAATAAAGCTGTAGGCTACACCACATCATGGAGCTTATGCTTAGTGGAATTTCATATCGGGTACACACTTGTATCTTAAAAATACTCTTTTTACAGAGTTACTGATACTGTCTCGTTGAGTGCACACTTTTTTTTCCCTCACAGAGTCAGTGAAAACGGAGAAGGAAAACAGCTTTTATGAATAGACGACTTGTTCACTCGTTCAGCTTCTTGCAGTGCTGTGCTGTGTTCCAAAAGAGACCCCTTGTGTTCACTAGAGTAAATTTAACTTTCTCTCAGCCACTTGTGCTCTAGAGGAGCCTGTTTTTCAGCCTTTCAGATGCAAGTAATCTTGGTAGGCATGTCGAAGGAAATGAGGCTTTCTGATAGGATGGAAATACTGAAATTCTTTTGACTTTTTTCACTGGAAGTTTTACCCTGCTGTGAGTTGCAGCCATTTGTCATGCAGCTACCTGGAGTTTCTGAGTATTCATAAAAGTTATACTGCAGTAGTGAAAGGCTGTTTAAATACTCAGATTTGTAGGAGAAAGAGTTGGTGTGTGTGTTTAAAAAAGTGTTCAGGGTAACTTCTCTATTGTGTGATGTAAATATCTTCTGGCTTAAAATGGAAATTGTTCGGTTTTTGACCCTCCAAACCAATTCCTATGTGGACAATCTATTTGTAGGGTTATAACTGTTTAACTTACCTTTTTTCCCACTTCCTCAGAAAGTGATGGCTTTACCTCTTTAATACTGGAGCAAGGAAGCTATTGACATCTGGGTAGCAGAAATCTGGAGATTGTTCATTACATGAGGTCATAGAATCTAAATGCTTCTGGCAGCAAGCAACTTGTGTAAAGCAGACTTGCTAGCGATACGCCTTTATAAAGATACCCCCGTTGAGGGTGTAAGCAGGGTCCAAAACTGCTAGGAAAAGGTTTCCTTTCTAGAAAGTCCACCTTATACCTGCTAGGTTGCTGGTGTTGTCGCGAGAGAGAGCCAGTTATGAGCATGTTGGGCAGTGTCTACTGTAGCTGGCAAGCTGGTTGTGGCTGTTCTGATGTTTTTCTGGACTTGGCTCACAAAAGGACCAGACTGGGCAGGCACACATGTATATACATAAGGGGAGAAAGCTTCTTGCAGTAAGAGAGATGGATGACTTAAAATAAACGTTAATAGGGAAAAGTTGTGAGCAACATCACCCATTGCTATCTTTGATAGAGGATTCCTGCTTACAGAAAAGTACGAAGAGCGCTGAAGAGAGCTTCTGTAAACCAAACTGTGAGCACTTGGCAATATTTGAAATGTAAGGACTCTTTGCTCTTAAGAGTGGGTGAAAGATCTTCATGTGATGTTTGCCTTAAGTATGTGGGACACTGGAGGCTTACATGAGGCTTTGAGCCTCAACCATGTTGCTGACTGAAGTTCTTAAAATGATACAATAAATGGCAACAATAGAAACTAAAGTTACTTTCCATTTGAGATTTCTTATGTGTTGTCCTATTCAGTGGATTTTCCCTTTATCTGGAATCTTGTTCATTTGTTTTCTCCCCAGAAATTTGTATTTGTATTAAATATTTATTTCTAGTTTTAAGTTACAGTTCCCGGGGAATTCAGTGTTACTTCTTACAAATTGAACAATGATCTCCTATTTTTAATGCTCTGTCTTCTCTGACTTTTTTCTTGAAGGCTTTGATTGGAACCTGGTGTTCAAATGGGATTACATGACACCAGAGCAAAGAAGAGCACGACAAGGAAACCCTGTTGCTCCCATAAAGTATGTCTACACAAGAACTTCTCTCCTTGAAAGACAATGCTCTAACCTTCTGAGTAAAGGAAACCTATTGATTCATCATCTTAGGACTCTGTAGTTGTCAGACAACATTACTGCACTTGGAAGGGCTAGTTCATTTGCTTTAGGAAAACTTAAATGTATGATAAACGGTTGGAGTGCAGTGTTGCTCCAAAAGTTACAAGAGGATAGGCTGTGGCTCAGTTTATCACTATTTCTATTCTGTTCTTTTACTTGGGCATGTTGCCCAGGTTGCCAACTCATAAACAGACTAAAATTGGTATCACCAGTTTGCATGGCCTGAGTGGAAACAAAATTAGTACAGTTCCAGTGTCCATTTTCTAGTATTAGAATTTATAATAAGCAAAGTATAATAAAACTCTGATGTATATCACCTTCTCCATTTGATATACTTTTACATCAGTATAAGTGATATGCACATAAAATTATAACAACCTCATATTTATTATTAAGCTTGACATAAATTTAGAAACTGATATGAGTCTAGGACAGAGGGAAATTTCTCCATGTGTGAAACAGAATCAAGGGATCTTTACTGTATCCTTTCAGAATATTGAGATGTCCCTAATTTATTATTTGAACAACATTATGAGAAACAATTTGAGAATTAAAAAGAAAGGTTGACTTAAAGGACACTTGTGAAGGATGAATAATCTACTTAAGTAAATGTTGGTTTGTGTTTGGTAGTGGTGTGTTTTGAGGGCTAAAAATATAGCATCAGTTCTAATGTTATGATCTTGGCACAAATTGCTGCCCTTTAAATAAGAAACTTGAGCCAAAAATGGATTTGGAATCTGCTTCGGAAGCTGAGTGCTATCACAATGCTATATCTACTATAGAAATGTTGTATTATGGTGTGAGAAGTCTGAGAAGTAATAGGTTCAAAATTAGTTGTCTTCAGAAGGATTGCAAGGCTTCCTAGGGGGTATTAACTCCTGAGATGCAAATAATAATCATCTGCCAATTCATGTGTCTTTAAATATTCCACTTCTCTTGTTTATTTAGGACCCCCATGATAGCTGGAGGGTTATTTGTCATGGACAAATCTTACTTTGAAGAACTAGGGAAGTATGACATGATGATGGATGTTTGGGGTGGAGAAAACCTAGGTATGTATATTGCCCCCCTCTATATGATATTCAAAAGGAAGTCGTGTCTTTGCCTTTCCTCTCATGAATTCATGGACTTCATGGTCTCATGTAAAAGTGTTTAAATGTGAGTTAAAACTTAGTTATTGGCAAAACTCAAAAGACTTCTTTCAAAGGAAAAATTGGAATAAGGTAGGACTTGTATGTAAATATGAGGAAATTATTTGCTTCTTGTGCATCTCTTTTTTTTTTTTTTTTTATGAAAGCTGTTGAATAAAGTAAAAAAACTAGAGCTTGTAGATAGGAAGTTACACTCAAAAATGTAATCTCGCTTGGAAGTCGCATTCTTTTCTAATGATATTGATTTAAATGCAATGCAGTGTTTAAATGCTACCATTTTTTAAGAAATGTGTTAAGCTGTAGCTGAGACTTAATCCTGTAAAGCAAAACACAGGAGTTCCTGGGTTTAATCTTCTTACTCACACTTTAAGAACCCAATTAAAATGTAGTTAACTGAAGAATTATGATTTTTCTTAATCATTGATTCTGCTATTCTGCCTGTCATGTGGGCTTAATATTTGTTTTTATTTTGTACACTATTGTAGTCTGACAAGGTAATTATGGTTGAGAAGGTATTTTTATTGTACATTTTGTTGTACATTTCTGTTGTAATTTTCAGAAGTTTGTGAGAGAGAAGGGCTTGGGAGGGAGTGGAAGGAGGTAGGGAGAGGAGTTTGGGAACTCCTGCTTTTAAGGATGTGGGTTCTTCCTTGGCCTAGTAGTTAAATAAAGCTTCAGCAGAGCTGAGCTCTTTTTTTTGTTTGTTTGTTTTTGGTCTTTGTGCATTACAGTATTGCAAAAGTCTTTCTTCCCCTCAAACTAGTATACTTGTGTCAAAAAAAAGACAGAACTTTAAACACTTTTAACTTTCAGACTATTGTTAATTTATTTTTTCAAAGTATGAGTATACCTCAAACAGTTTTTAAATATTATGTTTTAAAAGGCAGTTCACAAATGCTTACGGTATGCAGTAAAATCCTGAGAAATCTTGAACTCAAATAACCAGTGCGGGTTTACTGAAATAACATATGAATTGAGCTTATGCTTGGGCTGCAGTAAGATTCTTGCCACAAACAGCCCATTTCTACCCATGCAGACACGGAAGCTGAACGTTTAGTGCTCATATAAGAAACTTAAATGATAGAAGAGACCTCTAAGTCTAATTTCTGACCCTCCTATGCAATATTCAAAAATCCTATACATATTCTGAAGTAGTATTTTGGGGGTTCTTGAATATCTCACCATTTTGGCTGTACATTTTAAAATTATTTCTATGAATATCACATTTTCATTTTTTAGAAATCCTGGAAACTCTTTAGACAATAGTAATAGTGCAGTAATAGCTGAGTATAGTGCAGTAATAGCTTTAGACAAGCTATTACTGCACTACACTCAGTTTGAGAACTCCTTTTGCTACTAGAGTGCTTAAATATGTGATCTGTAAGTATGTACTTCAGCAGATCCTTTGAATTCTTTCTGAGAACTTTGTAGCTATTCTCAAGCTTTGATAGGACAGGGTACTTAAGGTGAGAAGTCTGCAATATGTTGCTTGTCTCACTGCACTGTCTACGAATGAGAAGGTGATGAAACCTGAGGTGCTTTTTTTTTTTTTTTTTTTTTCCTGCTACCACTTGAAAATGTCAAAGTATTCAGCATAAAAGGCAGCTAATGACTTGTTTGATTAGTTTGGGACAGCTATGAAAATAAAGAATAAAAATCAAATAACCTGTGATTTAATTGGCATTAAATGAAACATGTACAAGGTACCAGAAACTTGATAAATGTTTTAGAGTAGGCTATGCCCAATTGTGTGAGCTGTTTATTCTCAAGCATATCTTAGACAAGAGACTTGGTGCTGTAGGCAAATATTCTACTGAAGGGACTTGGAAAACAATTCTAGTCATTCTGCTTGTACTTTACAAAACTTAACATTTTTCCTTGAAACATGTGCAGAACAAGAATTATATTTTAGTTCACACATGAGTATAGACTTAGCTTTAGCAGGTTCAAGGTGGACTAGCTCTCTTTTGCCTGCAGTTTAAATTTAAATCGTCTAAGGTACAGATTTTACCATGATGCTGCACAGTACTCATCAGACTCTATCTTCTATGTTCATGTCTATGTTCATCTTCTATGTTCAAATATTACTACAAGAGCATATCCTTTATTGAGAGGTATAATCTTATGTATTAAACCAATGTTTGACTTGCTGCATATGCCTTTTTCAAGTCTGTATTCATTGAGATTTTCATTTTTTATCGCTGTTTGCTATTAGTATGGCGAAAAGAGTGGCTTTTGAAAATAAAAAATAAAAAAATAAAAGCCTGCACAGAGACTAAAATTTGAGGTTAGTCTGCCTAAGAAGCCACACTAGCACAAATAGGAATTACTTTGCTTTTTCCTGTTTACTAAAAAAAAACTTATCACTTCCACTTACGTTTTTGATACTTTTGGAGAATAAGTGTGCAAGTTGCCTCTACTTTTTTAGGGATTTTAAGAGAGAGAATAAAGAAAATGAGAAAACATTAACTTAATGTCTTCAAGAGAAGTATCTGTGAATTTAGAACAAAATTCTCACACACACACACACACACACACACACACACACACACACACACACACACACACACACACACACTCACAATGCCTTCTGCATCAATTTTCATTTTTTTGTCCACTCACTTGTCTAATGGAAAAGTACTTCACTTTTAATAAAATCTCTCCATCTTTACTAGGGTATCCTCACTGGAGCAATATCTCTTACTACTTTGGTAGTGGCTTGGTCCTGAATATATCACTGTTACAGTGATAACAATGCTAAATAATGCAGCAAAGTGAAAGGAGAAAACTGATAACTCTGCTTTCATAACTTGAGCAGTATGGGAGCAAATTTGAGTTGTGTTTGGTAAAGCTTGAAGGTCTTTAAAAGTATAATTTAGTCTGGCAGAAATATAAAAGCATTTTTGCTCAACCACCCGTTTAATTAGAAATATTAGCCAGACATTTATTTCAAATCAGAATTTTAATTTTTAAGTTCAAAATAACATAAAGGGAACAGTGAAGTCCCTCCTTTGAAAGCTGCATGGAGTGAATGCCGGGCTTCATTGCTTGGAAGATTCCTTTGCTGATTGACTCATGTTCATTCCACCAGAAAGCCAAGACCACAGGGCCAAGGCAATACTCAGTCATTAATATTTTTGGAAGATTGTCTGTCTGCTCATCTTGAATGCATGAATATGCCTAATTGTCTCTGATGCTACTGAAATTATCATCAAAGTAGAACAAACAGGAAATGATCCTTGGAAAAGTAAAGACCATTCAGAAGAAAGACAGCTGACCCTCACTGTCAACATCTGAAATGTCCTCATGTCCTTCAGATGGTCTGCGCAGAGGAAACTTTCTAACCTTTATTTTTTGCTACTATGAACTTTTTAAGTGTTGCTATTTTTTTAATCATTTCACTCATGGGGGAGGGGGGTGTAAAGAGGGCTTTTGGGAGAAGAATGACACTATGCCTTAACACTAGACACTGATTTTGAACTACAGCAATCTAGTATGTGAGTGTTTTTACTGTAGAAAGATGCAGAATGTTTGTGATGAGTCTTGGAACAGAGCGGCACTCAGCAACTGCCAGCACCCTCCTGGGGAAAGAGGGGATTGGTGCTGACCCCTCTTGTCCTGTTTTGGGATAGATAAGCAAAGATTTTTGTCAGCACTAGGTGGTTTCTCCTAAAGGTCAAAGTTCTAAGGTGGAGAGTGTGTTCTATGTTATCTTGTTCTCACTTCCCAGATCACCTTGCCTTCAAGGTGTCCTATCCATAACTTCTAGTTTTGCAGAAGAGATCACATCACTAACCAGATCAAGAAGAAATTCCTTCCATTCAGTCTTATCCTTTGGTTGTCTAAACAGTCAGCAGCCTGAATCTGTTGATTGTTGTAATCCAGTCTTGCATTTATGTCTACCAGGTTATTCCGTCCTTAGCTGAGCAACTTCTGTTATAAGCTAATTCACTGACTTAGATAAGTGTATCTATTCTTGCTTGTCCTTCTACTAAAACATTAGAAGTTTGTATATCCCTGACTTACTCTGCGAAGTTACAGCATGGTTTATGAATTTGGAGGGTGATGGTAACCTCAGATAAGAGAAGATAGGCAGCTCTAAGTTAATATGGTTATTTATTTTTCTGAGTTTACAGAACAGTAAGAACACTCAGATATGCCCTTGTTTGTGCTAAACTTTTTCAGCAAATAGTCTGATTCAGCAATAATCAGTATTAGTCTTCTCTGTAAACAAAACGTAATTTTATAATATTC
This sequence comes from Crypturellus soui, assembly GCA_032275445.1. Classification (NCBI taxonomy): domain Eukaryota; kingdom Metazoa; phylum Chordata; class Aves; order Tinamiformes; family Tinamidae; genus Crypturellus; species Crypturellus soui. The sequence continues at coordinate 3,044,294 of JAUBNY010000465.1, read as the reverse complement.
TAACTGAATTGTTGGTCTTTCCCTCATGTGTTCATTGCAGAGATCTCATTCAGAGTCTGGCAGTGTGGTGGCAGCCTAGAAATCATCCCTTGCAGCAGAGTGGGTCATGTATTCCGCAAGCAGCATCCTTACACGTTTCCTGGTGGAAGTGGTACTGTATTTGCAAGGTAACTATGCAAGTTTTCAACTAAATAGTGGGTTTGGGATTTCTTCAAATGATCAGCAGGTGGCAGTGACTTCCCTTTGAGGACCTTTCAGGAGAATACTTGCAACATTATCTAATATGGTAAAATATTAATTAAAAGGAAAAAAATAATGACTGATGCAAATGTACAGCTTAAGAAAGAACCTCAGAGTTGAAAAGTGGAAGTTCCTTGTTTAGATGTCCTGGGAGTCTGAAAAAGGAGGAAAGTGTAAACACTTGACATGATAACAGTTTTCAAATTCTTTTCCTTTTTTCTTTTTTGGTCTTTTTTAAGGCATTAGGTTCAGAACCATGACATAAGTCTTCATTCTACAGAAACAGGTTCATGATTCACTGAGTTACAGAAAGCACTGAATTATGTATTTGTGTCTACTTTTTGTGTGACTAGTTTATTGATAATTATGTAGACTGATTCTGGCACTAATACTAGCATGCTGAAAGCTTCATTCTATATTGTGTTTTCTTTTCTTATGATATGATTGCAAATACTTTTTCTATAGACTTAAATTTCAGGCCTGAAGGTTTAGTTTAATACAAACATGCATTCTGCTGTTGATTCAAAGTGTGACCTTAACTGAAATACTGAGCTCTCTCCTCAGTTTTGTCTGTAGCATCAGAATAGCAATTCTGCTTCATGTTCATGATGTTAAGTCTTTTGGATTAAGGGTTTGCATAACTCTGTGATAGACATTTTGGCCAAGACTTTTATCGTAGCTGAATATCACTGTAGTAGTTGATTTACAAAATTAGCTGTTATGCAGGGGATTGAAGAAGTACCACAAAGCTAAAGGCTGCGAGAGTTACAACTGCAAATGAAATCATTTATCCTTTCAGTAAACAAAACCCAAACTGTTTGACACCAAGCAACACAAGAGAGCCCAGGTGTAACTTAAATTCGGAAGAACATTCAGAGCAGATATATTTGGAGTAGTCATTTGCCCTAGGTTAAAGAAACTCTTTAGAGGTGAACGTTTGTTCTGCCAGCAGATTGGTGCTGATGGACTGCTTAAATAAAGTCACCATGTTGTTCCTCACAGTAGTTTTTAGACATAATTTTCCTTAGTTATCTGATTTCCCCCATCTTTTGAGTTCTGCAGTAAAAATGAATATTATATGTAGGAAAAAAAATGCATTACAGCTCTATTTCAATATTTATAGTGCTCCAGAAAAGAATAATAACTTACCAATTAAGCTATATTGTGTAGGCTTGAGACAACTGTTTCAGTTTCACAGTAGGTTTTTTAAATGACAATGTCACAACAAGGATCATATTAATGAAAAATGGTGCAATTCTCCTACTGTTCTGCAGCTTTTCTGTTTTGAGCTGTTGCCATGATGCTGCTGTTTCTGTGAAGTTATAGATACTTAAATACAGCTTAGGACTGAAAACTAAAAAAGTGTTGCTGTATGTGCAAGGATGCAGGATAAATTAGAAATACATCACACCAGCAGTTGTGGAAGATTCTACATTCATAATGGGATTAAGTATGCAGATTTTGTTGCAGTGTGGTCAAATTCCCCATTAGGATTTGATCCCTGAAACATTCTGACAATTACCGTGAGATATAATTTTTTTATATATATATATATATATATATATATGAAATTAATTTTATAAAAACACCCTTGTGTTTTGGAGTCATTTTCATTTAAAACAACTTTAGAAAGAGATCTTGTGTAAGGATAACAGAAGCATGCTGCCTAGCGTCTTGGGTACTTGTACCCCCTTCCTGCTCTACATTTCTCTGCAGCTGCCTTATTGCCTCTGTCCTTGGTGTCTACCTCCATCAAATGCTGAAATGGTATTAAAATATTTGTTTCATTGGGATTAGTTTTGAGTTGACCCAGAAAAGTAGCTTGTCACTTAAACAGGGTTGACAGCTTGTTGTATGTTTGAATGTCATGTCCTCAGCCAGCTGATATATAACAGTATGTCTGAGCTACCAACTTCCTCAGTAAGGGAGGACAGGAAACCTAATGTGATACAGCACCTTTGTAGTAGAGATACTGTGTGGGACTTTGGTGCTGGGACACTGCAGTCCTCAGTGCTGGGCTTGCAGTCAGGGGTTGTTGGCTTATCCCATGCTCAATTGCTTATGTAATGTGCTCTCGTGCACTCTGGGCAAGTCTCTGGCTTTTTAGTGAGCTACGGGGTTCACACTGCCTTTTGGCACCTGAAACCAATGGGTGGCTCAGGACACCAGGCTGGAAGTCGTACAGCAGGAGAGGCGAGCAGGGAAGGCATCGTGGCTGTGGTGTGGGCAGGTGCAGCTTGTGTCTGCCAGGGTTTGGTAGGTCGTGTTAGCTTTGTGCATAACTTTCCCGCTGGAGGAGCAGCTGATTTGCTGCACAGCCATGCTTCACCTGAGCTAATAAACCTTGCTGACTGCAGTGTGCCCGGCACGGAGTGACTGTGACCGTGCAGTGCCGGGTCTTGTTAGCCGCAGCCCCGCACCGTGCTCCTTGCTGTCCTGCCCGTGCAGCGCCTTGATGGTTCAGGCAGCTTCAGT
>JAUBNY010000465.1:3020815-3039461 GCA_032275445.1 Crypturellus soui | reverse complement strand
AATGCATGGTAATAACTCATTTGCGGTTTTAGAATATGTCCTGATGAATGAAGCGGACTTCATAAGAGAAAGTGATTATTGAATCGCTTCTTAGATTAATAAACTTTTGTTCCATAACCTGTCAACAAGCAAGGTTAAACTTGAGCCTATAGGCCAGTTAGTCTGTAGTCCCTCTAGTTGTGGCTCAGAAGGACACTTCAGCCCTTCCCTTTCTGGGTGCACTGCCTGTCAGTTAGTCCCTCAGGTACTCAGGTAACTGCTAGTGACACAGGCTTGGAGTGCAAAAGCATCAGCAGCTACAGTCCTAGGAAAGCTTGTACGGAACCACAGATACTAAACAGTCCCATAAGCTAGGACAATGATGCAAAGGAAGCAAGTTGTTCTTTATTTTCTAAAAGTGCCAGAGAATGTTTATTTTTGTGTAATTTAATGGAAGGAATGTGGCTTGCTAGCTGTCCTAGAAAATGTACTAAAATAAACATTGCTTAAGTGTACTGTCTTATTCTATGTCAGTTCTCATGTGCTCAGCTCCACTGGGTTGAACTTATTCTTATGGAAATCTGAAGTTTTAAAAGGAGCTAATATGCTTTTACTCTCTGCTCTTTACTATTTTGAATGTGCTCAATTAAATGTTTCTGAACTATGAATGTCAGTTTTTGTGCAATGGTCTGAAAATAGATAACAGCAAAACAGTCATTTTTTTTCTCTGACACCATATCTACTTGGGAGAAAAGAGTATTGAACAAATATGAAGTGTCAGATTTCTGTCTCAAGCTAACTTGGCTTAAAAAAGCTAGATGACTGCAATGGATAACTTGAAACCTTGAGTAACCTTAAATGATAACATTACTTTGAATTTGCATGTTCTGCTGAGTTCATCCTCATTCCCTGCTAAGAATCTCATCATGTTCTACGCTAAGCTTACAAGTCTGCTCATATTTGATCAGTTTATGTCAAATAATTGCTTTTCCTCATTAAAAGATTATTAGTTTCCCAAACAGCGGTTATCACTTACCTTCAACTTCTCATCTTAAAAATAGTTCAGGTAAAGAAAGGAAGTTTAAAAACAAAAAAGCAACTAAATTAAGCAGATATTTCCTATTTCATTTTTAGGGTACCTGATCATCAAGATATAGCTTTTGGAGCTTTGCAGCAAGGTACCAATTGCCTTGACACTTTGGGCCATTTTGCAGATGGTGTTGTTGGAGTTTATGAATGCCATAATGCTGGGGGAAACCAGGTCTGTATGCCTTTCCCTTTTTATTTCTCCAAACTGTGTGGTATTTAAAAAAAAAAGTGGAACTTTAGTCCAAGCAAATAGTCTATGCTGGTGACAGAAAGATGAATCCAAACCAACAGACCAGTTATAAAAGCAGACTAAATAATTTCTCCTTGAAATATAACTTCGCATTTTCAGGGCTAGAATCTCAGAGCCCAGAGGTTCATCCAGTGTACATCGGATTATTCTCTCTTTCTGTTTCTCTTTATACTTAGTTTTATCCTGGAGGTCAGTAATATCCTTCCCAAAAGTTGTATACTTCTTTGGAGAGTTTTCATTCATCAACTAGTGTGGTTTTTTTATTCTTTTCCCTCTTCTTCTGAAGAAAATTTTTGGTGGAAATTGATCTTTTTTTGTTGTTTTTTTTTTTGTTTTGTTTTTTTTTTTGTTGTTTTTTGCATATGGTCAGCAAAACCAGAGGAGCACGTTACTGTGGTGCCCTGTTAGTTGCTTCCAATGTGCTGTAACAGTGTGTGAAAAACCTGTCTCCAATGCCAGGAAGGCTCCTCCAGAAAACAGAGATTCCTAAATGAGAAAGCATTTCAATAAATCCTTCTTAATTCTGCTCTTAAATTTATTCCAAATATGTCAAATCTGTAAACAACATCTAAATAGGAACATTAATTATTGAAAAATATCTAATTAGACAGTTGTTACTTATAGGCATCATTAACCAAGTCCTTGCATATGTTTCACTAGATGTGTGCTGTTTTGACACTAAATCTTTTTGGAAGCAAGCTGATCCTAAGTCAAGCAAATGTAAAATTAGTACATCAAATGTATCCCCTGTTAAACTATATGGCCAATTACAATTTATTCATTCAATAGTAGATTTTTATTAAATTTGATCTCTAATATTAAAGTTAGAAGGGGAAAACACTACAATTCAAGAGAACAATAAAATAAAGAAGCTATTTCAGGAAATGTCATGTCAACTTGAATGTGTTGTCATTATACATCTAAAGAATTCCTTAATCTCTTTAATGATGGAGAAAGGAGGCCTATATCCAGTGAGGCCTTTTCAGTTTTTGAAAGTGCACTCATCTTTTTAAAGCACCAGAGTGTTTTTAGAAGAAAGAGTGGACATGACAAAATTGCTTTGGTGCAGACACTTTGGAAGCTTCTAGTAAAGTTATGCATTTTCTGCAGGTACAGAAAGTTGTCTTTCAAACTTCCTTCCTTGAGTCTGACCCTCTTTTCTGTGAAATCTTGTCTGTGGAAACGACCCTGAAAAGTTAATATACTCTTGCAATGAGCAGTTTCCTAGGAGAGAAGATAAAATAATCTCTCACTTGCATGCTTCGAAAAGAGATTTTTCAGAAGGAGATGAGCTTAGACAAGACTTCTGTGCCTTCAGCCGGGGTGGAGTAACGAGCTGCTTTATTTCCATACACATCAAAATAATCTGTGCTATTCATAAGCCTGGAGAGTGGGTGCTTCTCTCCTAGCCTTTTGTTGCTCTATTTTTCCATAGAAGCAGAGGTGGCTAAAAAGAGTGGCTTGGTGAAAAAGATCTTTCTATCAATATACTACTGTTGTAAGAATTCTGCTGTACCTTTTCCATCAGTTTATTGTTCTGAAAAAATACAGTAGATGGATTTTAATTTGGATGCTTTTGTGAAGGAAAACTTAAATTATTTTCACTTATGGCCAGGACTTAACTGGACAGAGGCCTTTTTGACTGGGCACAGGAATCTGCAGTATTTTTTTACTGGAAATACAAGGCAGTGATGAGATGTGGGATATGGCCTGACTTTTGCTGAAGGTTGTCCTGTGACCTTACTGGGTGTTCCTGTTTGGGAGCCAGGACGATAGGGTTCTAGATCTTCAGAAGACACAATAAAATTTGTGAGATGTTTCTGGCATATGGACGCCTCCTCCCTTTTTAAATTGAAAAGGCATTGGCTTGAGAAATAATGCCTCATTTGGGAAGAAGTCTTAATCTCCTTTGTGATTAAGTGGGAATGATCAATTGTTTATTACCATAGATGAAGGTGTAAAAACTTCTAGGCAGGAATGAGCCATGACCCTTGCTTGGGAGAGAAGGATTGGGAGTAGGTTATGATCTTCAACTCGGCCCTGCCAGTTTTACACTCATTTTTACTGAGGGCACTAGAGGAGATGGGTGTGTTTGTGATGGGCTGTGCAGAGCCTCTCCTATAGTATAGAGGATGTGCTCTGACCCAGCTGTATGGAATTTAAATGGAAATGAGATACTTTTCTTTTTTTTTTTTCACTAATCTGTTCTAGGGAAAAAAAAAAAAGTCGTTTGCTTGTATAATAAGCTGAAACAATTCTGCTGCATTGTTTGACAAATCGGTACAAATACATAGGGTTAAGGAGATAATGATAAATCTAATGTACATAGATGCAAGGGAAAGGTCTAAGCTTGGTGTTCTGCTAACTTTATGGCACACTTAGCTTTTTTGGATAGCCTGATCTTCCCACTCATTACACAGAGCCATCTTATGGTGATGCAGTGGAATTAACTCAGTGATAATTTCCATTTATAGCCAGTCATAATTTCTGGTCGCCACAGGAAAGCTCTGTGCTCCATTTCATACGGTGACGGGCTCTCATGTAGCTACCTACAACAGCAGAACTTGCAGCACATGAAGCTGTACCCTTGGCCTTTAACCATATTAACCCCTTGGAATTCTGTTATGTCTGGGACCCTCCCAGGCTTCTTGTGGAGGGGTCAGACTTCAGATTCTAAACCTGTCTCTGGCTGCAGGAATCTCAAACAACAGGCTTTACCACTTAAACACTAGCAGTACTTAAAGATTTTTGTGAATTATTAAATATAAATCATAAAGGGCAATTGCAGATGCTCTTCAGTGGCTCTTAACGTTTCTTAGAAATTCCGGATAAGTCCTAAAAATATTTGTGCAATTTCTTAATGTTAAAATCATTATCAAAAGTAGCTGAGAGTGGCCCTTGATGACATTGTGCAGACTGGAGGGAACTGTGAAAGCAAATAATTTTGACTGTCTTCTGAAATGAGTTGCTGGAGAAAAGGTGATCTTTTTCTTTATGTATATGTGCTTTTTTTTAAGTACCCTAACTATTCAACTTGAGCTCAAGTTTGAATAGTTAGTGTGGCTTCAATGGTAGAGAAGATTGGCAGCATTCCTCAGAGGAGGATAAGAGATACGGAGAGCAAAGTGGATCCTGCAAACCAAACTTTAGGATGAGAGGCATGGAGAAAGTCTGGACATCAGGGCCAGATCAGGCCTGTTGCAGGACACTTAAAATCAAACAATTTGGACAATGTTTGAGCAGCCTCTAAAAGTATTGCACAGATTTTCTTTCTTCTCTATTTAAGAAATTGCATGTTTAAACATGTTTAAAAGAAATTATATGTTGTAAATCACATATTAACAGAAAGTTACAATAAATTACATGTTGGATGGAAAGTAGCATTTTACCTTTTGCCCTGAAATTTGTCAGTCTTCTGTACTGCTTTCTGGTAGTCTCAACTGCAGTAGGAACTATTATTATTTTTGGCTCTGCGTTGCACATGCATTACTCAATGTATGGTTAGAGTGGCCAGAGATGCTGCAACCTTTTCATGCCTTTACCATAAAAAGTACCTGTGACTTAAATTTGAGGATCTGTATGACTGCCAGTTGTATTAATGTGAAGCCAGTAGAGGGAGCAAAAAGCCCAGCCCAGAACTCATCTGGGGAATAGTGAAACAAATGAATTTGCTCTGTTTAGAAATGACCTTTATTTGCCTGGTCTATGTGGAATAAAAGTGCTTATCTTGAGCCATTCATAGGAGTTTAAACCTGTGCCAGAAATGTAGATGCAGCAGGGTGTGTGTACTTTGTGTAGGTGTTGCCATATACCTTTCTTTTCACTTCTTTTTTTTTTTTTTTTTTTTTTTTTTAAGGAATGGGCCTTAACAAAGGACAAGTCAGTGAAACACATGGATTTGTGCCTTACTGTTGTGGACAGAGCACCTGGTTCACTAATAAAACTTCAGGGCTGCAGGGAAAATGACAGCAGACAGGTTAGTATGTCCTGAGTGCATTCCCCAGGCAGCGGGGAAAAAAGGGGTTGTGCGTGAATGAGTGTGTAAGAAAGTGCCCTGTGAATGGCATTTTCTCCTATGCCTTCTGCTTTTTGCTGTCTCCCCACTGTTTGTATGTAAAAACAGGATAATGCGACATCTGGGCATACCAGCTCTGGGAATGTTCTTGTATACCAAGCTTTCCTATTTATAAGCAAGTATCCATATTATATTAACATACAGGCCGTTGTGTCAAGATTGACCTTATATAAAAGTTGGCCTGACAGTGTTTGTGGGTAGCAATCTTCAGTTGCCACGTCTGTTTTTTGAAACAAAATGTATTTTCCAGAACATATTTCTGAAAGACCTCCTTCCATAAAGCTTGAATATGAGCTAGTGTTTCTCAGAGGAGGATGGTTTGTACTCTGCAGCTGTGGCTAGTCCAAATTATACATGAATGTGCATCTGCAGTAGTGGAAGTAGAGCAAATTTATTTTACGTAGTATTTGAAGTTATAAGAAAAGGAAAACATTATTTAGAATAGGGAGAAGGCAAAGGAATGAACAGGGTTAATAACAGCACTTTAAAGCAGCATTGTTGCTTCCTTTGTTTTCTATACATAGGTAGAATTGCATTTGCAGAGTCATAACATCTTTTTGGTACAGTCCTGTAACAATCTGTTTCTGCAAAGTCATCAGTTCTGATCTTCTGCCAATTTCCTTGCTTCTATATCACAGTATTTGCAGACACATCAGTTCAAAGAACACACTTTATTTTACAGATAGGGAAACCAAGGAAGGAGGATTCCCTTGATCAGGTTTAAAGGCAGAATGAGTTATGAGTATCAGGGAGAAACGTGTGTGTGTGTCTTGGTCATCAGCAAACACTGCTCTATTATCCCTAGCCCCACCTTGGGTAAAGAGCTTCTGGCTGCACAAATTAACTGGTTGTCTTCCAGATATTTCCAGGGCCATCTGACTGATTTCTAGATTTCAGTAAGGCTGCCTTTTTCATGCTTATTATTTAGTGTTCCAATTGTAGTGATGCTGTGGATGTGTGTTAAGTTTTTTTTTCTTTTTTCTTTTTCTTCCAAATCAAGAACTTCACACAGACATACATGGTGTGACAATACATTTGGGAAGAACTCAAATTTCAAGAAGAACTCTTCTTGAACAACTTCTTCTTCAAGAAGAAAATGCTTTGGTGTATTCCGCATCCAGTGCAGCATTTTAGCTCAATGAGAATAGCTGTTTTTGGCAAGGCTTGTGATAGCCTAGATGAACCTGTGTTCGACATTGCAGTATTCAGAGCTTTTCCAAGCACAGGCTGGGGAAGGATATGAGGACTTCTTAGAACAGAATGTGGAAATCATCCTTTTTCTGCTTTTATAATTTAATGTTTTTATTTTCTCTTCCAGAAATGGGAACAAATTGAAAGCAACTCTAAACTCAGGCATGTGGGCAGTAACCTCTGTCTAGACAGCAGAAATGCCAAAAATGGTGGTCTCACGGTTGAGGTCTGCAGTCCTGCTTTGTCACAGCAGTGGAAGTTCACACTTAATCTGCAGCAGTAGGAGGACTCACATGGAAAATGCCGTTTCAGTTCATAGACATTGGGCAAAGTTTTGATTGCATTGCTGATGTATTTCTTAAACTTTCCACGGAACTTATATACCTCAGTATTCCACCTTTAGCTGAAAGTAGGAGCGCACTGAAGCAGACACCAGGGAGCCGGGGGACGTGGAGCGCTGCAGGGACTTCACCGATCCTCACTGCAGCGCAGTTCCTGTTTGGTGCGAAGACTTTAACAGTTCCTTTCTGTCTTCAGTTACATACTTGCACAGCAGATAATTAACTCTAGGAACAGTTCATGTATAATAGAAAGTGGATCTCAAGAAACACCTGTGGGGAACAGGGTGCGGGGAGGGCTGGGTGGGAGAAATTACATAGGAGAAGATCATTTGAAATCTCCATTTGCTTAGAAATCATTGATTGTGGTTTCCAGAAACAGAAGTGTCATTTTGAAGCATTTTTTTTCTTCTGTGTGTACTTGGTATATTTGAATAAGAACTTTTCTATGATGGACTCTAAATATAAATATATAAAATATATATATTGTCAGCTCCCAATGATTTATAGCAGTTTTCATCATCCTTTAATTATCAACAAAGTGATTGACATATATATAACCTAGAAATTGGATTTGAATGCTAGGAGAGTGCAACTTTGAAGGTGCACGTTTTGTGCTGCCAAGTATGATGTCCATGCTAACTAACACTGGATGCTTTGGCTTTGCAAACTGGATCTACTACTTAACACTTCACCCTCAGTGGAGATCATGCAACTCAGAAGGAGAAAGAATACAGCAGAACAAGCCAGTGTCTCTGCACAGGTAATTGCTTGGATTGTTCCAACTTGGAAATTCGTAACATGTGGTCCGGGCATCTGTAACTTTTAAACTTTTACTTGATGTTTGTGTTGATCATTTCTGTAGTACTTCATCTTTAAAATCCTTTGTTCCTTTGTTTTAAAAAAAAAAAAAAAAAAGCCTGTGTAAACAGAGCAGATCTTTCACAGATGCAGCCACAGGTTCAGCACAGTTGTATGCTGGGCCTAATCAGAATAGTTTCTTTGTCTAAATTCAAAATCCCCTTTCAAATTTTCAAAGAAAGATGAGAACATAATTGTATATAGATAGCACAAGACCTTAATTTTTAATTTGCAAGGATGAGCAGCTACATAATATCTCTGAATTGCACTTGCTTAACTTATAGGCCTACTACTGGGAGATTTTTTTGAGTTGTGTTTCTTTAAATGAAGTTTTTGATTGGATTCAGGCTTGACTCTGGGAATCAGTCTGGATACCAGCAGATCCTATATGTGTTTTTAAATGTAGAAATAATACATTTTACAGCTTAAATCCAATTGATGTCACTTTTATATTAAAATAATCCTGTCAAAGTTGACTCCAACTTTGATCTGTGCTTTCTTAGATTTGCATAGAATATATACTTTTTTATTAAGCAAATGCTTCAGTGAGCTTTTACAATGAGAAGGAGAGGTAAATAAGTAGTTCCAGCAACACAGGCTGTAGACAAAAATTAGTGCAGATATGCAGTGCCAGGAAATGGTTTTGGTAAGATTAGGGATCTCAGAAAATACAGGTGATAAACACTGTACTGCAGTACGCTGGTGCAGTTTTTTCCTTCCTCCTTTGTCTCTGGGAATAGAGTAGCTCCTGATTTCAGTTTCCTTTGGCTGCGTTTATACAGTAGGTATAAAAGTGGTACTATTGTGGGCAAAATGGCTTTAACTGTGTCAGTAAGTGTGCCCATAAATATCTTGCATGTCTGAAGCTGTGACTTGCAAGAACCTGCATCTCTTTTGGATGGGAACATTAAGGGAAATGGTTATATCCAGCTTCTCTCATCCATCACCTGACTTTCCTATGAATAATTTATTCTTTTTTTTGCCCTTTTTTGCCATGTACTTCCCCCAGACCTCTCTTGTTTTAGAGGCCATGTAGCAGATAAACTAGCTTTCAGCTTTTAGTCTCTCCCTACCTGTAATATTTTAACCTAGAAGAATGTGATTTACAAACAGCAGTGGATTTCTGCTGCTCTGCAAAATAAATGCTCAAATGTGGGCTCAGCAGCAAGTCAATTGTTTGCAGGTTTGGAAAAACAGATTTTAAATAAAATCCATGCAGCCTCTGCTGTGGATGTTTTCCAGTTGCAGCTTTGATCAAGTCATATTGTTGATTTTAGCTAGTACTTGCAACTCTGACCTGCCTCTTGACTCCAAGTCAGAATCACTATTACACTTCCTACTCTACCCCTTAACTAAGTCTTGAATGTCAATGTGTATCATATATAGTAGAAATATTTCTCCAATTCCCCACAGATGCTGTGCATAGGGACTTCAATATAGGAGCTGTATGTTATAGACAGCATTACTCTTCTTTGAGAGAACAGACAAGAGGCGGTATCTTTTTGTTATGTTTACATGACAGTGTGCCAAAGTTACTTACTGTGATTGGGAGGGAGGGCAGGGGGGAATGCTTAAGAAATCAGCCTATTTGAAAGAGAAGCAAGTTGTGATGGAGTCTTCTGAGAACTTTTCTTACTGTCTTCAGAGCAAGAATGGCGATACATTTGTTTTGCAGATTTTCAAGACATAGTCTGGAAACTCTTTTTTTCAGTTGGTTTGAAAAGTCTGCTGTACAGAGCTTGTTCATTTTATAGATGGAAACCATCCTTGAAAAATTGTTTAACTTAAAATAAAGAATGCTTTATAGAAAAGTTCATGATTGCTAATTTAACAGTGAAAGCAAAAAGTTTGCCTGGAGCTTATAAACTGAAGGGACTTCCAAGTGCTTCAGTTGACTTGGTTGTATCAAAAAGTTCCTTTTTTTTTTTCTTTTTTTTTTTAAAAAAGAAAGGGTTTGTATGTACCCCTGAGTGTTTATGATGGAAAAAAATGTTGCTTGTATTTATATCAGTGTGAAGACTTAAGAAATTGTCCTGTTTTAATGACTGTTCTTTGAGCGAGTTACCCCTGACTGCAGCCACCTGGCAGTGCCGGCAAGCGAAGGCCCTGGGTGTGTGTGGGGTTTGGTCTCGCTCTGCTTGGGCCTGAGGTCGAGGCTTCGGCTATCCCCCTCCTTAGTGCTGGCTCCAGCCTGTCCTTGTCTGCGCCCGCCTTCCCGCGGGAGCTGCCCAGAGCGCTTCGAGCGGGGCCTGAGACACTGCGTTGAAGCAAACACCGACACTCCACAGCCCCCTTGTGTGGGGCGCGCGGAGGGTCCGAGCGCTGCCCAGGCTGGGCTGGCGAGGGGCTGGCCTGGCGCCATGGGGCGCACAGCGACTCCCACGTGTGGGGAGCAGGATCCCATGTGTCGGGAGAAGGATGTCAGGAGCGGCCGGGCCTGGGCCCGCTTCCGCGGGCAGCATATGGGGCCCTCGGGCTGTGCTCCCTGAGCACCTCCCCAGGGCGGAAATGGAAAGCGGGAGAATGAAAGCAGTAAGTCTTGCCTGCGACCCCAAAGCCGCTACCTGGGGGACAGCCTCCTTCCTTCCGCGGCAGCAGACGGGAGGGGAGGGCCCTGCTCCTGCCCTGAACCAGGGCGCCGAGTTGGCCGAGGAGGTGCAGCTGCGGTCCCCGTCCCCCGGGGGGTGTCAGCACTTCCCCCCTCCTGCTGCACCGATGGATGCTGTTCTGTGGGCTGAGGAGACGAGAGGGGAGCAGAGCTCCCCCTGCAACCAGGGAGCAACTCGCGGGTGCTCGGAGCCCTGGTGCGGTCTGCCGAGCTGGGTGAACTGCCCAGCAGATCCTGTGCTACTCCTCACCAAAACTCCAGGGTCCTTCCTCTTATTTCCAAATGTGAAGACTTCTCGTTCTGTGTAATTTTTTTGTTGGAATTTCAGGTCTGAATTCTTATTCTGATGTTGCTGCTTTGCATGCGTAGCTTTACCCACTTCCAGCATTGTGCGTAAGATCAGATATGTTCATAGCCTCTTTGTAATGGAACGTTAAATGTTTCCTCCTGGGGTTTTAACCAGCATATTTTTTTAAATGCAACATTTTCAAGATGATCCAGACTTGTTTTTCAGAAAGTAGTTAAATATCAAAGGAGTTTAGAAATTTATGAACTGCTTGAGGTAAAAGGATTGTTGTCCTGTTTGAGATGGGCCCTACAGGACATCATGGTCTGGTCCCTGCCTGGAGCGCTACTGCCATGACTTGTCTCGAAAAGTTTATTTTTGTATACAAATATCATTGTCTATCTTGTTTTACTTGGATTTATGTTAAAATGTAGATATACTGCAAAGTAATGTGGTGGAGAGTCAGGAACGTGTATTGTCAGTGTCCTCATGCAGCCAAAAATGCAAGGAATAATTTCATAGCAATAACTTGTTGTAGAATACTCCAGCAAGAGGCTTGTTCCTGTCTAGAATGATTTCAAATGAATAGAAACGATTGAAAAAATAGTCTGGGATAATAGGCCCTGATTACAGAATGAGCACAAATGTCAGGGTGAATCTTTTGTTAGACTCCACATTTTATTTACAGCTTAACATCCCCTGGCTATTTTAAGATCCATTAGTAAGCTTGAAAAAATGGGAATAAAGTCAGTCCACAGATGTTCTCTCTCTACAGCCTTCCAAGAGGTTGTCTCGATGGATGCAAAATACCCTTTTTACTTGATTTCTTGCCACGTAAAATCATATAGTTTCTTCGTACACAGGAAGAAAACTGCTTGAATTCATGTACCTATTTCTGCTGAACCTGTATCTCTCTCTCTCTGTGTCTATTTATTATTTCTAAATGGTGCCTGGAAATCAATAGAAAGCTTATCCCTGTGTTTTACCATTAGTTACGTATTATTTAAATTCCATCTTCAGCAACTTCAACTGTGTGGTAAAAAGTGGGTTAGAAAATAATGGCAGAGTGTCTGTTCTGTTTGCATGGTGAGCACAATTCCTGCAAAATGGTTTTCCCTTAACCTTTGTAGCACCCTTCATCCTGTTAAGCGAGTTGCTTCTGAATTGGGGGTCAGGACTACAGAAACCTGGAAAGATGCTGTCTTGGTAGCCTGTCTTCTAGGTAAAAAGGTAGAAGGAAAATGAAGTGGAAAGGTCAGAGAGAGGTGCATGGTGAGGATAGGTAGCTGCAGAGCTAAGTCTCTTGACTCAAGAACCTTGAGGTCTCTTGATACTGACTTGTTTTTTGTCTGGACTCTTTGGCTTATATCTTGCTATGCAGTCATCTCTTGTAGCTGACCCAGGCTTTAACAGGTAGGAAAACAAAGTGGAAGCATGGTCAGGAGAAAGGAAAGAGGAAAAAAAAAAAAAGCTTCCTTTTTCCAGAATATCATCACTTACGGCACGGTTAGCATGTCAGTAAATCCGTAGTCTTAACTCCCCTGCGCTCTGCAGTAGAAGTTGCAGCATCTTCAGCAGTGATCTCCGCGCCACATCCGAGTTCTGCTCGGATACGGCCTCTGACAAAGCACTCGGCCTCGCTCCAGGCCCAGTGTCTAGCATCAACACCACCATTCTGTCTGCCAATTAATCTCACTGCTCGAAATGTTCCTCCTCTCATCAGAGTTTCTCGAGTCGTCAGCTCTTACCTTCTGCTTTTTTAGGCTGAGCCTCTTGAGACTGTCAGAGGGGCAGGTTTCCCAGCCCACCGGTTGTTTTGTAGTGGCTCTCTGGGCTATCCCCTCAGAGGGGAATGTGGGATGGTGGGGAATGAAGGTCCCCTCGAGGGGATTAAAGGCTCTAGTGAAGCTGCTCTGCGCTCCAGCAGAACCAGGTCTGGGCCCCTTCGGCTCCTATTGTGTGAGCTGCCCGTGTGTTTATCGCTTAGGTTGCGCTCGAGGGCTTGCAGTATAGACTCGCAGCTTCTGTGCGGTGCTCCGCAAGGCTCTGCGTCAGTAACCCCGAGGGTGGTAGATCTTAACTCCCAGCAAACCCAGTCCAGCAAGATAAATTTGTGGGTGGCCTGTACGCTTCTGTGCGTGTGAAATCAGTAACAAAAGGCTTTATCAAATGTCCATGAGCAGTGGTCACAGGCTGCTGACCTGGCCTGGCACTCCTGAGAGCGAGTCTGCCCGTTGCAGAGCTGGAGTCTCTGCCCCACTGCGGTGGTTCTTTTTCAGAACAGGAGCATGTGGTGGAGCAGGTAAATAGTGTTTACACGACATGCCAAGAAATTTTGAGGTGAGGGGGAAATGGAAGGAGGCAGGCCAACATAGCTAAAATGCACCAAGAAAGGGGGGAAGAGCGGGAGGGAGGCACAGAGTGGTTACCAAGGCTCAGCTTCTGTCCCTGCTCCTTGCATGCTGCCTCAGCCCGGAGCAGAGACTGCCCTGCTCAGTCTGATTTGAGCTGGAAGTGGTTCCTGGAGAAAGGAGTTTACCTGGTGACCACTGTAGGAAGATGGATGGAGAACAACTTAATGCATCGTTCATCCCAGACAGTGAATGAAAGGGCAAAACATGCATTCAGGTACCAAATCTAACACAAAAGTAGTTCACACTGTTGATAGCTACTCCCTGGGTGTTAAAAAGTCAGAAGCAGGTATGAATCCAAGAGCTGTTTTACCGCATGCACCAGGAAGTCTTTCAGTTAGAGGCTGATAGCAGCAGGGGGAGCAGGTACAGGAAATATTACTTGGTGGTGTTCTCATTCCTCTGATCCTTTCCTTAGGCATTTGCTGTTGTTGGAGCCAGGGTATTGGATTCCGTGGTTCTCTGGACAACAGTTTTCAGCTGAGATGCCCGGAGCAGCTCACCCCTGGCGCTGCTCCAACACCGGGGTGCACGGAGCACGTCTGAGGGCAGCCGGGCACTGAGCACCAGGACGGTGCGAGGTGGCAGCGCCCGCAGAGCGCGCCCAGAGGTTTCACGGGCTCCCCAGGGAATCCTGTCTCCCGCTCCGGTTTCAAGGGTTACTTTCCTTTGCTACAGCTTGCTTGCAAAGTGGTCTAATTAGCATTTGCCTAAAATGTCAAAAGGATTTAGGTTGATTTTTATGAAGGTAAAAAGCTGAAAAAAAAGACTTAAAATTTCAGACCTTTTAAAGAATAATCATGAAAAATTAGGAATTATTTTTTGTAATTATTAACAACAGAAATCTAGTGGCTTCAGGGATCAAGTTCCAAACACCGTTTTAAGAACTTCCTTCCTTTCTTTCGTAAACAGCCACAGACACAAAACCGTAAGAATCAGAACTGTCAGTAACGTCTTGGTGGAAGGCAGCATCTTTGACATTTTGGTGACTCTTCACGGTGCCATCGGCGGGCTGTCTTTGCGAGCTCACGTAACATTTTTCCTTTCGGAAGTCTTTCACGGACTTCCGAAAAGGGAAGTCCACCAGGTAGTTTTCCATTAGCCTCCATGTAACGATCTTTGTCCTGTGCCTGAATTTAGAGCTTTATTCGCAGCTCGTGGAGCGAGGCTTGTACGAAGAGGATGAACAGTCTCACCCGGCACAAAGGGGCCAGGCCTAAGTGGCTCCATTGCAGTATAAACAGTGGTGAAACGCGGCTGCTGCAGCCGCCCCCGAGCGCTGCGCCATCACCCGCCGCTTTGCCTGGTTTCACTTCTCGTGACCCACCCGCGCGGGGGTGAAAACCCCTTCCCGGCAGCGCGGCGGGGACGAGCCCAGCCGCCACGTCCGGGCTCCGCTCGTGAGCGGTGGGATCTGGGATGCCGGGGCCCGGCCTTGAGGGCACAGCAGGTCACCAGCGCTCTTACCTGCCCTGCCAGGAAAGGCTTGAGGGGGTATTGGTCACGAAGAGGTTTCCTGGGCATAGGGAGTCCGTAGAGAAAATCCTTTTCCATACGGCTCTCCACACAGTCCTGTTATTTCTGTGTCCGTGCCCACATATCAGTCCACAGATTTCCTTGGTAACTGTTGGACTTCTGTAACTCTCGCCGCGGAGCAGCTGCCATTGCGCAGCTCGCCCGGCGGGGAGGCTCTGGGGTGATTTCTTGTTGGCAGCTCCGTGTTCTTTGAGCCCCGGAGCACCAGCTTCCCCAGGAGAGCCAGAGACGGCAGCAGCACAAGCTCCCCGCTGACTCTCTTGCTCCAGTTTCCACCTTTTGGCAGAGCACAACTTGATTTTCCTTGTGGTTATTATGGGCTGCGGAGGACAGCTCTTAAAGCAGCCCTGAGGAGGTGGAAGGAGAGGCAGGCAGCTTCGCTGTGGGGAGGCGCCTGCGACGCCGCCCGTCAGCACCGGTTCTGCCTGACTTAACTGAACCGTGTCATCGGCAAAGCCCTCTCTACTTTGTTTTTGTTGTTTTAATCGGCTTTTGGCAGATGGCAGATGCAAATACTCATTTTTTTCCCAAATGCTGCTTCTGCAAATTCACAGCACAGATCTCCAGCCAGAACTGGACTTGGATGGCTCAGCTCTGTGCAGGGAATACCCCAAGAAGCCCAAGGCCTGTGTGAAGATACCTAACGTCAGACGTGTCTCCTGATGCTCGCCCCTTCCCGAAGCTCTCCCACTCTGCCCTATCCTCAGAGCTTTGTGCAGCTCCGAGCATCCCTGCTGCTTCCTTGCGAAGCCCGTGTGCCGGAGTGTAGGATTTTGGCCACTTTTCTGGGAAGGATTTGCCTTCCAACTGACTATCTCAATCCCAAAGACCTTCAGCTGTGAAGGGTTAGCAGAAAAGGAAAGGCAAATCTTCTGTTGGCCTGTAAGTGCTCTGGGCTTTAGGAGCACGTTGTTCTCTTTGCAGCGAGGGAGGATAACTTTGCAGCCACCCATTTTAAGCAAATCTGCAGCGACTTCTCCTCACTGCCTCGGGGCTGCTGTCGTAAGTCGGCAGAGCTGCTCGTGCATTTGTGGGTGCTTTGGCCTTTGTGGAGGGTCCCAAAGAACAGCAGGAGCCGTGAGTCTTGTCTGCTGCTGGCTTACATTAACGGAATGAGAAACTGAGCTCAGCTACCTCAGGCACTGAAATGCTGCAAGCTACAGGGAGGCTCTCATTGCCTCCCTGTAGCTCTGTCAGCTGGGAAAGGGCACCGCTGTCTTGCAGCGTTGAACCTAGAGATGCTATAAATAACTCCTCATTTTCTTTCCTTTCTCTCTCTCTCTCTCTTTCTCTCTCTTTTTTTTTTTTTTTTTTTTTTTTTTTTTTTTTTTTTTTTTTTTTTTTTAAGAAAGAATAGGAAGGAAGGCTTTTTTTCCCTTACAATTTTTATCCATTTTAGTAGCTTTGAAGCTATTTCTTGGTTGTTTGCAGCGTGGAAGCAGCACAGGAATTTGCTCTGCAAGAGGAGTGTTGGTCCAGAGCAGTAAGAACAGAGGCAACGGGAAGGGTGTGCACGCAGGGAGGAGGAGGGCAGAGGTGTGGGTGCACCTGCTGCTAACCCTTCTGCAGAGGCATGTGGGGCCACAGCCAGAGAGGCCCCTCGGCCCTGTTTTGTTGGTGCCCGGTGTCCTCCGTGCTCAAGGGCTGCCTTTCCTTTCTCCTTGCACAAGGACAACGCTGGCCGGTGCCGAAATGGGGAGCAGAGTTCAGGGGCTCAAAGTGAACATCCCCCCTGCCCTGGCCAAGTTCCACGGAACCTGCTGCAGCTGCTCGTTGCTCCTGCAGGCTGCTCTTTCGGGAAGCAGCTGGAAAGGTGAATCCCAGTGCCCGGCAAACTAGCCAGAGAGGGTGGTTATAACCAGCCTGCTGAACCACACGGTGCCTCCATGGATGTCCTCACTGAAAAGATGGTGATGTTAAATGATAAGGATAATGATGGTAAATGATAAGGAACAAGTTGTGCAGTGACCTGTGGTGCTAAAAACTCAGGAGTGTCTGTCTTGTTTTGCAAGCAATAGGAGGGCTGTTGCCACCTCCCAGCAAGTCCTTCTCAGTGTCCGCTCTTGGTGTGCATGCCGGGAGATGGTAGGTGTTTTCTGTACAAGGGAAAAGCAGGTTCCCAAGTCAACATGATGCCTTGAAATTGGCAGCTAAAATTGGCCCAGCTGAGAGTGCTGTTAAATATCCATGCCTTGTGTTAATAGTCTCTTCCCAGCATGGGCCGTGTCCACTGCGGGGAGCGCAGCCGCGCAGCGACTGGTGTGAGCACAACGGAGCAGCCCCAGCGTGAACCCGGCTGCAGCCACGGAACGGCCCCCGAGTCAAAGCAGCAGAATCTCTCCTATTCTATAAGGTTTATTAAATTCAACTTGCAGAGTTCGGCTGCAGTGATTGCTCACTTGTCTGTGCACTGTGGATATTCATCCATGTTTGGTTTAGCAAATGCTTTATGTTATTCCGTCTGGAAAGACGGTAGCTGAGGCCTTTCTGAGCAGAGCTGTGCTCTGTCTGCTCTGTATTGACCACTGGATAGGAATTAAAAGAGTAATTATCTGAGCACAAAAAAATTTTAATAATTTGTTCTTGGGATATGTCTCTTCCATCCATCCTCTGTGTGAGGTGATGGTGGGTTACTGGGCAGAATAACCAAAAAAAGAACTGAAAAGAGATGAATCTGGTTGCTGAGGGTAATTTGCAATTTACTGTAGCATGGCTGGCTGCAGATGCTAATTTATCTTATTCAGAACAAATTTATAAGAAGTGTCTGTCCTCTCCCCAAATTCCTTCATAACTCCTAATTTTGCAGATTATTATTGGGCATCTTTGCAGCTTGGAAGCTTGACAAGTTTTTCCTTTTTCTACTTTTGTGCATCTGTTCAGAAGAAATTAACAACTTTTGCTTCACTGTTGTCCTGAAGGGTATGAGGCAATGCTGTGATTTACGTTCTGCTTTGTTTTCTTGGGCAAGCTAAATCTGGCAGAGGAAATACCTAACCTTTCATTTAAGGTCAATATCCAGGCTGAAGTCAGTGTACCTAAACAGGGGCCTGTTTTGGCTTGTTGCACCCCAGTGTGTTGCTTTTGGGCTCTCGTGCTCAGACATGAGGTTACACGGGGCAAAATGACCTTGGCTGCTTGTGGTCTGGTTATTGACATTTGAGTTTGTGGACCATTAGTTTCCAACGAGTCTTAGAATTTGCTTTGCCACTATTCAGGTTTTTTGGATGAAGAACTGGTTTGGGGTTCCCAAGCTGCTGATCTGAGACCTTTTACAGGAAACAAATCTGCAAAGAATAGCTAAATAGAGTAAATAAATCAATAGCGTGGCAGCATCTCTGGTGACAGCAGTGCGGGCCCTCCTGGGAAATCCCGCTCCAGCCCTGCCCTGGGGAGGCAACAGGGTCTGCAGTGGCCTAGGGAGGGAGCAGAGTCCTCAGGGATCCTGAGGCTCCTGCAGTTTCCGGACACGGATGGACATGAGAAGCAAGGAGAGCTCTGATGCTCTCAAGGCAAGAGGGTTTTTTGGGCCCCGTGGAGGCTTTTTGCGTGGGGAGAGGACAAGGCCACAAACTGCCCTTTGGGCTGAGCAGACAACAGGAGACCGAGGAAGCAGAAAGGAAATGATGAGGCAGCGCTCAGACAGGAGGGTGTGAGCATAAGGAAGTCGGGGCAAAGTTGCATGGAGCTTGATCTAGAAGGGTCCTGTGTGATGTATTTTTTAATTATTATTTTATTTATTTTAAATGTTGCGCTCAGCTGGAACCGGGGTGCTGAGCGCCTCGTTTCCCATCGCCGTTCCCCTTTGGCTGCTCCTGTCACGCTCTGACCCGCCAGAGCCGTTGCCGGCCGTGCGCCTAGGCCGGCCGGTGGCCACGGGGAGCCGGGGCCGCGTGGGAGCCCTGTGGGGCCCTGCTGAGCAGGGCTCCTTCATTAACGTGGTGGGCAAAGCGCCCCGGGCGGCCGAGGAGGCGCCGCAGAAGCGCCCGCGCGCAACGTGGCCTCGCGGGGTTGGTCGCCCTCCG
>JAUBNY010000465.1:2998479-3009061 GCA_032275445.1 Crypturellus soui | reverse complement strand
AGCAGCCTCTGCCTATCAGCATGATTTTTGCTTCTTGGACCAGTTGTGCTAGTTGTGACTTTTTTGCTTTTCTATGGTAGTGCCAGCTGCCCACTCGTCCTGCTGGGCTGGTTCCCAAGTGTGCAGTACCTCTGTTAAAGTGATTGTACCACCGCTGCTGAATGGAAAAAAGCCAATTAAAGGTCTATCTTTTTGAACTCTTTCCTCAGCTCTTCTAACAGCCAATATATAAGCCTTTTTATTTCTTTATAGAACTGGTACAGCTTGTCTACTGGTCAGATGGCTAGATTTCAGCTCATTTGAGGTGGTTGATAACCCTGTCTACTACAGAAGGACAAAAAGTCACCTGCAGCTGCAAACCAAACAGTCTTAGCATTGAAAATGATATGGTGCTTAGACCAGGTCCATCTAGGACAGGTCCATTTCGCATGGTGCTTTTTTTGCTCCAGCCTTCTCCAACACTACAGCAGTAAATATGAGCCAATTGCTCTCCCAAGAGACAGCAGTTACGTCAGCACTTGAACAAACACGTTTGCCTTCTCTCATCTTTCCTTCTGATCCTCGACCATAGCTGTTAACAACAACCTGTCCCCTTAGGTCTTCTCTGGTTTATTATTCCTCTCCTTCATGCTTTCCCCATCAAGGGGGAAACTGCTTGCAGGAGGGAAGGACGGACAGAGCCAACCTGTGGTGTTTTATCAAGCAATCTGTTCCCTAACTTTTGACTTCGTTTCCCTGCAGGGTTTGCTGGTTAGCTCTGCAGGCTATGGTCTATCTCTTGCTCTGCAGGCTATGGCCTATCTCTTGCTCCCTGTCTGCAGTGCCTCGTCGGGATCCCCGTTCCCCCCCCACACACACACTTTCTGCAGAACAATATTTTTCTCCAGGTTTAAAGAAGCACAAGTTTTGCTGGATCCTGCCCCCATGTTGCTGCAGTACAAACACAATTCTGGTATTTCTGACTTCTCAAGCCTTCAAACTTGTCCCTCACCTTGCTTCTGCCAATGCTTTCGCAATCATCTCTAAAATGCGCCTCACGTTTTGATTACAGACTTCACCATTTCATTCCTTCAGCTGGAAGTCTCATTCCATCCATTATCTCTGTCAAGCCCCCCGTGCTGCCCTGGCTGGCAGGCTCTGTTTTGAAGTGAGACATATGACACATACTAAATGTCCTGTTCATTGGAGCCATGCAGCAATTTATTTGGGTTCTTTAAAGTCAGAGCTTTTTCATGAGTCTAAAGAGATCTCACCTCTAATTTTTCCATCTCTCTCCCTTCACCTATGCAACCCTCAAATGGGGTGCAAATGTAGCCCAAGGGGAGGAGAAAACACTGTTGAAAACAAAATGGAATGAATAAATCTTTTAAACTTTAAAAATCTTCACATGCTTACTTATTAGGGACTTCCTTTTTCTTTCTATCTTTTGATCCCTTTATTGACACATTTCTAAAAAATACCTAGTCAGCAGCATGAGGAAAGAGAATTGACCGGCATCAGCATGTTGCCTCGGTGCTGCAAAAAACACTTCCTATCCTACTTGGGCAGGTTAGGGAAGCCTTATAACGAATCTCCTGGTCTCTCTTCTTCCTGCCCTCTTCCTTTGGAGAATTTAATTTTCTTCTGTTTTCTAATCACAGTCCTTTAAAATGCAGTTGATGGCAGCTATGTGGGCACCACATACTCCCTCTCATTTTCTACTATACCCCAAGTAACACTCTTTTGTTTGGGTAACATAAATAGCTTTTTGCACACATTATTTTTATAGCCCTCCCTGGGCTTGAATTGCAGCCCTATGGCACCTCTTGGCCGAGGAGGCAGTCCGAGCGGCTCGTGCCCAGCTGCAGGTCTCTGGCAGGCGGCCCCAGCACGGTGACTCACAGCGCAGCCCCAGGCTGCTTCCCCTCTTGTCCTCCCCTGCATCCCCCGAGCTGCTGCCCCTCCTGGTCCGCTCCAGCATCCCCGGAGTCATGCTCCCTTCTCTGGCAGGGCTCCAGGGTGACACAGCGCCCACCTGCAGCCCTGGCCGCCTTTCCCTGCGGAAGGCGTCAGCTCCGGGGTGTCTGTTTTGCCTTTAAAGCCTCCGTGCTTGCACTGAGGTGATTAGCTCAGAGTGTGGGAGGCTGTTTCTATGTTTCTAGCCTATATGCTTGTCAAGCAAAGCTTAGGACATATGTCTGCAAGTGAGGTAAGCAGGCCAACAAAGGCATATACTTGTTTGTTTCCATAAATACTTACTTTACACCGATCCATGATTTTCAGAGCTAAAATCATAGCTTTTTAAAATGAAGGCTCGGTAAAATTAGCATTTGCATCCACCTTGGCAGGCTCTGAGATTTTTTAATGTAATATAAAAAAAAGGGGGGGGGGGGCCCTGCACATTCCAAATGTTGTACGGCTATTGTTCAGGACTTCTGTTTGCTGCAGCTCTGTATCAGAATTGCAGACAGCTAGGACTGCACAAGGACTAATATTCAAAGTCTTCACATGAGAGCCCCCAGTAGCCCATGCCCACTCTCAGCATACTTGGACACGACACCCTAAATAGATTCTCACAAAGGACACAGGGAAAGTCCAGGTCAAAATCCTAAGCAGCTCTGTGTGTATTTTTAAGCTTCTCTATTTTTTTTAATGCTATTCCTCTTTCCCAAAACTTCCCAATTCCATGTCTATGCCATAATTTTTTGGGAAACTAGTTTGCCAGACAGACAATCCTTGCTGTAGCTTTGCCTGGCTGAGAACCACACAGGGACTTACACAACTGCCTTAGACACCTGCGGTGCCTCCACAACGTTTACTATCTTTCTTGTTCCAGTTGCACAGTCTCTGAGGGGACGCTGCGGGGGAACAGCACAGGCAGCAGGGAGAGTTGACTAGAGCTCCCTTGGGAAACTGCAGCCTCAGACACAGGCCGTGTTAAGGAGGCTGTTTGTGTAGCTCACTCCCGAGTCTCTTTTTCGGCTATAAATGTTCTTGTCTTTACCAGCATCTCCTCTCCGGTTGCTCTCCATGCTCCTCTCTGGCCTCACTTTATCCATACAGTCTGTAGCCCATCCCCACTCTCTAACAAGGATCAAACCTGCCTCTGCCTTCTACCACCACAGCTTGCCCGTGGGATGCCAACCTGCCGTTTCCAGCTCTTTAGTCCATATCCCCTGCTTACCTGGCCCAAGCTTACTTTCCTATCCTTGGTCATTGCCCATTTAGCTTTTAGGTAATTCTGCTTGGTGAAGAGCATCTATGAAAGCTTGGTTGCTTCTCAAAAAGATCCCATTTACAACAAATTTTTGTCAAAAGTCTAACATGTTTAGAAGAAAGCAGCCCAGCTCCCTCACAGCTTGCACAGGAACCTCTATTTCCAGGTCTGCAGGCTGCCTATGTGGGATTTCCAGGGCTTGTGGTGGGCTGGGAACCCTGCTTGGCAATCAGCACCTGGGTTCCCCAGCACCAAAGAGGCCCTGAGATATTTGAGCTCCCTACTGCAACTCAGAAAGCCCAGGATTTCCCAAGTTTCCCCAAGTAGGATGTCTCCCCTTTTTCTGCAAAAAAACAGAAAAGATTGCAGTTATGTCTAGAACAAAGTCCTGAAAATCGAGGGAATGTAGGCTCCAGACCTATAGTGGAAAAACAAGATAGAGTTGTGAGGTCCCAACCGGACCAGCTAACACCTGGTTTAGAATAAAGGTGATTTTTTTTAAATAATATGTGGAGGCTCACATCTCTTATGGCTTCTCAGTACCTCTGTAGTACAGGCACAAAAGAAAATTCAGTTAAACTCAAGGTACTGCTAAAAGGAAAGGTACTTGCTAAAAGGAAATTAAAAACTATAAAAAGCTTCATATTTAATAGTAGAGTAAGCAATTTACTTTTTTTTTCCTAGACTAAATAAATAAGGCTTATCACTTAGCATACTAGATGATGTATTATGACACACTGGTTCAAAACATCCACAATACATAACATGCTGCACGTAAGAATAGTATTCTTGGATCTTCCCTGACATGTGCACTGCCCTCCTGGTGTCTCTAGCTTGGGTGCACTCAAGATACATGCAAGATTTACCTTCTCCATTTTCCTTTAAATTGCAATACCATTATTTATTAGAGCCATCTCTGTTCTTACCTTAAGTCTTGTCTTAAACATCTCTTGCCTTAATTTTGTGTAGGTGCTTTTGCTTCAATGCCTCCTCCATTCCTATTATCACTTATAGTCAACATAAAATTCAGCATTTATCAATCCCACTGACAACTGTCCTTGTGCAAATACCTTGTGTAGGTTTTATTCCACTTTGTCCCTACTTCTTCTCCCATTTAACACACTTAACCTGTTTGTGCTACAAACTTGCCTCAAAGAGCACAGATTCCTCCTTCTCTGCATTACTTGGAGGAGACTTTGGTGGTCAAGCTTCAAGTTGGCTTAAACTGGCATTGCTGCACTGACTTCAGAGATGCCAAATTAGAGGCGGGCAATCTGGTCTCCTATCTTCCTACTGAGCCTCCATCTGTCCTCAGATCTTCATTTCCCACCAGTGCAACTCTCTGAAAAGCCAGTGTCAGTTTTCTACTCTGATTCACCCTGAACTCTGTCAACAGTCCCATGCAGGTGAGCAATGTATCGGGCCACCCTTGCCCACCACACACACAGGTCCTAACCAGTGTACCTTAAGTTACCTCTCATAAACATCATGCAATCCTGTTGATTCTAAGACAGGGCCAAGGTCATTCAAAAGCACAAAACCTCACACCCCAGTGTACTGCGTGTAAAGGAGACTGCCAGCCACATTCACTTCCAAATCTATTTTTGGCCAATATTTTAAAGTGGTAGTTAACACTGATGTTTACATAAGATATATTTTTCTAACTGCCTTTTAAGCAGTGTTTATGAATTATACCCAAAGGCAACAGCTTTGTGATAGCATGATACATGCTATCACATCTCTGGTCCATTCACTGCAGCTGAATAGTTTACGCTTGGCAAAATGCATGTGGGAAAGAACACAAATCCTGATCATTAGTGCCTCTGGTTTAATTCCCTCTTAGCAGAAGGTCCTGTTAGCAAGCAGAACTGGATCACTCCCCATAACCAAGTCTGAGACTACAGTCATGCAGTAATATGGCACCAGGTGCTGGCTTCAGCAGGATCACTGAAGTGTTTTTTCCTTCACGTGGGCATTTTCGAAGTTGATGCTCAAACACCAGTCCCGTCATGTTACCAAGTCCAATTCAAGCCACCAGCTTTGCTCCTTTAGCTTATATGCATATGTGGGAGTCATCTGGGACTCAGAATATAAGCAAATAAGATGCATTTGAATTGGTAGCTTTACATATAAAGGTTTAGGTTAGTCTTGAATATTTTTTCTAGGCATTTTCAACAATCCGTGCTTTCATGGATCTTTCTCTCTGAATAACAGCAATGAAGAGAAACTGAAGTGACATTTTCACCGAAAGATAAGTTTCAAAGAGTTAATTAGTCACACTGGATCTTACAGAAGTTTATATACCTTCTTAAAAACATTTATATTATTTTAAAAAGGAAAAAATTTGAGTCATCATGAAGCTCTCTCTGATACTCGTTATCTGACTTATCTGTTTTGGTTCCTTTTCATCAATTGCTAAAATCAATTTAACATATAACAGGAAGTCTTAATCATATTTACTTTTGGCAAAAAGACATTTGCTTGTGACTAGGTTTTTACTGGATAAGATAAATTAATTGTAGGATCTGCTCAAACTTCTAAGTACATTATGACATTTATTAATATTTCTGCAGCAGCAATCCTACGAGACGCTTTGCAAATGTGACTAGGACAGCGTTATACAGTAACACCCTTCTTCCCTTCTCTGACCATCAGCAAAGATATAACCCTGATACTTAAAGGACACAACATCTACCATTCTAAGCAAAGGGGTTGCATTAGCAGCAAGCTTTTAATTTCTGTGTGGGAAAAAATAATAGCCGTAGGACGACACAAAAACGGAAGCGGTCACCATTGCTACCATTTATCCAGGATATTACGATCAACCTCTTTGTTCAGGCTTATTATCAAATTCAGTGACTCAGCTCGCCTTGTCACTTAGTGCATGTGCACTTTCCAGATGAGCAGTAGGAATATTGCTTACCTTGTTGAACTGGGGAATAGGCGTTAGTCAGAAAACGAAAGTGCCCTTTATTGTACCAGCAGATCAAGGACATGTTTCCCTTCATCTTTATTCTGTACTGTCCTCTGGACTGGGGAGTTTCAGGGTTGTTCAGCATGGTTGGAGGTAGGCCTGTGCAGTCACTTTTCCTGGCACTCAGCAACCCACAGCAGTAAATCTCTGCAGGTGAAGAAAGAAACATTCCTCATCAGCAAGTTATTCAATGGCTCTAGATAGCAAGGGGAGCTGACAGGGCTAGAGAACGAACTATCTTTCTTAAATCGTTCTAGTTCAACGCATCTGCTGGCCAACTTGGCTTTTCCTACAATACCTAAGATTTGTGTCCTGCAATACCTGACTTCTAAAGAAAATGATGCTTACACAATTGAATACTGGAACTATTTAAAAGGAATCCATGTGCCAGAAGGATGGAGAAGATGAAAACACAAAGTTCTTACAAGTTCAAGAAAAATAGATTTTGGGGAAAGGGAATACACTAAATCAGTGTCCTTGTAGAAGGAACAATGATACAAAGATCTGCTGCACATATACTAGAGGCTCTGCATACAGGAGACCAGGCCACACACGCTCTGCTGCTCAGGGCTTCTTTGCTTTTTCATAAAAGGCACAACAAAGCACAACTCAATGCAGCAAGGTGGAAACAAACAAATTATTGGAGCTATGATATTAATTGTCAATGCTTGAACTTGTCATTAGGCCATGAAATAATAATGGTCTACTTCTGTTAGTCCAAAGAAAGCAAATGTTCCCAAGGAAATTATCAATCTCAAGGAAAACTTGGAATTAAATTTTCTCTTTTCCCTTGGTTTTACATTAACCTACCCTAATGAACCTACCCTGCTTACATGGGCATGGAAGCAGATGACGTCTGTGTGTGGTGTTCACATAGTAGCTGAGATCTGTGGCAGTTTAAAGCCAATCTGTTGGTACTTGACCGAATTTTTCATCATAATGAATTGTGCACATGAGATGAACTATCATCTTTAAAGGAGAAACAGATTATACTTACATTATACTTCCCCAAAGCATTTACCTGTGCTGTTGGGGTTACCACTTACATAGAATGGTATAAAAACAAGCCAACAACTATGTTACTGCATTGGAACTTCAGAACAGCAACAGGCTTCTCCAAGACCCCTTTGTAATTTGTTCCAGCCTTTCCTTTATCTCAGGCAGTAAGCCCACAGAAAGACTGCAGCAGATGTTTCACTCCTCCTACAGAATATAGGGAACCATGTCCTCTCTCAGGAGCACTATAACCTCGCTGCTATTTATCCTCAAAAGGCCCAACAATTCTGAAAATTTATTAACATCTCTCATCATGGATGACACTCTTAATTTATGAGGTTTTAAAAAGCATCCAGTTACTACAGTAATAAAAGTAATAAAAATCAAGCCCATCTGGCTCAATTAAGTGTTTACATATAATGAAAGATGGATCACAACACGTGCCTGCCACTTGTGCTGAAGTCAGTGGAGACAGTGTCCACATCTGGTCTTCTAAGCTAGGCTGGGCAGTAATGAAAGCAAGATGACAAGTGTAGCCTAGTCACTTGAGTTCATTTCTGGGGTCTCTACAACCTGGAAAGCTTGTGCTGAAGTTTATTTCACCACAGCTTCATTAGCACCATTTGCAAAGGCAGTGAGATGCAAAAGTACAAATTCTGCAACCATATATCTGGATCCTGAGTGCAATAGTGGTCTGAGTCAAAGTTAGGGCAACTCTGAGGGCCACCATGGGCAAGAGATGTTTTCCTTTTGGGGCATTTCAGTGCTGGTTTCCAGTTCTATTCAGAGACCAGAAAAAGAAATGCTTTATATGTCCCCTGGGGAAAAAAAAAAAAAAAAAATCAGGTTTTTGATTTTTAAAAAAAATCAAAGTGCCCAGTCTTATTTTCTGAAGTTTGGTATCCTTTTATATTTCTAGGCACATACTCTTTACTGTAATACAGAGAAGATGCTTCATGGGAGGTTTTCAAAAAAAAGAGAGCGGACTGCATTTTTGTAGTAACATGGGTGTGGGTTTAGGAAAAAGAAATGGTAGTTATGGTCCCACAGAATTTTTCATAGGATCATAAGGTTATAAGATAATTCTCTGGAAGGGACAGGAAGTCTCTAGTCCAACCCCCTGCTCAAATCAGATAATCTATGAGGTCTGATCAGGTTGCTCAGGACTTTATCCTGTTGGGTCTTGAAAACTTTCAAGGACAAAGACTGAATGACTTTTCTAGGCAACCTGTTCCACACCTTGACTATCCTTGGTGAAGATTTTTCCTGTTACTCTGATTCGTTCTTGCATCCAGCTACTCCTGTTGCTTCTCATGCTTCCACCAAGGACCACTGCAAAGAGCCAGGCTTCATTCTCTGAATAACCTCCTTTTTGGTAACAGCAGGCTGTTGTTGGGTCTCTCAATGCCTTCCCTTCTCCAGGATGAGTAAGTGTTGATCAGCCTGGTGGCCTTCTACTTGCCTTAATTATCAGCACGTCTATTCTGTGTTTGTTATTTTCTTTGGGTTTTTGTTTGTTTGTTTTTTGAAGGGGAATGTCAGGCATGCAAAACTGAATGTGGTATTCTAGACCTGTCTTAGCAAGTGCAGAATAGGAGGGGATAATCACCACCCTTACCTACAAGTTACACTCTTGCTAATGCAGCCCAGCGTAGCATTGGCCTTCTTTACTGCCAGGGCGCATTGTTGACTCCTGTTAAACTTGATGTTTGCCAAGACCCCCCAGCTCTTCTTGATCAAGAAATCTGAGAGAAATTAATGATTTTCTAAAGAGTGCCTCTTTTTCTGCATTTTCTTAAATCCCCTTTGGGTTCCTTATCTATCAATTTAGGTCCCCAACTAACTAATAGTTTCTCAAAATCAGCCAATTTAAATCTCTCCATTTGTCAAGAGTCTCAAAAAATAAACATAAAGGAGTTAAGATGAATAACAATTACTTTTTGTCTTCGGCTCTCAATGGAATCCTTCCCTTTCTACCACAGATCCAGCTCTAGACCAGAAATTATTTTTCCTTGAAAAAGAAAAGTTAATTTGACACTTTAAGAACAGGGCCTGAGCTGTCATGAGCAGCCAAGCATAAAAGCTGTCTTTGACATTCCTTTGCCATGGCATGTACCCACCTAGGTACAGTTAGTCATTCGCACTCTAAGAGGACAGTAAGGGCATTCTGAGGGGGGCTGTGGTACAGAAGGAGAGATCTCACCAGGAGAGTCCAGGCTTCTCTGTAGGTCTTGCCCAAACTGTGCAGCTAATGTAGTGAGATCCCAGCAGGCATGGCTGTACATTAGCTGCTCTGCAATACAGTCAACATGCACCAATGCCTCCAGTGCTCTTACTGACTTTACCACTACTTGACTTTTCTAGCACCCAATCTCTCCCATTATCTCGTAGTCCTTCCAGTTCAACATTCTCTTTCCAAAATAGTGAATTGGCCCTCAGTGGCAAATGCAAACAATGTCATGTCCTTACAGAACAGAAACAGTGCTTTCTGGTTCTCCCTGTAATCTTTTTCTAAGCTGTTTTGCAAATGCCAGTAACTGTGCTTAGTCCATCTCCCTCCTAGTCTCAACCTTAGGAAAAGTGCTGGTATGTTTCAGATCAGAAATTTTATTTTGGAAACAGCTTTTAAATATCATTAAAAATGTCATGAAGCTGTATAACAAAACAAGGAAACTGAAATCTCTTCAGTGTAAAGCCTATGAACAGTTTACAGCTGTAAACTGCAAGCAACCAGTAACAAACCTGTAAGCAACAAACATTCATCTGGTTCAGTAGCCCTGCACCTTTTTCCTTTGGTTACAGACCACTTGAGTCATGACTTATTGTCTTTCTCCTTCCACAGATGAGCAGAAAAGGTGTGACTAAGAATCTTTTTTTTTTTTTCTTTTTTGTCTGACAATCATTATTTTTAAATCTGAAGCACCTTAAGTACTGGGAATATGTGGGGTATTCTCTGTGTTTTGTGATCAGACATTTTGCATCATAGCTTTGGTAGTTTTAAATGTAACAGCTATAGTCAGTCATGAAATCAGTCATTTGCTAAAGAACAGTTTCCAGTCAGAGGAAAAACACTAGTGAAGTATAAATATGCTTGAGCTCTTTCTCATATGTCTGGTTGCACCATTTGGTAAACCATGACTCCTTTTGTTAGAGTATGGCAACATTTCACTGTGCTCCATGAGTTTTCAATAGAGAGAATGTCCTGGGCTTGATACTGGCTTGATACAGCCACACTGACACGTTAATGGTCATTCTGCTTGCAAGAGTGCTTTTGTTGGTGTATAGAGTTTATGCTTTGCAAACTTAACAACTGCTCTACCAAACCATGCAGCAAAAAATAAATAAAATAAAATAAAATAAAAAAATAAAATAAAATAAAATAAAATAAAATAAAATAAAATAAAATAAAATAAAAT
>JAUBNY010000465.1:2979119-2998444 GCA_032275445.1 Crypturellus soui | reverse complement strand
ATCTTTAAAGATTCATCCCATCCTTAGTCTTTCACAATTAGCCCCCAAAATCACGGGCACAAGATCTTTTGAGAAGCCCCCCAGGCCATGCAGAAGAATAGAGTTCACATTTCTAAGGCAAAGAACAAAAGCAAGAGCCTTAAATATATTTGTTAAAATAGGTTTACACCTCTGTTCTGAATTTGGAAAATTCACAGAACATAAACTCAACTTAAAAAGACCTCTGCATAGCATTTTTTCTGGAATGAGACCCATTCCTAGAGAAGCCTCTCAGGAGTTGTTTGAATTCCTCAGCAGGAGGCTCCGAGGTCTTTCAGCATTAAACCTCAGTGAGTCAGCAGATACACACCTTGCTTCTCAAACTCTTCAAAGAGATTCAGGCTCGTGATGCTAGGGCCAGTGAAGATGATGTAGTTCTTTCCAGATGCGTTTTGACAAAGGCTTTTGGCCACCATACTGTGGAGCTGCGGTTTGTTCTTCAAGGCATCCAGCCCATCAGCACCGCTCCCTTCCTTGAGATGGACATAAATCTTAAATGAGAAATAGGAAGAAAAGGTAGAAGGTTATAAGTTGGCCCTGCTCAACTGCAGACAAACTGAGGATTAAGGCAGCAGGTACATTTTTAAAACTTCTAATATCTGAAGCCTCTTTGAAGGGACTTTTGCTTTAAAACTGCTATAGGGCGGCTGGCAGAGTTACAGATAAAGAGGGGGCCTTTTGCCTCCGCTTAGGAGCTTCCTGAAGTTGTTGTGCACTTGGAATACTTTGCTTGGCAGTAAAAATCTCAAGTCATAACTGAGATTACGGGCTATACTGAATCTGCATAGTGTTTACTGCTGCCAGCCAAAGGACTATGTGGAAACTCCAGTTCCAAAAAAGACCTCTACAATAAGGACCAGAAGGAAATGACCCAGAAGGACCAGAATTTCCCAGAAGGAAATTACTGCAGCTTTACTGCAGTAATGTTTAGATTTATTTCTGTTGGCAGTGGCCATTAGGCTGTGATGTAAAATGAGGAGACAGCAGTACACATACTTAACCAGCCAGAACATCCTAATCAGGCTCTCCAGGCACAGCCCTAATTCTTAGCTCCTTTTCTTAGATCATGACTGGGAGACAACCCACCAAAACAGATTGAAACAGGAAGCAGAGTACAGTGCAATATGCTGCTTTTCAGAGTTAAATGCCTGATTTGTAGCAGGCTACCATGGCTTAGTGTGTATCCTGCCACGGGGCAGCCTGCATCACTTTTCCAATTAAAGAGAGCTGTCGTCATCATCCAGAGGTGGACATGACTGTTTGGGTTAGAGAAAAGGAACATCTGCCCCTTAGCAGTGACTATACTTACCTGAACACAGCACTACTAGCAAGCCTGCCTTGAGGCAAAGCTGTTCTTTCACTCCTCCACGCGAGCCCCCTAGAAGAGGAGTTTTATGCCTTGCTGTGCCGAGGGAGCTTTCCCTAGCTATCCATCCATCATGGAACAGATCCCAGAGGAGTATGTTATGCATGAAATCTCTGAGACATGAGACAAGATTTGTGTTTTGAAGTAATTAATGTGCTAAAGAACAAAGTTGGTGCAAGGATTGGATACTCGAGAAAAAGAAAGCCATGTTTTAGAAGAAGGAATAAATATACATTTCAAAAAACATTCTCTTTTGTATAAAAATAATCTCCAGATGAGGACAAAAGCAGGAATGCTGGTAGACTCTGACAATATCCCACTCAATTTTGAAAGCTGTCAAATTTTCACTTCCAACAATGCTAAGCATACAAGGACTGGCTAATTACAAGATGTCGTTTAGGTTTTTAGTTGAGGCTCAAGAGAGAAGCTTAACAGTGGAATGCATACAAAAGGGAGACAGGTCTAAAGTTAACAGCAGAGATATTGCATTATTTTTGATATCAGAACTAAGATTAGGTTACACATGTGCCACCACAGAAACCCTAAATCAGGTCCCTAACATCTACAGAGAAAGCAGTGAAGCCACAAAGGATGCAGACAGGTTAGTTTTGACCATGGGTTCACAGCTGAGTTGGAAGCAAAGCAGTGATCTTTAGCTCTAGGAAAGCGTCCAACAGCCCTCTCCTACTGCAGCACGTCTCAGCTACCCAAGAGCCCCTCTTACTAGGTGATCATTTGGAGTGTTGCTTGAGGTATGAGACAATCTGCCAGGGGTGTTGGTGGGCCAATTGGTTCCTCATCATGTACTGTTTTGGGTCCACAAGCCACTACTTCAAAGAGCACAGCCACCGCACAACTGTCCATTGATGGATCAAGCCTTTTGCATCAGGATGATCCATATGACACAGTCTTTGCTATAGAGCATCTGGCCCTCTCCCTTTGTACTCCTATCTTGTACAAAAGTCCCTGTAGCAGCCACTTGGTGATTCTCTTGCTCACTTCCCCGATGTCCTTTAGCCAAACTTCCATGTCTGCTATCGAATCTGCCCTCATTCCTGCCTCCCTTTGTATTAACATCTGCTCCTTGGGCATTTCCTTGCATACACAAGTACAACTCATGTTCCTAGAACAATTATTTATTGTTTTGGAGGAGCACCATTCAAAGCTTTCTCATGTTCGGTTCTAGGAAAAACAGGCGACAGCACCAGTGGTGGAAGGCATGAAGGCCTCCACATGTGTGTACGGACAAGTGGCAAAGGCATCACTTCCAGCACCCCTGCAAGTGGCTAAGATCCTGTGTGACCCTTGTTTTCCTTCTCCCTCCTCTCTCATATGATTTATTTCAGTTCTACTTCAACTCTTTAAGATCCTACCTAGTGAAGCCCACAGCATTCCCTCACATTCTGTAATTCATTAAAGGTGGTATTTAGCAGTTACCAGCCTGCAGACAAAACACATAATTGTCATGAATAGACTTCACAGGCATAGCCAAAGCTGATCTCTGAAAAATGTTGGTTAATTTGCTCACCAGAGTTGCTGATTTGCCTTGTGGCAGTGTTAGAGCTTTGTACCTTTTCCACTTGCTCCAACAAACCAACAACATTAGCAGCATCAGCCCTGGAAGTGCTGCAGGACAACAGATGGAGATGTTGGCAACAACATGCACTGCTTCTGAGAGTGCCAGTCAAAGCAACATTTCTCAAATATCCACAGAGGTCACATTTACTGATGTGATAGTCCTGTGGCTCCTTGTGGCTATCGATCCATTTGATCTACAACATCAAATGGGATTTTCTAAAGTTGTGACATCATTTGTCTTAGGAGGCAAATACAGGTTGATGCCCTTTACTCTGCAGTGCTGGAACAGGGAGGAAGATTTTTCTACTCATCAATTCTTCTTGTCTTCCCAATACACCTACTCATTCAATTCTGTCATCTTTCTATCTGGTGCAGCCCTACTTTTTATCCAATGTGTTTTAACCCTTTACACACAATACAAGCTCTCTTCCCGGTCCTTCTAACTCATCCCTCAAACCTTCCTATCTTCTGCCTTCACTTTCCATGCAGCCTCCAATCGGTCTCTTCACTGCAAAGCCTGACAATAAGAAAGGGCCTTCACAGTCTCTGACTCACCTTTGCCTTCCCTTCCACTGCAACTGCTTCTGCCTCCTTCCATCATGAAGGTGGAAGTAGATATCAAACTATATACCTGATGGCAGAGCAACAATCTATTTGAAAAGACTGTGCTGAGCTCTCTACAAAACCGAAGAAAAACAAACAGTGCAAACCTTTCTGGAAAGGCCAGTTTACCTACATAGCAGAAATGATAAAAGACATCACAATTTAAACAGGAGATTCCATACGCTGACTGATGAGAGGCAATTTGATCTGTCATTCAGAAACTCAAAACAAGCATGTTTGCCTACAGGGACAGACTGCTAGAGAGAGCTATTAGGGAAAGGAAGGCAGAACTCACTGCTGCTTAAAGTCTCAGAGTAGACATTCCTGCAACAAGCCAAGAGGGTTTTCTTGCTCTCTGCTAGCATATACTATCAATGGAAAATTAATGTGGAGGGTTCATAAAGTCTTTCTGTGAATTGGGGTAAAAAACAAGCAGTTAGGAACAAAAGCTGTATCTTGACTGCACATTTAAGAGTGCCCTAGGAACTAAAATATTGGTGATTCTGTTCATGTTCAAAGCTCAGATGGCAAAAAAGAAAGCACTTGTAAATAGCACATCCCAAGTACTCCGCATTCATATATAATTGAAGCACCCCAGGGTACAATTCTCAAGCAAAATAGATGCCATTTGAAAGAAAAAAAAAGGGCGGGGGAGTTGCAATAAACAGGAAGAAGATTTTGAAAGCTGCATTGTGCAAAATATCTAACATAGGGTTCTTCAAAGTTTCAAAACAGTGCTGTTAGATCAGAAGAAAGAAACTGCTAGATACATTACTTGACATCTCAGGCAAAAAATAAAGCTGCTTTTCTTCTACTGCCATTCTTCCTCCACATGATTTCTTCATCAGTGAGGATACTACAAAAACTACAACCTGGGGAGCATCAAATGCAGACTTTTCTCCCTAACTTCCCTGGACTAATCACATCCAAGTCACGCAGACTGATTACATGTAACTCCTTTAAGATATTAAGATTTTTTCCTGTTCATTCATATTCCTAGAACTGCCTGGCTCTCATCTCAATTACTGCATCCCTTCTTTCCCTTGGCCTTCCTTATGTGTACCTTGATACCAGCCTTGGAGAACACCTGCCTGTTTGCTTTGCCCATCAGCCTTCCATCAGTTCCCCTTTCTTCATAGCATCAAATGGAACCGGGCTTGGGAAATGGAAACCAGCCTCCATGGCTGGTTTAGTCCTTCCTATTCCACATTTCCTTTAAATTTTCAGTATGCCAGTTCCTCCTTATGGCTGTTTTCAGATGTCAGTCACCCAGCTATTGCTGCCAAACACGGCCGTTTTTATTTATTGCCATGCTGCTCTTTTGCTGGGCTGCAAACAGCCACCAGCCTCTGCAAAGCTTTTGCATTTTTGCTCCCCAATGCCATTCTTACAAAGGACGCAGCCCCCTACAGTTCAGTTGCTGGCCTGGTACCACCACCCTCTTAACATTGCTCTACCAGGCTTCCTTGCTGTAACTATCTACCTAGCTCAGGTCTGTGACCTGCAGCCTCACTCCGGTGCTACCCAATTGCACAAGTTTGGCTCAGTTTCACTGAGCAAATTACTACTGAGCTATGAAAAGACATGGAACTGAGGATGCAAGATAAGAAATGTACCAGCCAGACAGTGATTAGCAGTTACAACATGGTTAGAAGTGGTGTTACTATTGGGAGGATAATAGTGGCTCAAGAAGAAAAATATTTGCAAAAGGAGGTATAAACCCTTAAGAAAAATCACGGGCTGCCGATTCAGTAACATCGAGGACCCAGCTCATTTCCAAGGAGCAAAATGACTATCTGGCCTGCTTAGGCTCACTGGGAGCAGCAAGTCTATAAGTGGTTAGCAGTGTTTTAGTCGTAGCTGTCTGCTTTATGTACTGGCCAATAAATCACGCTGTATATGTTCTGTTTGCAGTCTGGGCATGCTGAAAGATGCCTGAAGAGAAGTAACTTGCTGAGGGAGGCTACGCCTCCATCTTGCATTTACATGATAAGCTTGCCAGGCTAGGGATTATCTTTTTGTTCCGTATTTATACAGCACCTAGCACAAAGAGATTTGATCTGTGGGTGTAGTTCCTATGGCAATACTATTAAGGAAGGAAGTAAGGAGGCTCTATTGCTTTCATCCCCCTTCGGGCAGAGTTGTATAGAGTGACAACAGCCACAGAAAGGAAAAGAGTATCATACTGGCCATGCAACTGTGAATAGCATCAGTAAAACTGAAAGAGCCACAGGCTGCAACTAAATCACAATCCTCTCTCCCACTTAAAAAGAGACTGCCTGCAAACACTGGTATAAATCTCTGTATTTGGGTTACAGTTGGATGTTTACTTTTCCCATACATTTAGAAACATGTCCGGATTTTAAATTCTGGAGAAATGAATACGGCAGGCCCACCACACCTCTGGAGAGGCTTTAACACTGGGAAGCAGGAGAATTCCTGACTTTCAGTTAAGATGTGAGATTCTCAGACAATAGAGATGCAGACACATTAAGCAGCCAGAGCCAGTTGGTGGGAATCATGGGAATGAAGTGAACATGACTTTCCAAGCAATGACGGCTGTGGACAAGGGCGCTCAGCTTTCCTGGGCCCCACTCCCAGCCCAAGGCTGACCTTGAGAGCTTGTTCGAAGCAGCACGCAGCACCTGTGCACTCCACATGCAACCGTTTCACCGATGGCGAAATTATCCGGGTGCTGCTTAAAAGAACGCATCAGCTCACGCTAATCTCCAAACAGAACTTAAACAGGCTGAAACAACAACACATCTGAGCAGCTTTATTAAACACACACACAGATAGTGAGTTCTTCTGCACATCCGACCTTGAAATCCAAATTCACCCCAGGCTTATTTCCCCCTCCCTTTCCTCTTTCCAAAGGGAATGGGTAAAATCAATTATAGCTTAACACGCGACTGAAGGCACTTATGTGCTATGCTGTGAAATTATACATTCTTCAGGGCACCTTCTCAGATTCTCTTAATTGTGATTATTGGGGACTCTGGAAATAAGTGTAAAATCACCAAGTTTATCAAAAGTTATTTTAGATGGCACTACTGATTGTGCAAGTAACCAAGAATGAACTACAGCATTTATTACAGAAGCATGATGTTTATATTGTTTTCTTGCTTGCTACAACTGAGAGACACTGCAAGAAATCAAGACAGCCTGCAGTAAAAAAAGCAAGAGAAGGCAGCAGCTGAGGCGCTGCAGTTGGAGCTGAGGTTTGTTCCCAGCTCTGCCGCTGATCCATGCTGTGACCTCCAGCAACTCGCTCTTACTGAGACTGCAGCCCTTCAGGCAGAGAGTCGTTTTTTATGCTCTCATTTGGGGGCCACCCTGATCTGGGTGGCATTCACCAGACGCTACTATAATACAAGCTGTTGCTAGGTCAGCAATGTGGGAGACTTGAGTTGCAGGGACATATATATTTTTCTTAATCTGTTTCAACTCATCCCTTCTTCAGGGTAAGCAGCAAAAGGTGGACGCTCAAATTCAGTACCAGTAAAAGGATCTAAAGGACACCATAAATCGATATTTGACAGAAACATTAGTGAATATTAAATTAAATACATTCTTGCTAGAACTTTCTGCCAGTGAACAAAACCAAGTTTGCCACATATTTGGGGGACATAGAGGAGGAAGAGTGGATGGTGAGAAGGATGGCCTAGAATAACCTCAGAAAAAAGACTTCATCCCAAGGAACAGGAAATGATACACACATCTACAAAGTCATCTCGTTGCCTCCTCTGCCATGATGTCAAGGATTTTAAGTGAATAATTAGGTTGATGAGCTAATTCCATTACTGCCTATCATGGCAATTAATATTGCCTCTCTCTCCCTGCACTGCTGTCTACGATCTATTGTCTTTCATTCTGTTGACTGATGATTCTTTGGGTCAGGACCATCTTTTGGTCTGTGTCTGCGCAGAGGAGCTGTGGTCCAGAACTGAGCACTATGGAAATGCCTAATCCTGCCTTTTTGGGGGATTCTGAGCAAGCCACCATTTTTTTTTATGCTCTTTCTCCATCTGTAAAATAACCAGAAAACATTTTTGTCCTGGAGATGCTATGCAAGGGCTAAGCATTGGTTATTAAGATTTATTAGGAAGTTTTCATGGCCATGTTCATTCTTGTGAGTGACACACAAGAACAAAAGCAAAAGCATGATCTGTCCTACTGGATGGTCAGTTCATTGTCTGAGCTTGTACTCAGATCTGTAGTTATGCTGAATAACCCACGCTAAGGTCTCCTGCTACCGAGAGCGGCAGCATTCTCAAGGGACACAAGCCTCATCAGTCCGCCTATACAAAGCTGCTGTGGGAGTGTAACTGCGTAGTGTTTTCCAAATCAGGTTCCCCCCCACACACCTTAAGAGCTCAAACACTTCTGTATTGGTTACAGAGGAGTTAATATTGTGAAAAAATAGCTATTGTTTGTAAGAGAGATCTCTGCCTCTTATATCTGCCTTCCTCTATCTCTACCTCAAACCACTTCCTTGAGCATTTCTGACCCTGCAGTCAGGGTGCAAAAAGGATGCTCAAGCAGGAGAGCTGGCAGAGACTGCAATTTCCCTAGCACCGAACATCTGCAAGGAAGAAACACTCCCTGAGCTAGTCCAAGGCTTCCCAGCAAAGTCAACAAAATCACCTTCTGCTCTTTCACAAATGAAGGTTGGTGGCTTTGTTGGGGTGGGCTCCCACTATGGAAGGGTGGAAAGGTACTGAGAGCTGAACTTGCTGTTCTCACGGTAATATAGACAGCAATAAATTAGACGACCCTAAGCCCTCCCCTGCAGCAGCAGTTCTTCCACCTTTGTTTCTAGCATCAAAGACATGTGAAAACGG
Source organism: Crypturellus soui (assembly GCA_032275445.1). NCBI lineage: Eukaryota > Metazoa > Chordata > Aves > Tinamiformes > Tinamidae > Crypturellus > Crypturellus soui. Next base: position 2,990,014 of record JAUBNY010000465.1, on the reverse strand, counting down.
CAACGCTAACAGGACAGATTTGCTGCCTGCCTTGCCAGTCAGCCCTCCTGCAGCAGGGCATTTATTTTCCTTCTAAACCTCTAAAAATTTTGCTCATGTTCCAAGCTGCTGTAGATGCACATTTACATTGTTTGAGTGATCTGCCCTTCCTGCATGTTCCTACTTGGTTAGTTGACCGTGATAGGTACTCGACAACAAAGTTATTCACTGCAAAATGATGCCTTGCTTTGGAAAGTCTGAGGCAAAGATATGATCTGAAATTGAGTATCCATCCCAAAACAGAGACTTAATTGTCAGTGGTGGAGTCATTTCTATTACACGAGCCAAAGTTAGAAAAGTACTCTAATATATATATATTATTTATACTATTCACATATAAATCTATGCAACTTCTTGTACCCACAAGCAATATTTGGGTTTTATGCCACTTCTCTTCCATAAATGACTTACTGAGCAGAAATTTTAACCAAATACAATTTGCTTATAAAAAGTAGGCGATGAGCCATCTGATAGAAGTGCATTTTGGTGTATTTACTTACACCAAAAAAAAAGTGATTTGAAATTTTGTTTATGAGAACAAGCAAACAGAAGAATCTGGGGAGTCAACCACCTGAAACTATCAACTGTCCAGTGAGCTGCCAACTAGGAGGTGTTCATGGAGTACATCTAAATGTGCCTTTTGTGTTGGGAAAACAAACAAACCAAACACATATTTTTAATATCACACAAATCACAAAGGTTTAGTGGACCTTGCTTGGGGTCAGGAACATCATGAACTCTGGAGGTTCCTTCCCTCTACACAAGGTAATATGTTGCTCTCTCCCTTGCCTGGGCTGCTTTGCCTGAACTTCTGAAACAGAATTAACCTGAAATGTAAAGTGTTCAATTGCATGTTATATTCTGAATAAAATGACCCTTGATATCAACATGCAGAAGCAATGAGAAAATTCAACCAGTGTGGCAGAATTCTCAAATGTTTCCAAGGAGTGGTGGGGTTTTCTCTGAAAGCTCACAGGCAGCAAACAAGGGAGTCTTTTTCCATTAAGCAACAAGTCCTTCCTGATGATGGCAGGCTCACAGGAGATGGAGGGGAAGATGTGCTTGCACACAGAAGCAAAAATATCAAATCGTTTTCCTGTTTAGATCAGATCTCTCTACATGTTAAACACAGAAAGAAACCTTTTTAATGCGGTAAATAATATTATGACCACCAAATAAGTGCTCTGGATTCATCAAGTTCCTTTGTAAGTTTCCAGAGAAGGGAGTAACACATAACAGAATGCGGGTGGCATTTCAAATGTACAACAGCTGAGGACACTCCTCCTGAGACTAGGCTTTTCCATTTTAGTATGAATATTCATTTTAACCCTTCTCTCAGGTTCCTATCACCCAACCATTTTAACACAATGATAATTAGAGCCAAGCCATGGAATGAAGACAGAGGTTGTTAAGGAGATTCTGGATGTCACCTGGATGCAAGTGAAGAATATCTATTTCATTAAGGGAGCAAGAGGCTTAGGGGGGTGCTGAGCATCCATTCTGTTTCAATTGACATGTTGACATGTTGAGAGAGTTTACTCTCTCAATGGACAGAAAGAGAAAAATCTGCATGGGAGATGTGATTTTAACTTTCTTCTTATGGTAAATGGCATTGCTGAAAATGTGATCTCCTGTTTCCAGGTAGCCTCTTTTCTTACACATCTCTCCAAACAGCTGTAGTGATTCACATACCAGATTTCGTTGTGAACGAATGCTCAACCACAATAAATCCACAGGCCCTGCAATTTTGAGATGCATTTGGTCTAAGTAGTCAGTGTGTATGTCATACCTGCACTTTAGAACCATTGCTCTGAAACCAAATTTTCACAAAAGCTCTTAAGAAAAAGAAATATCAGTAAATGTCCACTCCCTTCACTTCTAGATATCAAAATATATCTCCAGATTTTCAAGAACTCTAAAAAAATACATCAGATTCTGAGAACTTGAAAAATTGTCCCCAATGCTTTATAACACACCAAATACAAAATCCTTTAACATGTCTCTCCTGCTAAAGCTCATATATCATCTGCAAGTCACGTCAAATTTTCTTTCTTTGCAAGAGAAGCAGAGGTGTGGAGGTATAATACACAACCCTAGTAACATGTTGCTCAGAGAAAACTCTTTATTTTGATATCATATTGACTTAGCCTACTGGATATAGCTGGTTATCACAGACCACGTGTTATCCTCCTTGGAAAAAGGAGATGGCTGATTAAAAAGGACCCGTGTCAAAGCACCTAGATGTCTAGATAAACTTAGGATGTACAAATCCTGTATCCTGTAACTGTTTCATTTTAACGAGCTTAGAGATGGCAGACAGAAGGACAGCATTAGAGAAAGGCATCCTCAGGTAAATCATATAGCAAACAGGCCATTGGGCTACAAACAGGCCTAGCATTTTTGAGAGTCACATGCCTGCTGCATCCAGACTGTAACCCCTGACAATGCTATGAGCAGAAAGAAGTGATACCTACTGCTGTCCACAACACGTGAGCCTCCTAGGAGCTCCATCGGGAGATCCTAAGAGGTAAAACCCACCTGGCAGATGAAACCAGTGGATGAGCACTGCCGAACCCAGAGACTGAATTTCCTCTTTTTCCTCTTGCGAAGCTCCCTCTCTGTGCATGTGGCAATGAAAATAGGATCCTCATCAATCAGGGGCTCATGTAGTACCTGCAGTTTCAAAGAAGGAGGGGAAAAAAGAAAAACAGCAGAATACAGAATTCCTGAAAAGAAATGGCACTTTAAATACTTCCAAGGAAAAATTGTCTTTGCATTATTTCTGTGCACATGAAGGAGCATATGAAGGAATTCATGTGAATTTTCCTCATTTGAAGGAGCAGCACTCCAAACAAGTGTGGAAGCACTTGTTCAATGCTTCCACAACACTTCCACAAAAAACACAGCCTGACCAAGTACCCTCCTTTGTGGATGGCTGCTCTGCATTTGGTTTGCAAGTGTGGCAAGGCACAGCTCTCCACCTCTCACCATCAGCTCTAGTTCAACATTCCAAATGCAGCAGAGTTTAAAGGAGTTGGCATGGGGGAGGTAAGCATCAGTGACATGTTCCTCCCAGCTTCATCACAAGCTCAATTTTGCTTGGGCAAAATGTCTTCCACCCAAACACCCCCTATAATATGTTGTAAGGGATAGTCCACGTGCAAGGCGGAAGAGAAAGGATAGAAAAGGACTACATAGCAAGTAACAATTGTCTGTTGTTGTTGTCTGTTGTCTGAAAATGAAACTATTTTTGCACTATGAATTCTGAAGATGTAAATGGCTTTCTACTGCTTACAGCCATTTCATTACATTTCTCTTAATTTACTGTGTACCAAAATTGTTAGGTTTTATAGTAGAAAACACATCGGTAAGAAAGTGCTATTATCTCTTCGCAGGCCATATTCATAATATCTTTAAAGACATATGTAAAACAAATCAGATGGGTGGTGCCCTAAAGGACTCCATTCTTTTCCAGTTTCCAGGTCCTATAGGAACTGTGACAGATATCCATAATGCAAAGGCTGTCACTCTTAGATGAACTCTTCCTGTGTTTGCACGTGCTACTTCTGTGTATTCACACTCCACAGGAGCCCAGTGACAAAAATGCCCCTGATCTCTCCAGGAGTCCAGTGACAAAAATGAGAACAGGGCTGCATTAAACATGGGAGCTGTGTTTGCAAAGGAGATGTGGTGGGTAAGCAGCTGAGCACCACCCGTGTTTGCAGGAGGCCAGCAGCTGCTCAAGACGTTGATTGAACATCACTCTGTCAGCCCAAAAGAGGCATCCGTGCCCTCCCCATGCAGTGGTGGCTGCACACTTTCATTTAGATGCACTCCACTTCTTAACAGCTCATAGAGCATTCACAAGCCCATCTGAAAGCACTCTTGTGAAATGCACAAATTATACACCAAAATGCAGATGTAAGCAAGGACTGTCGCATACAAAACTACTTGTTCTTAAATCTGCAGCTGCCCCATTACCCCACTGGAGCCAAACCCTCTTCCTTTCTCAAGGCCCACCTGAAACACTACCCTTTCTTTCTGAGTACCACCTGCAGTGTTCTACAATTCTACCTCAGAGTTTGGACAGTAATTTGCAAATATTAATCTTGACTTTATTCTTTCGTAGCTTTCTACCTCTTCCCTGCAGAGGGAGGAACATATCCCTTGGGATGGAGTTCTACATGCTGTTAAGAACTCCTCAGCTTCAGAAAGGCCCTCTTACCTCCAGATCCTGCCAAATGGTGGGGCGCAACTGCTTTAATCTCCACTGTTGGATAAGGAGCAGCAGATAAAACCCTCTTTTACCCTTTGCCCTTAGCTCAAGTTCCTTTTTTTTTGTAACAGAGCATCAGCCACAGCAGCTCTACTGCATTATTTCTTATCCTCCACACTAAGACAGCCTAAGGCCTGCCAGCCTTCAGTTTAGAAAGCAAAACCAGATTTTGAAAACCTTCACCCTCCTCTTGCCCACCCTAAGCCCAGTCTCCCCCCAGCACCCTCTTTTCTCCTACCCAAATATTTAAGTTCTTTCTATTTCTCTGCAAGAACCCTCTAGTAAACTGCTGGAAAGGAGGAAAGAAATACAGACAGAATAGAGCAAAATTTGCTCTTGCGGCTAACAGAGAATGTCACATCTCTCTCTCAGTATCTCTCAGTACACAGAACAAACAGTGAGACACTGTCTGGTGTGTCTTATTTCTTCTCCATTCTAGATCTCCAAACTTCTTTACACCTTGCAATCCCACTCACTGTACTCTCATCACAGTCCAAGCAGGCTGGTAGGCAAAGACTTGAAACACTAACTGTCCTGTACCTCCACTGTCTCAGATAATAAACCAACATGTGCCTCATGATACCTCATGTTCACTTGGCTCCATGGCTGCCCCTCACACAACCTGTACCTTCAGCCTGTCCCCTAGAGGAACTGCCTTAGCTTGCTCTGATTTGCAGTGGGTCCCATCCAGCTCTGAGCACAGCCCCCGGGTTAACTGGATCTGCATGCACAGACTCAGCTACTATTTCTGTAGCAGTAGCTTGCATTTCTGCTTCTTTGCTTCAGAGCTACTCCTGTCCAAACTAAAATCTCTGCTGGTCTGACATCTCTGCTCAGATTTCTAGTTGTCAGTTCTGCTTTGACTATGCTACATTTGAGAGCATCTCCCTTTTCTTAAGGCAACTTCTTACTACCTTTTTTGGTCACCACATACTCTTCCTCCTGCAGATCACTGATCAGTGAATCTGAATGTCAGTCTTTACCTCCAACTCTTTTGCAAGGTCTTCAGAGCCAAGCAGTGCCTGCATTTTCTATGCTTTCTGAGCAATACATCTGAAATATATAGCGTTTCCTACTCACCCACATCGGAAAGTTTTCACTAAGGTCACAGTCATTCTGCAAGTTTTCCTTTTGACCTCAACATAAGGCAATCCTACTCTTCTGATTTCTGCTCTAATTTCCTTGTCCATCATGCTATCCACATCATTTCATTTTATCTCTCTCTGCTAACTCTCCTTCTCTAACATATCTAACATCCTCTCTGCTCACTTTGAATCTTTCATCAACATTTTATTGACCATCCTTGTCAACCTTGAAAGGTTAAGTTCCACCTCCAACTCAACCATGGCTCTTCTGTCCATTTGTTCTATCTTCAATAAACTCTTTTTGAAGGAAATATCAATTGTTACCATTAAGTAATTAATGACCATTACCATCAAGTAATTTGAAAATAGCCACAAAGTTTCATTGCTATTTGCTGCCAAACCCTTTACAAAATCTGTTTTTACTCATTAAAAAAAAAAAAGTTCAAGATCCACCACAAGATGTCAATTTACTTTGTTACTGAGTAGTCTTACTATTCCTTCGTCTCTCTCTTCTTCCATGTCTTATACTTGGCTCACAACCTCTCAATTGTAATAATCTTTGTGTTATGCTCATATAGCCCCTAACACAGAAAAGTGTGGTTTATGGCCAGGAATGCTAGCCTCAAATGATCATTTTGAAAATAAGGGAATTGACACACACAGGTATGAGTTCACCAAGATCTTATAATTCCAAAATGCCCCATACAAAAGCAACATTTAATCACAAGGCCACAGAATAGCTGAGATTTGGTCCAAATGGTATTCTCCCTTTATGTTTTCAGAGAAGCTGTCATCGGGTGCCGTGAGTTGGAGTAGGAAGAACTGTGCTGAAACTGCTTAGTTGTTGTGTATGATACCATTGAGAATGAAACACAAACAAGCCCTTCAGTAAGTGGCCAAATTACAGCATCATGCTTCTGGAGGAGGAGATTGGAGCTATCTCTTTGTTACTGTCAGAGAGCTCCTTGCTGCCTGAGGTAAAGATTTAAGGTGGCAGCACTCATGTTTTTAATTGCTCCCAGCTCATATTTCACTAAGTACATGCAGAAATGCTTAGTTTCATGATGCCGAAAATGTAATATTTTGTAGGGAGTAGGAAAGAAATGCAAGGAGGTGTGTTCCTGACCACTGCCATTCTGGCCAGAGAAACCACAGACAGCAACCCTGTCCAGTCACATCTCACTGACAAGCACATTAAATACTCAGCAGGCGAAGGAGCATTTGTGAGCAGCGATGTTATTTTCTTGAGCTCCTCTGGTTTTCTGCAGCTCAGTTTATATCCTTGTCAGGTGAGTACCCTTGAATTTGTTGCAGTATTTCATCTGAGCTCAAACAGGACACTTTCACTGTTTTCAGGCCGCCAGCATCGCCACAAAGCAGCAAAGAGAAGACACTGATTCTAGAAACTGAACCCATGACTCCACCTCTTGTGGCTCAAGTACAGGCAGCAGTGATTTATATCCCTGTCTGGGGAGGAGGGATAGGATACAGAGAATATTCCTGTCATGCTTATATAATCTAGGTCAGAATACATTTCTTCCACTTCTGAAATTGAAGCTAGCACTGCCAATACACAATTATATTGTTCTGCCTTTTCAGTGTGTTCATAAGCTAGAGAGTAATTATTTCCTTCTGTTTTCTCAGTATATTTAGCAAAATAATTATAACTCACTAGAACGTATGCTTTGTTTGGTATCCTGGCATAGTTCTCTCTCTGCTTAGCTTCCTTTGACAGAAAGTATGATGTCATTTTTGCCTGTCTATTCCTTTGGTTCCTACATAAGAAAAGACCCTAAATATTTTCGGAGACAGAAATTCCATTTAAAGTGTCTTACCTAGTTTCTCCAAAGGAAAGTATTAGAAATATAGAAGAAATTATTGTGAAGGCAGACATTACACTGCCTGCCTCACACTGTGTGCTCTGTCCACAGCAGTCAGGTAAATGGGGCATTTCCCTAACTTGTGTTCTCTGAGCCCACATTGCCAAAAGAAGTAGTAGTAGTAGAGGGTAGTAATGAGTCTACCTGCAAACCCCAACAGCCTTGCAGCATTCGACAAGAAGAACCCTGGGTCACTTATCTGCTTGATGCCATTTACAAGACTTTAGGGTATACGGGCCTGAAACTCTCTCCAGGGAAGCACAAAGCTGCATGCTGCAGGATCCCATGGAGGTCTCACTTGAGCTTTCTTCCTTGTGTGGTGCAGAGCTAGCCTAAAGCTAGAGCACAGATTGAGGCTCAGGCACAAATCATTTGGACATCATAGATCTCATGCCTATAAAACAGACATACCTGAAGCAACAAAGTTCATTTTTGAGCACAGAATTCCAGACCTTCACTGACCACAAACACCTGGGGCTCTTTTCCCAAAATGCTTTCAGAGGCAGCAGATTCAGTAGCCCATCTGATTGGATCTTTTCCCTTGCTGTTTCCTCTTGTATCTGTGCAATTGGATTACTATTTCCAGTCTCAGTGGGCCTGACATTTTGGATTTGATGTTTGTTGCTGTCGACCAACCCGTACTCCAGGCAGTTTCCACGGATGTGTTTTTCCTGCTCTCTCAGGCAAATGGGGTCCACGGGCTGTGTGGCCCTGGTTGATTCTACCCCACATAAGCAGGAGGCACAGGGTTTCTTCCAGGAAGACCCCTGGAATGTCCCCAGGAGGCTGATGGTGCTACATAGGCTATTTTTAACAACAGATTCAAAACCTTTTTCCTTTCTCAGAGTTATTTTTGAAGAAGTATCATAGTGGTTTTTTGTTCTGCTCAGTATCCCTGAAACAAGCTGTATAGAAATCACTGATATAAACACTGTAAAGAGAACCGGGGGGTGCAGGAGGAAGGTAGAGAATTCAACTGTCACGTTTTTACCTCTTCCTCCTTTCCTTTTCTTTGAAGTAGCATCTCCTTACTAAGCTAAGCAAAAGTGTGCATTTTGCCTGTGGAGATTTAGATGTTTTGTCATTGTAAACAGGAGACGGTGGGTTTCATCAATTCAGTTTGCAAACCTTGTTTAGGAGGGGGAAGGGAGAAGGGATATACATGCAAATCAAATTTTATCCTCTAATGGATTTGCACTCTCAGCATGTCCCACAGCCCACCATTATAAGCATTTACATTAGACACAGTGATCACATTTCTGAACCCTTTATCTCCTGCCCATTGAAGTCAGTGGCCATCAGGATTAGATTTCATATCTTAATGAGAGCTTGGTCCAAACAATACCATGTTTTTAACTGCCTGTTTTGTCGTGATGTAAATGAAAGTCTGGCTAAGTGAGAACGCTCCTGCCTCTCTTCTCCCACATCTACCCTAATAGCTTTTTGAACAGTTGCATTGCCCTGAATTTTACAGAAATTATTTTTATTGTCTAGAAAATAGAACTCTCCAATTACTGCCCGGTTACTCTCAATCCTATTTTTAGGCATACTTGAATTGGTAAGAGGTATCTAAGTCTTCACTTGTTTTACACAATGGGCACAAAACCTGATGCTTTGGAGGAAAGAAAGTAAAAGAGGAGACACACAATGCCCTTTCCTGACAACTATGTAGAATTAGTTTATATTCTGAAAACTGATTAAAAACTTACTGTAAGCAGTTACATATATGTCACATTCGCCCCTTTTGTTTCCAGACTTTTTAACATGATAGTTGCAACAGCTCCAAAAGGAGCACTGTAGTTCCTCCTACCTCACAGTAGTGGAAGGAAAGCTGAAGCAGCGTATGTCGAATGTTAAAAAAGAGATTTCTTTGCACTTGTAAAAAAAATGTTCAACGGTTTCTATACTTAGTTCTTTACATTGTTAGCCCAGTCTATGGAACAGATTTCCTATAGAATAGCTTTCTACTGCACACCTAATTGTACCTGGAAAAGTCAACAAGGACCTGTTCATTTTATTTTGGTAGTCTAGAAATATTTCCACTTTATTGGCATTCTGTTTGAAAATACACATGGCAATGATTTCTTCTACTGCAGCATCACCCATCACTAAAACTGAGGACTGGCTCAGGGCCCAGGCCATGCTGCTGAGAGCAGCTGACAGTTGCAGTGAGCAAAGACAGTGACCTCCTCTGCTTATTTTCCCTTTGCCCCGTCTTGAGGAGGGAGCTGTGCCACAGCTGCTGCTGCTGCTTAGGCTGGGCTGGACATGTGGCAGACACCAGCTGCTAATGTTGGGGCTCATCCCTCCCAACAAACACAGATTCTGCCTCCAATCTGCATATGACAGCGGGAGCAGCTACGACTTCTCCCCCAGGCCTGGCTGTGCCAGCTCTGCCCTGCCTGCTCTCCCTTGCAAGAGCAGCCTGCAACCTCTCATTTGCAGAACAGCCAAATTCAGCTGTGCCAACACCACTGAAAAGTCTCCAGGCTTGTTTTGACTACTAAAGCAAAGCAGCCACAGTTCTGAGAATATTCCAGGTACCTGCACTGCAGAGCTATAAGTCAGGTGGTGCCGAGTGCCTGCATAGGATGGTGCCACTTTCTCTCACACATCGTGGAGGCCCTGCAGTCTCGCTTCATGCTGTGAATCCTTAGCTGTTTCTACAGGCAGCTCTGCGCTCCACATTCAATCACAGTGAGACAACTTTGGGCACACAGTTCAGAGGCTCCCTGGCAACCGGGTAACTCTTACCTGGGTTTGCGAGGGTCTAAAAGCAGAGTCAAAGCCATTCTGCAGAGAGTCCAGAAAAGGCTGGATTTTGTACAGGCCATGTGTTGTCTGGCTCGAGCGGAAGGCTACAATGTGGAAATACTTCAGGATCTTCTCAAACCGTGATTGTGTCATGATAAGTGCAATGCTCTTGTTGCTGTAGAAGCCACTGCTCCAGATGCTAAGAACAGACTCACAGTGGTGGATGCTGGTTGATATCATATAGCCTAAAAAGGCCTTCATTTCTGTCAAGGTGACATCAATCCAGGCATCGTCACTGCCAAACCTCTCCTGGTATTTCTTGGCATACATGTTGGTTTGGACCACCATGTTCTTTAGCACGTTGTCAGGAACAAAGAGTTGAAAAAAGTCCATGGCACTGGCAGTTACGGGCATTTTTCGTGTTGGACCTAGGACAAAATCAGAAAGGGAAAATCATCTCAGTTCTGATCATCACAAGTATCTCTGCTGTAGGAATTCAAAGCAGGACTAACTTGAATAGTTGACATAATTATCATATTCAGATCTGAATCAACTCTCCAGTCACAGATGTAATGGAAACATGAGGAATTTCCATTACATTCCATTTAGTCATGAATACTTCACGTCAATATTCAGCTTTAGCTACCAAAAGAAAATTATCTGGATAGACACAACCACAGTACTTAAAGGTCCATCAGGTCAGTGAGGGACCTCAACAGGATGCTTAGAAAGCCAGGCCAAAGTGAGGGAACATCAGCTAATTCCTTTGAAAGTGCATCCATTGTCATCAGGAAATTCCCTGATCTTTTCTGTCTTTATCTCTTATAACACACACTGAATTAGTTGTTCATTTTACACACT
>JAUBNY010000465.1:2955986-2979019 GCA_032275445.1 Crypturellus soui | reverse complement strand
TCATCAGGAAATTCCCTGATCTTTTCTGTCTTTATCTCTTATAACACACACTGAATTAGTTGTTCATTTTACACACTCATTAACTCTTAAGAAGATTTAGAGGAAAGAACAAGGAAGAGGTTTGTGAGGTAATATGTTTAATTTTTCCACATACACCATGTCTGTATCTCTTCCTCTCAGCAGCTAGTGTGGCCTTTTTTCCTAGATGGTCTTTTATTTAAAATGTATTAAAGCAGTCATGTATTTATCCAGAAGCAAGGATATCTGTGCCATCCAGAGTCAATCTTGTCTCCAACCCAGGTTATACAATTGCCTTGCATTCACATACTGATCCCACCTCCTCTTTTTTATTTCAAACTCCTGCTCAGTTCACTATCATTAATTCAGCAACTTTCATATCTGCTCCTGCAGAGTCTTGCAGATCACGTCTATGCACTTTGAGGTCCCGTATATATGCCATCACATTTTAGAGCCTCATTCCTCATACCCTGAAATCCACCAGAGACAGCGCACGCTAACAGAATGAGTCAAAAACATAATGTGGCTAGTTTTACTGTCCCACATCAGATGGAATATTTTTAGAGGGGATATTTTAAATGCATACTGTCCTCTTTCTCATATAATACAATAAACCTTGCAGTCTCAGGCTGTCATTACTCTGTTTTTTCCACTGATACTATACCTGCTCTGAAGTTTTCAAGTATTTAGGGGGAGAGTGAAGGTGGGGGGCACAAATGTTTGATAGCATCATACCAGTGTGAAAAGGTTATGCAGTCAAACACTTGATTACATTATATTGAATTAGGAATATCAAGTCTGTCATACCAGGTAGACTCAATCCCTATAGCCCAATCTCCCATCCATAAGATAATCAAGCACCATCTTTCATGCCCACCATGGCAGTGCTTTTGTCACCAGGCAAGGGTTGAAGGGGGAGGGTCATGTTCTGCATAAGTTTTGCCACTTCCAAACATAGAAGAGGGCAGTACCAAGAAGGGCAGCATGTTCTTACCCATCAGGTCAAGAGCAGTTCTACATCCCTCTTACAAAGGATAATCTGGGGTCAAAGCAAGACAGCTCACAGCTGTCTGAACAATGTCTTCATGATTAGAAGCAGAAAGTGTATGTTACCACATTTGAAGTTCTGCCTAATGGCAAAGAGCCCTCCTTGCACTACATGGCTGCTTGGATCTCAAGTTGCTGTTCTTCTAGATGAATCAAAGCAAGATATTTGGGATTCTGTGATCTGGAACTGCAAGGATTCATTAATGTGCGGGTTATGTCACATGGTTTTGGACACCCTGTACCTCAGTTCACTTGCTTAGTTACAGCAATTTGCAGAAATGCTGTATGAACAATATTATAGGAACTACAGAAATACTGAGAGTGGACTCACTCTTCGGCCTTTATATTTGGGTATATCCTGCTAAGCAGGAAGAACAGAAACTATTAGAACTTCAGCCAAAAAGGCATTAATGTGATAAATCTTCAGATTGGAAAGAGTACCAAAACAAAAAACAAAAAACAAAAGTCTCCAATACAGTAGGGAAAAAAATATATTAAATAATAATAACAATAATAATAATAAATTATAATAATAAAAATAAAAATATTTTTAAAGTATTTCCCAGTTTTAAATTGTGGGATTAAGAAACTGGAAGTACAATAGTTCAGTTAAAAGTTCATTCTTCTATATAGCAAGAAGAGAGTAAAAGAACATCACAAAAAAAAGTTGTAGATAGAACACAGCAGAAAATTTCAGCTTAAATGATAAAAGGTTTTCTTTATCAGGTGAAAACTATGGGGCTAGAATAGATACACTTACTTAACCTTAACTGCTATTCCAATAATAAAGCCAGTTACAAAGATTTCTTTTGATCAGAAGATTTATATTCTGCTAGCATACACTGGACTGGTACAGCTGGCATAAAATGCTCTACAAATGATTGTGTATGAATGACTTATAGTACATCACTTTCTCCTTCCCCACAACTTAATCAAGTTTTGACATGCTAGGAGATATATGGCTTTCTGATAAGCATCCGCTGCGCTGAGTGCCTTCTTACTTATGTACAAAGCCTGCTCCATTTGCACAGAGAATCTCCTATGTGCTCTCCTGCTTTAAATAAATAAATATACAAGATTTGTATTCTATTTGCCATGCAGAACTCACCCTGCTCTATGAGAGTCAACTAAACCACTTTCTGGCTGAAACATCAACCCAAAAGTTGACTAAATACGGTTCTGCCTGTGTACAACCCTGTTGTCTCGAAAACATCCTTCATTGGTGGAATGAGCACCTTTGATTCATAGTTTATTGAGATGCAATAAACAACAAAACTCAACTTCTGGAAGCAAACTGAATTTTTTAACATGCATTGGCTTCTGCATAGTTAATGACTAGTCTAAAATAAATTATTTAAACCACCCTCTAAGTACACATGAATATTCCATATACAGAGCAAACTATGTAATAAATTTACTCTTTTCAAGGACTTTCACATTAACCTATATGGAACTTATCTATTGATATGAGTTCCAGATTCCATAGGCGCACCATTTACCCTTCAAAGCTTGATTTGATCAAAATTTTGACTAACCTCCCATTCTCTTTTAGTGAATGAAACTTCAATAAATTCTGGCTTAAGTCATAGTTTGTGGAACATGGAAAATAACACAAACCTCCCTGTGATGATAGTGCACATAGGCTTCCCTCTTCCTTTTCACCCTCTACCAGTAAAAGCTAGCATATGGAATCAGCCACAGTTGCCTTGCAAGTCATTGCTGTTCCTACGTCCAGTTTGGACCAGGTTGTTTGCATTTTGTTTGCTCTGAGTAGTGTCTCTCGTAAAGCCAACCAGTGCAGAGCAAGGCCCTTTAAATTATAAGAACAGAGACACAAAAAATAAAGCCAGTAAAAGCAGGGAAAGCCATTTCCATTGCCGTACCAGAGCTGGGATTCGGAGCAGAGGCTGGCAGCCAGCCCTCAGCCTGTGTGCACCACAGGCAGGCTTTGGCTCAGCTCCGCAACACTGCTAAGACTGCAGTAGCCAGGCTGGCTCAAGCACCTAGCGAGACCACAAGCTGTGTGCTCAGCTTGCAGGAAACCCAGAAAGATCTAGGAAAAAGTTCAATGCACCAGGCCTTCAGGCAACCCCTGTGCATCCTCTTGGAAGCCCTGGACAGTCCAAAAGCACAGTCCCAGTCATACTTTTCCTCCTGCTCCAGTCTCACCAATGTTTCTAGACCTCCTGAGTGATATTTCAGAAAAAAATAGGACTCTCAAGTGAACTAATTGTTTTTTCTTTGCCTGCTCGGCTTGCAGGACTAAATAACTTGACTGCATATTTTAATAGGTTAATTTATCCTTTTCCATTATTCCAGTTCTCATTAACAGCCTGTTATTTAGTAGATTAGGGTTCAGAGACTCAGAACAAAAGATGCTAAGTTTGAAACCTACTTTAATCAATCAATGTTTAGAAGATAACATACAGATCTTAAAGAGGCCAAAAACAGTGTCACCTTGGGTGGGATAAATCTAATGTGTAAGAAAAAAGGGAGAGTTAAAAAAATTATCTTCTTAGTCTGCTATGTAAAAGACTTACTGCTCTCATTCAAAGTATTACTGAAGTTCATGATATAATATCCTGTTACCTTAACAGGCCCTGGTAATAATACATGTGCTAATTCAAATTGTTTGGAAACAAAACCTTCCATAGAGCTAATCCAGAGTCCAGAGCTGAAACTAATTAATTAATTAGCTTAATGAGCTAGGCATTTAACTCCTGAATCGGTTATTACATATTAGTGGTGGAAGCATCAGTTTAAGATATCAACAATTTGGAAGTCATACTGTTGTCCTCTTTGAGCAAGACCCTGATAATTTGTAGACAGGCACTAAGATCACATTTACGTATTCTATACAGACACAAATCTGAGAAACAAATCTGCTCAGAATCTATTATCTTCTTGTAAACAGGAAGGATTTTCTCCTTTGACATATGGCATAACTTTCAAAGACAAGTGTTTGACAAGCCATTTAATTCCTTCATCCCAAATCCAAGCAATTAGAGACTCTTTGAAATTTGTAAGAAGTTATCATTCCAAAAGTATACCACATGATATTTGGGTGTTATTTAGAGAAAATCAGAAAATGCTGATGGAACTATTTTCTGTCAAGAAGTGCTCATTCATCAAAATCATTCACAAGAAAGTGCCATTGGTTAAATATGACAGAAAGAAAAGTCTAAACAATTTCCAGCTTTTTCTGTTGATGGAAAGTAATATAAAGAACTAAAAAAAAAAGGTAAGAAAATCAAAAACAATGTTTTGGTATTTCTCAATTAAAATTTTTCAGAATTTCTGTTTCACGGTTTCCCCATGTAGGCTTTGGAGGCACTGGAGCTTATCTGACTTGCAAGAAAAATCAGTTTGTGTATCCACTGTTCTTAATGGCCTAGAAGCAATGCCCATCAGGCCAATCTTAAGCCATATCCAGCTTGACGGCCTTATGACAAGCCTGTCAAGTCAGCCTGAAGTACGCGCGTGCATACGAAAGTTCTCCTCTGCATTTTATTCCAGCTTATTTCCAATACTGTGCTCCTGCAGAAACTGGGCAGCAAGGCAGCCATGTCTTTACATTAGAATAGTATGCCACATGTATTTCACTCATGTTCCCAAGACATAGTAACAAGATCTTCAGTGACAATTCTACCAGGATAAACCAAGGTAGCCCTCCTAATTCATTCCAGCTGTGGTTCTGGCAAATATTTTAGGGCAAATGGGATGTTTGTTATTTTCATAGATAAATCTTAGCTTTCTTTGAAATAATTTAGTACAAGTGTTCTATATAAATTCTCCAAACATGATCCATAGTGTTGAGTTGCCTGAAACTCTGACCAAATCTATGAAGATAGAATAAACAAAAGACAAACAAACAAAACAACAACAACATCAAAAAAACCCCAAACATCTACTTTGGCTTTCTTATTTTAGAAAGAAGAAACGAGACATAATCCTTCGAAAGATGGTTCTCTTGTTGGACTATTATAAATACTATTTCAGCACTTCTTCCTGATTTTTTACTAGATCACCTTCTCCCAGAAACGTATTTTATACCCTAGCCTTGGCACTCAGAATCACACACTTTTCTTTTACACTTGTTTTTGGATGAGTTTATTCCAAGCCATTTAGCAAAATGCGATTTGATTGCACTTACCCAAACTCTATAAATAAGAGCCTCACAATGTCTTCACCTGTGCACACAATAAACAGGCATAAAAACTGTTCTGAACTGATTCAGTGAAAGGCTGTTTTCCCTTCCCTCATCAGCAAATAAAAATGACAGTTTTGTCAGAGCATCAGCAGTAAAGCAATGCACATATTGCTACCTGATTCTTATCCACCAAGATAATTCAGAGCACCATCTAAAAGTGGTCCAAGGATATATGAAAAAAGGACTGTTCAGATTTGCTCTACCCCTGAAAACAGTGCATAGCTCTTCAGTGCTGACTGATCAGAAGAGACCATCTGTGGCCTCTAATCTCCCCAACAAACTCCACTGAGTTACAATGTGCCTGAGATCAACTTCCTATGAGGCAGCAAGAACAAGACTGGGATGCCAAGAGTAAAATATTTTGGATGTCAGTCCACACATTACCCTGGGTCATATAGCTCTTTATGAAAATATTTATCTTTTAGGCATAATTAGGGACCAAGTAGGCCCTTCCAATTGACCAAATGTAGGCTGTGCCACCAGATAGCATCATTTTCAAAATAAGAAGATGGAAGAGCTGTTGTAGCATTCTTCCATGACCTTCTTGCTTAATTAAATGTTTTTTGATTTTGGCTTAAATATACAACAAGCCAAGAAAGGACTTCTTTGTGTTTACAATTGCTTTTAAGACCTGTAAAATCTTCAAGCTGTGACAAATGAATGCAAAAGAACAAAAAGCCCACTGCAGGTAGCATTGATGCCTTTAATTATGTAGCTACTTCATCTCCCTGGTGAGATCTCATGACCTGTCAATCAGCACCATCGACATCCAACAGAGCCTCTCAAATACTACTACAAGCAGTTAAAAACATAAAAAGCAAACAACAAAACCAAAACTGACCAAAAATCTTAAAGCAAAAGCCTTAAAGCAGCAAAGTCAGTGATGAAACAACCTGGTTTGTGTCAGCTTACATAGTATCTTGCACATCATTCATTTGGTTGTGGGACTGAGCACGTGTGTGCTCCTTGTCAGGGAAATTCCTGCTTCGACAGCTTCCATGGCAATACTCTACCGCGCTCCCACTGCAGTTCTCTGCTAGCATTTTACTGCACTCAAGTATCAGAGCGGACTGGCTGCTCCAACAGCCCAGCTGACACTGAATGTATCCAGCAGGTACAACCACCAGCAGGTACAACCATCAACTTCATCTCTAAGACAGCTTTCAGCAGATCACAGAGCAGTTATACATCTGGCTATAGGTCCAGCTGTGTATATTTATCTGAGACAAATCTATCCATGCTGTTTTGCAGAGTTATGTCAGCGCAGTTATGTCAGTGCAGAGATTTTGTTTTTTAGGAAAGAAAATAGCCGAGTATGTTTTCCAAGCGAATCTTCAGGACATTTGATTTTATCATCTGTAAATAAAAGTTAATAAGGAAGTGACCCAGGTAATGAGATACTGAAAGCCCTCAGGTCAATGCCTGCATTTACATGCAAAACACACACATGCTACTGGGATATGGACTTTGGCTTTTGAACAAGTCTCTGAGGAAATAGTTTTATGCTTTGTTCAAAAATTGATTTTTTCCAAGTCTGTATTAAAAACAAAAAGAGAGGAAAAGGAAAAGGGAAAGGAAAAGAACTAAATACCCATAAAGCTCAGCAAAGCATTAGAGTCAAGGAAGAATATTAGTTTAAGTACAGAACCTCCTGTATGTGTTAAGTGAGCTTCGATATCAGTCTGTGCAATTTCTTCCCAGCAGTCAGAGCCTCCTCTTGGAGAAAACAAGGAACAGTTGCTAGGGCAAGAGCACAGCCCTCACAGTCCAGAGCTATGTCCCGGGTGTAGAATGAAGCTCCTGCCACTGTGCCCAGTTGGGGAAAGGTAATGAGGCTGAAGCAAACTCTTCTCTTCATCATGCTGCTGGCACAGAGTTGGGAACTCTTGCTGCAGTTCAACTATATTGGTTCAAAAATGGGAATGTGTCCTGAAGGCTGGTGTGAGGAGCAACATGGGATGATAGTTAAGACTCCTTCCCCAAATCAGCTTTCTTTGGGCTGGATCAATGCCCTGGATTTTACTCCTCTGTATAGTAAAGCATGTGCATAGGCATTTTTGGGTGCCTGTAGGGGCAAAGCTTCTCTGAGGTGCCCACCCCAAACTGTGAGGCAAAGGAGGGAAAGCTTGGCACCCTCTTTTGAAGGCTGCAGTATTCCTGCTGAAGACAACTATGAATACATCTGCATTCAAAGCTGCTTTTAGCTTGTAGGTTTGCTATTTCATATTCTACTGTTGCACTCCTGAACTCCCTCAAAAAAAAAAAAAAAAAAGGGAAAAGGAGCTACAAACCACTCATTCCTAGCCAATTAGGAGTTGGTACAGTAGGGACAGATGAAAGTCTTCTCATAAGATTCAGAAGCTTTTCAGACAACAGGGCAAAGCTGGAGTGTATTTGCAGGACCTGCTACAGCCAGTGCTCCTTCACACACTCACAGCATCACTCCATGCACTGTTTTCTGTTACCTTACTTCTGCTCCTCTTGTTTGACAGTCTTTCCCACTCTTGTTCTGCCTCTCCTTAGTACAGACCAGTGCCCCAAGCTGCCTGAACAATGACCTCAAAAGAGGCAGGTGGCTGGAAAGTCTGATAATTCCCTTCCATATACCATACACACTGACCTCTCTAATCCTCTTGCTACACGTGGGATACATGACATACTCATGAGTACTCCACTGATTAGCCTTCCAAGAAACTACTCTGCTAACTTGTGACTTCTCAGTGTTTAGAAACCATAGTATTTCTTGAACGCTTGAACACATTTCTTGAACATGGAGTATAAAAAAAAAAAAGAAAACACCTGTGCAGAAAGGTGGGCTTGCACTGCCCATGGTAACTGCAGTATGGCACACAAGTGCTTACAACCTCCTAGGGAACCTAGGGAAGGCTTTCAGGGAGCTGTGCTTGCAGAGAGAAAGTCAGAAGCACAACTCTGAACCAGGCAGAGCAGCAAAGCCAGCGCAGGATCTAGAAATAGCAGCTCCTCTGCAACACAGCATCATTCCACAGCCTCTTTCCAGCTACTGTGCGGCACCCGGCGCTGACCTCTCACCATAGCCACTGCGCTCTGCACAGCTGCCAGAGGCCAATGGAGCATGAACTGCGCCAGAGGACTAGGTTTTAAAAAAGAGCATCGCAGGTCCTCCTCCCACAGCCTTGCAGGAGGGAGGAGTTCCTACTCGGCACCCACCGATGTCTCCTCACCCACAGCCTCACTCTGAGATGAGCAGAGCAAAGATCAGAGGTAACCAGACAGGGAAAGCATCCTGCTAGCCCCTCACCAGACTCAAATCCAGCACTGGAAAAGATTCCTGGCTGACAAGCCCAGAGACCAAAGTATCCATGGATGGATGGCCCAAGAGCAAGATTCTCGTTTCTTCTCCCCACATGCCTTGCCTGTTGGCTATACTCTAAAGCTGGAGAAATAACCTCAAAAATAAAACCACAGCTATGCTTGGAGATCATCTTTTTCCAAGTTTCTTGGGGACTGCCAATACAGGATCCAATAAATGCTGAAAAAATCTTATAAGATCTAATTTCTGTAAGAACATATCTCAGCTTACAAAAGAAGTCGTTTGTATCTCTCATTTTAGACCAGCTAGCAATAATGATTTCACGTCACAGAAATTTTCAGAGAGCTTCACTATACCCTTATATTTAGAAAAAATGGTCACACGGATGATGTCTGGGTCATATTAAGCAGCAGGGTGGACAACAAAGCCAGTAAATCTTCCTGACATATATATATATATATATGTACACATACATACATACATATATATAAAAAAAAAACAGGTCTCACCCTTGAGTTCACTGAACCTGAAGAGCTAAGATTATACAGGATGCGTCTGGTAAGGTAAATTTAAATTAGCAACATGGGAACAAGCATATGCCTTTCTGTTTGTAGCATGCCAAGAACTTCACGTTGAGGGTTCTTACAAAGGCTCCTGGGCACTTTCGTAACAAAAGTAATAGCTTCCCATTCTGTAACCACAGATTAGGACATTCACAGCTTAAGGTCTCGGTGACAAAAGCTTAATATCTTCTAGTTACATTCTTCTTCCAACAGTCAGTACGTTTTTTATTTTTTCAACGCTCCATTTTCCTTTAACGCATTACCCAAGCACTTAGAAGTCTACAGAATATAGTCTTTGCATTAGGGTTCAGAAGAGATCTTTGGTTTGTAGTCCAAAACTAAATATTTCAGCATTTGGGAAAATCTCAGTCTGTAACAAAAGCCTGTGATGCTTTTGTAATGCTTTAATTACATAGCAATAAGTAATGTGGGGTGTATGTTTCTGCTATGTCAGCCCTGGCCCCATATTCTGTCCCTCCTGCTGTTGCACAGTTAGACAGATTTTCTTGAAGAACAAAAACTTTAAGCTTCCTCATAAAAGGCTGATTTATGATTTCACAAAAAGCTGAAGAGAACTGTATTTACTTAGCAATAAGTAACTGTGGCAGTTCCCATTTTAAAAGTACTGTGAAACCTGCCTGCTGCTCAGACAAGACCAGCGCTTCCCTTCTGCACTGCCTGCTTACCAAGCCAAAACAGATATCTTCTGAATTTGAAGACTGCACTGAATTAAGGAATTCAGGCTCTGGGGTTCTGTCCCCCAAATGCTTTATGCAACTACTGATATTGCTGTGCTATCGGAGGCTAATCATATCATCTATGCTTCTGGTTTATCCAAATCTTAGGCTGGCAATGAGATTTATGGCTTGGTTTCTTCTTTCCATCTCCACATTCCCAGACTTCCACTTCAGCTCCGTCTTACATGATCCTGAACTTCTCTAGACAGCTGGGGGGTTTCTCAGCTCCTTCCTCCTCCTTCTCCTCATGCTCCTGATATTTGAGATGCTGATATGCCTCAAAAAGTTTCCTGTTCCCTTAACATTTTACCTACATGATGAGATGAGGTGAGGCTTATGCTAATAAGAATTCTTTAAACATGAAGCTGCAGTTTCTAAGGTCATGTGTTTTAAGAGTAGGATTAGCTATCAGCAATACCAAGTGGCCAGCTGGATCTGTGTTTTTTTGGCCCTGTGTCCAACTGTATCTTACTCTGTTGTGAATCACTGAGAATGACGACCCCCAGCAGCATAGCCTGCTTGCAGTAGCATAAAAAGGAAAATTAAACATATTGATTCCCTTTTGTTACTCCTGAGCATTAGAATTAATGTAGTACTGATGTCTACAGCCACACTTTAGTGTACCATTTTTCTATGAATTCCTTTCTGACAAGGGACATTTAATGAGCAGATAAGCACAGATCAAATACCTTAACTACTAGTAAGGATCAGCAGCTGGCCATTTCTCTCTCAAATTTGGAAGTCAGCACAGTGTTATATGAAAGTGTTGAAAGCTGCATTCCCAGCCTCTTTTCCTACAACCCACAAGCTTGAGTATATCACCTAGACCCTCTTCCATCGTTCTCAACATATTAAAAGAAACATTCATAATCCAACATATTAAAAGAAACATTCATAATCTGTAATGTGTATTCTACTTTGGAGAGCCCGAGAACAGAGGAACACTAAAGGATTACCTAGGTATTTCTGCCACTTAGAAAGGGGAGAAATCACTCTGTTACACAGTCCATTCATCCTCCTTGCCTCACCTACATTAACTTTATTTCATGGCAGACGCAAAACAGCTGCTCTACAGCTTCCCTTGCTGCTCTTGAGCAGTCCCTGCTGACAAGTAGGCACCCAAGAACTGCCTACAGACTCCTCTGTAGCATCACGTCCGTGTTCATTTATCACAACAGTCTCTATAAGGAAAGATGAATTCTCTAGGCACCTCGGAATTTCTGCTTAAATAACAAAGAACTGAGGGTTATTTATGCAGGTCACTGCTCTCACCTGGCAAAAGTCTTCTCTTTATAAGGACTGACATCCAAGCACTTCTTCACTGCTATTTTTTTCTAGAAAGCCAAGAATTCCCTTCACACTCTGAGGCACTGCCTCAGTCTGGCGGCATTTGTCAGAAGCCCCAGATGTCAACTCAGGCTCCTGGAGAGATCAGACTATGTTGCTGCTACCCCAGCAAGGATAACAGAACTGCAACATCCCCTTTGGTGTCAGCATGAACGCTTGCTCATTGGCCTTCTTTCACTTGCTGATTTCGTTTTAAAGTACTCTTTGAATACGGAATATTACAGGAAAATGAGTACCTGAAAACTCAATTTTGATTGCTAAGTCTCTCCCAGCTCTCGTGGTTCTGTATGCACAAATGGCAAGGCAAATAAAGAAGAATATGCATCTCCACAGGGAGCCTCCTGCTTCCTAAGCCTGAAGGACTTAACTGCTGAAGTTTTTAAATGGTAGACTGAGATTTGCTCTTTTGTATAACCCTTCTGCTCCCTCAGCTGCTTGTTGCTGTATTCACAAAGGTCTCCCATTAAATAAAGAATAAAAGAGAACATTTTTTTCCTAATGTTGAAAACCTCATAAAATAAAATTAACAAAAGTAAGAGACCTGTTGTGCCTCATCCAACTCGATCAGCTTCTTTCTTCCATCATCTCTGATGCATCTGCTTTCCTCCTCACTAACTGTGAATTGCCCTGAATAGGTAGCATTCCACCTTCCACATCAAGAATTGATTACATTCTTCCCTTAGGACTGGATTCTACTAGGCCCTAAGTGCTATAAACCCCACCGACATTTTAGTGCAAAGAAAAAGTCTACAGACTATTGGCAAGGCCAGGCCTGGATTTTTTACAACCTAGTGTCATCAAAACCTCATACCCACTAGACAACCTAGAATATTATTTATTTGGAGAGGAGACAGAACACAGAAAGAACGAGAAGACAGAAGAAGCAGGAAACATATTGCTTTTCATCGCAACTAAACACGAAGTTGGAGTCTGGTAGTACTTTTGTCTGAAAAGAGCCAAGGTGTTTTGCAGAAATTCTGCATCTGGACTGAATTAGTTTGGCAGAACTAGACACAAATGATCACAGGCCTGCTAGACAGGTATCAGTCATTCTATATGAACCTCACACAAAGATGCTTTCCTGGGGTCTGGGGAACTTCAGGGATAGCGTTTGGAACTAAAGCAGCGCAGTCTCTCTTTAGCAGAGAGCTGAGTGTTCACTTGAAGCAGTTCCCTTATTAGCTAGCCTGATCTGCTAGTGGATTTTATTGACCAGGATGACCAGTCTGATTTGTAGAAAAGAGGTATTTCCCTTTGTTCCCCCAGAATATTGATTTTCTTGCAAGAACAGAGGAACAGGCAGTATCAACCAAAGGTAGCTTTATACTAGCAAGCAGCTTCCACACTAGTCTGTTTTTAGCATGCCTCCATACTGTATCACTCAAGCAGTACCACGTATGTATTTATAGAAAATCTTGATTTAAGCATGTGCTTACATGCTTCTCTGGATCCAAAGAAAAATGTATTATATTAGGATGCCTTAATTCTCACCTTCAAATTTTAATTTGTGCCACTCATAAATCAAAAGGACATTTAACAGCCTTATGTTTTCCTCCAGTGGAAACGCATTTCCCTAGCACACACTCACTGTGCAGTCAGCCATTTCAAATTATTAATCCTTCAAGCAAGAGTGAGCCTGCAATATACGTGCCGGTAAGAAAGGAGACAAATGTCTTTTTACCATAAAAATCCTGTTTTCTTTCCCACAGCCCAATTTCCCTCTCTTTAGGGTCTTATAACCACTATTCCATAGACCCTGATTACGCTTCTCAAACCTTGCTAAGGTCATAACTAGTATGTTCTTCTGGGAACATGGTATTTTCCTTTCGATCACAGGTCTTAATGTTACCTTCTGCCACATACATTTGATATCAAACTCACTACTGTTTAAGTATCTAAAAATGTTCATTAAAAGCTAATTAAATTCAATGTTTGGGGAACAATCCAGTTACACAACGTTATATCGGACTTCAGGTCGCTAAAGAAACTGAAGCTCCTTGTAGAGAGAAAGAAAAAGGAGGTTCTTTGAGGGAGATCTTAAAAAGGATCTCTCTATCTTCAAAAAAAAAATGTTTCCCTCTGTTTTTTAAGCAGCCAGCTTCCTTGTCTACTACAATAGAGCAGGTGGAAACATCATGCGTGACAAGTTGCTCTACATGACCTGATTGCTTTCAAGTTCACTTCTCAAAAAACACATGTGCAGCTGAACTTTGTCCACAATCAGAGAACAAGACCAAGAAAGATGATGGGGAAAAAAAAGCTGCAACTTCCTTGTTCTACAGATTAGGCAAAGTAAATTCTTTTTCAGAGACAAAAGGAGGTTTGTGCTTGTGCACGCTTAACATGACTTTTTACTCCAAAGGAAGGTCCCAGATTGTACTGAAGTGACAGAAAGAAGGTAGGGTTCTCTCTTCTCAGTGCAATACACAGCAATGCATAAAGCCGGCAACATGAGTCTGTTTTTTTTGTTTGTTTGTTTGTTTGTTTTTACAGGAAGCTCTAGAGTAGCACTGAAAGCTTTTTACTTTCCAGAAGTAGATAGAGTTGCTTTACAAAACTAAATTGTTTTTCCTCAGTGATTTTTTTATTTGGCCTGTGTTTATATTTGTTGTGTTTTGTGTTAACTGTTGGGACGGGTTTGATCAATTCATGCTTATTAGCTGGAAATTCAAACTCAAGCTCGAGTCTGGAACTGAGTTTGCTCTTCCACATAGAGCTATTTTTGCAGCTGCTTTGACAGCACTGCTAGCGCTGTAGCATCATTCACTTTCCTAACACTTCACCCTCATCATTTCTTCCATTCTTGCAATGGCTTATGCAAAGCTTACTGCTACTGAAGTAGGTCTCAATTTCAAAGCAGAAGCTGATCTTATCACAGGATTTCTGAGGTATTGTTCAGGAGTTCAGAATTGATCTCTGCCAACACTTACCTCCTTTAGGGTTTCTTAGGCCCAAATCCAGCAGAGACCACCTGGGTCAGATGGTAAATTACAGTGATCACACTCCTAGACACTACCCAACGCTATACTGAAGTGCATGGTTACGAAGCTAGGATCAGCACGTTAACACCTATAGCCTGGTGTTACTTTAAAAAAAAAAGTCTTAGTGGTAGAAGTACTTTAATGTCAAGTGAAGAAATCACTAGAAGAATCTAGAAATTACTTTTAGCTGCAGGCATGTTTCTTGACCTTTTCCTCACTTCGGCTTAAAGTAAAAAGGTAACTATAAAGGAGTATGCAGTGAGAAGTAGAAGACACAAGAGTCCTTCAGGGAACTACTCAAAAATGTCTTAACTTTTGGTTTTGAATGTAAAAGTTTGTGTACTTTCTCCTCTCCATTTTTAATTGCAGACAAGACAACTAAGTATTTTTCTACACCAGTGCTCAAAAAAATCAAAACTTGAAAAGTATCTGAGCTCATCTCTTTTTTAAGGCTCATTCATGCCCTACAGGTATGAGTATACAGGATACAGAACAACAAGCTCAGCTACCTTCATATATGAAGCAGAGAGATATACCAAAACTGCTTAAGGAAATACAACATTGCTTTCCTTGTAGCTACTACCACTTGTTTTCAGGCACATCCTCTTGCATCTCAACCAATGTCTGCTACATGACAAGCTTTCCAGGGCAGACTGTGGAAGGGAGGCAAGAACCTCTCTTGGAGACCCAATCCCTGCCCTCATCAAAGGCAGCAAGGAAGGATGGAGGTTCTTAAACTCAAATTTAAGTGTCACACAGCACTCCTTCCAGCTTTTGATGCCAAGTTCAATGTGTGGTGGTGACAGTTGCTCCAGATCTGTGTGTGTGGGTGATGCAATACGCAAACAGCAGCAGCAGGGTGAGCAGCGCGGTGCGAGGACACTTGGCCATCATTTTGCCATGTGGCCATCTTCTTCATGTGGTGCTGTGGAGATAGTAATGGGCAGAGCCTGGTTTCACACAGCTTTGTCCTAGAATATCAACTGGATATTGTCAGAGGAGATGCAGTTAGAACATAACAGCTCTTCTGACTACAAGTTTGCAGTCCAATAGAGACTGCTGTCTACTATAGGCCCTCTTTCAGTAGAGGCATTTCCAGGGGCTCACCTTATCACCTGTTCCTGCACAAAGTGGTCAAGGCCTTTACCTCCTCCTCTTACAAGGATGGAACTGGGAGCATAGGACACTACAAAACTGCAAAAACTCTGGTTTGCAAAGAAAAAGTTTGAATAATGATGCTCTGCTTCAGAATACCCACAAGTTTAATAGGAAAAGTGGAGACATGGTGTCCAGCAGGGCCCAGAAGAATGAAAGTTTCACATTGACTAAGAATATGCTGTTAAAATGGTATTAGCAGGATCTATATTCAGATGCAGAAGAAACATTTATTTTTATGACAGCAAAGGATTCTAGGAAGCAAAGTGCAATTAGATGAACTAAATGCCGCAGCAGAGTAGAACAGGCTAGGAAAAGGTTACAGTAAAGATTAAAAGGATTCAGCAGAAATGGAAAGCTTCAAAGTAAAGTTTTGAACAGCTTTTGTTATACTTGTTTCTTGCTCCTTTTTTGATTAAAGTATTGTGCTGAAGCATTCTCCCTTCGGCTGCCCATTTCAGCTTAAAGAGAAGAATCCCGTCTCCTTTTTAGGTGAAGAAGAAAGCTGACATTAGAACAACTGGTGGCACACTGCTCAATGTCAAGCCGCTCCAGGTCAATGCTCAGCCCTCTTCTCTCCCTTTCAATCAATCTTTCAGCAAAAAATCTGAAAAGATTGAAAGAAAAGGCATGGTTTTATTTTAACATTTCCCTCTACTTCAATATCTGTCCATAAAATGCTATCAAATGTTTCTACTTCAGTATATAATACAGATAAATGCTTTCAGAAAGAAACTAATGCTTATTTAATTTCTTCTCATTGATTTAGAGAGTGATAGCCAGCCACTAGAAGTACAGAAAAAATTAAAACCTGGTACAATCTAGACAACAGCAGTAAGAGTGTAAAGTCCATTTCACATTCATAGAAGAATTTCATATTCAGTGCCTGCTTTTACAGATTCATGTCAAAAATATCTGTAGATGAATATTTTAGACCCACCATCTGTCCCACAAAGCACGTAGACTTCATCTTGCTGAACAGAGCTGAAATGGGTTTGCATTTACCCCAGTCTGGTGGGATTGTAGAATTAGGTAGAATTAGTTTCTGGCTGAAAGTAGCTGTGCCTTGTAGAGAAAAGACCAAGATCAAGTACACAGGGATTTGGGATAACCCAGGTGCAATCCAGCTGTCAAGCAAGGATTTTTGCCTCTGTTTACAATGCAAACAATGAGGTTCATAATATAATAAGTTTAATAAATGTGAGGACACTGCAAGCTGTAGTAGCTGTGACAGAGAAAAAAAATGATCCAAATCTTCTTGTTTTATACATTCTAGTATTTGAGGATTAGGAACAAAAGAAGTCTCATAACATGAGCTTAAGTGAATTCAGGCTCAAGGTAACACCATAAAATGAGAAAATGGTCTGTAACTCATGTTTTCAAAGACAAAGAAGAAAACTGGCTCATTCTCTGATCTTAATACTCCTCGAATATTGAACAGATTTTGCAGGAAAGACAAATCAAAAGCACTGAGACAAAGGGAGGGTGGCACAAATTACACATTGTATCAAAGACAGGTTATCTGGGATACTTACATACTAAGATGATTCTAAGATATTCCTTACAGCTAGTTGACTTCATCTATCTTGATTATAGCCAGGCACTTGCTAAGTGGCAATGATGGGGACCAGTAAAACTATTATCTACTCCTTACCCAGATCCTTGAATGAGAGAGGCATCTAGATAAAGATATGTGGCTTCTGGCAAGAGACTGGTCCTGTCTGTTTTTTCCTATAGATTTCAAGTGAGGTTATGCCTAGGAGGGCAATGCTGAGTTGAAGACCAGATCATCCTACTAGAAATAGTTGACTTTGGTGGCCAAAATAAGTTTACAAGGGAGCACATGCAATAGAAGAGTCATTAAGGCATGTACTTGGAGACCAATAATGAGAGTTCTTCCTATAATTAGGAACAGAAATCAGAGTCAACATCTTATAAGTCAGCTGGGCATGACTTTTCAGCAATATAGAACAGTGACTTTCTAGGCAGGCTTTTAGTGACAATAGTGACATATTAGTAAGTTTGAACCGCACTTGAAATTCTGTGCAGTTTTTCACTGAAAAGCTGATCCTAAGTTGAAAAAGATTCAGAGTACAGCTACCAGAAAAAGCAGGGGTATAGTTTTGCAGGGGAAGATTGTACGGAAACCACCTGTTCCTTTCTCATTCTTAGCCTAGGAGAAAAACAAAAGAAAAAAGTCCAACTTTAAAAAATATATTTATTAACACAAGGCAAATATCAGGGAGAATAATTAAGTACTGATCCTACAAGATGAAACAATTCTGCAATGCTCAAAGTGAAGAATCATCCTTCTGATACCTAGCCCATGAACAGCAGAAATGTGGAGCAGACATTTGGTGGTCCTTCCTTGCCAAGACATCTGTTACTTGGTCATCAGTTACTGCAGGCAACCAACTATGATTTGGTTGAGCCTGTTCCAGTCCTGTGACTGTCTTCCTCCAGCATCCACCCTGGCAGCTTACTAGGGTTTCCACTGGCAAGCAAAGAGGCCCTCCATGGCTTAGGAAAGCTGTTATATCCCTCCTGGGGGAGGGAGGCAAAGCTAGGCCCTCTTGGAGTTCTACATAATTAGGTGCGTAAGTGACTCCAAAGTGCATTACTGCTCACCTCGTAAGTATTCAGGTGGTGCTGCATCAGGCAACCCTGATAGCACAATTCAACATCACTATGATTTTCTTTTACCATTTTCCCTTGAAAATTTGAAGTACTTCAGTCACCTTTTGAAGCATTTTTTCTGCATCTCAATTATTTTAGCTTCCAGACTGAACACATAGAAGGAACCTCAGAATTTGTCACTTGAGCAGCGATAAAAGATCCATGGGCATCTCACTCATCACCATGGGATACAAGTGATAACAGTACTCCGAATAATATTCAAGCATGCCCAGCCTGCTACACTTGGAAGAGGAGAGGAAGGAGTTTGGCACTAACAGATCAGAAAAACTTCTGCAAGCACATAGCTCTTTCCCACAATCATACAGCTTCCTCGCTGCTACTGCAGTAGAGGCAGGAAATGCAAGCGGAAAGTCTGCTGCACAGCACTTCAGCACACAGCTTCCCACTAAGGGGCTTTCCCTTCCTCTGCATTTATCTTAACCAACCTAAAACAGAAGTGTGCAGAGAGCACATCAGGAGGTCATTTAATCCAAACCTCTACACCAGATCAGCTGGGACTTTCTTATGGCAGGTTAGATCTCCAGTGAAAAAAAACCTCATGCTTTTCACAGCATTGTCCTGTGTTTAAACATATTTCATGTTTGATTTAATTCTCCATTAACTAAAGCCTGTTATTCCTTGTATTCAGTTTCCATGACGTAAGGTACATTATCTCCTTTTTCTACAATAGTTTTGCCTTATTTGTAAGACCACATTTCAGTGTTCTCCTTTTAAGATAAATGACCCTCTTGGGAGATTTTTCTCCTTCTCAGCCATATTCTCCTGACACTTGCTTATTTGCTTCTCTGTAATTGGTGCACGTCTGCATTGGTGGCCCAGACTACCTCTCCCAAACGGCAAACCAGTTCCATCACAAGTCTTGTGAACTCCTCTGGTTATATATGAGGAGGATGCTAGCCTTCTTCACAACCTATGGCAGTGAACAACATTGATCTTTTGTTCAACTTAAATCTTCCTTTCCTTCTTACTTCCTCTTCCCCTTCATTTTGCATTTGTGCTGTTAGTCATTGCCATCTTCAAGCTAAGCATTTCTTTATTGAACTGCACCCCTTTTAGTCCATAGGCTTTTTCAGGCTATCAGGCTGGAATTCTAAGCCTGTCCTATACAGGGTCTCTCCTGATTTCATGTTATCTAAAGGTTTAATAAACAAATTTGGTAAGTCAGTCCCCATCAAGAAGACAGGTTTGAATTCTTGTTAAAGAAAAGTGTAAAAGTTTTCTATCAAAACATTTAGGCTTTTATAAGATCTTTATACAATACATTTTCAGAGATACTTGGCTAGACCTTATCAAATTCAGATGAACACAGAAACAGGCAGTTGCAGTAATGACAGCTTTAGTGAGAAAACCACAGACTAGATTGTATCAGTTCAATGAGATGTTTCTGCTTCTGCCCATTTCCATCCCTCACATATTTTAATCTCAAATAAAAGGGAGCTTTTTGTTGCAAAAGATACAGTAAAACGCAAAGTAAAGTGCTAAGCTCAGAACCAGTAATGCAGAGGCTATTCCTGCCTCTGTAAGTTACAGAGATCCTTATGACCTCTAATGAATCCAAGCTAAGTCTGTAGGGGAGCATGCAGTGACAGGGACAGGTTTCCTCAAGGCTTAGGAAGCTCTAACTATGCACAGGTGCTCCAGGCAGCAGAACCACTATCAGCTGATGCCTCCTTTCATATACTCAAAGTAGCAAAGGTAATTTCAGCCGTGAAGAACTTGCAGAGCACTTGCAAACAGAAAATTAAGTGTGCAGGAAGGCATAGCCATCCCCCAATAACTGACAGCAGGAGACCTCTGTGAATGACGAAATGTTTCATACCAAGAGCTAGAGTCCTATAAACAGAAATAAAAAGCCCAGACAGCAGCTTATGGAAGAGCTGTCCAAGTGAGCAGTACCAAATGCCTTTTTGTCGCATTGTAAAGGTGGCACTATAAAGATGAAGTAGCAACATTTTTGATAAATCATTTGTTTCAACAGACACTCACAGCCCTTGCTGTCCCTGTGTCCCACCTACCCCTGTCGTCTTCTACCCTGCCTAGGCTCCCACTTCAGCCTGGTCTGGGACCATCAGTCCCTGCTCTTGCCCCACAGGTTGTTTGGAGAAAAACAACTTCCTTATCTTTTTTTTTTTTCCTCCTTATTTATGGAGTACCATCCCACAACATGGAAAGAGGAGGATGTAGTTTACTCCAGAGCCCATTGCTATTTTCCCCCTGAAGAGGGGAGATTAGCAAGTTGCTTCCTCCATCCTCCTTTACCCTTTGTAGAAGAAATCAAGATGCTATTTGAAACAATATTAGCACCATGAAAGTACCTACAAATCATTCAAAGGCACTACAAGTCTCAGTGCTTAAATTTCAAAGCCAATGAAGAGAAGAAAAAAATGCAGTTCCCATAAGCCTTGAAACATTGCATTTTATTTCATCCAAAACCAATAAGTATTTAATAGGACAAATTTATAAGCAGGAAATAACTATGATGCCAAAGAAAGAGATGACTAAATACACTGAATAATCATCCAACTTTCCACAACAGTGAATTTGTTAAGTAACCTCTCTTTTTTGCTCCAATTTAATCCGTTTCATACACACCCACCTCTCTCCATATGTATTCAGAAATGAATCACTTATATCAGCAGCTGCTCTTAGTCTTATTTTTTCCTGCTTTTGCTTCACTAGAAAGAACACTTCCATTTGTGCCCTCTGATGTTGTATCTCATGTCAGTCCAGTAATCTTCCTGTTCAGTGCACAGCAACTTCTCCCCACCATGTGCAAAGACATATATGATGTTCTTCACTTCAGTATCTCCTGTGTATTCCACTCTGACATGATTTTTCCATCCTTACAATGTGCCTCAGTGACTACACTTCAGTTTAAATGGCCAAGTGATACATATGAGCTAGGAATTTTACCTATTCAGCTCTTTAGGTCGCACATACAGGAGAGGAAGGATTCACTTCCCCATCTAGAAACGGCTTTTGTAGCCAATTTGCTGTGGAAGCATGGAGAATTGGTAAAGACTTGTTCAAGCATTTCAGTTTAAGATAAAAAAAAAAAAAGAAGTTGTTTAAGCATGAAGAATGTCTGTTCTTTGTCTGAACTAGTCTTTCTGGAAGGGAAAAAAAAAAGAAAAAAAAAATCTGCTTCCAATTCTGCCAGTTCTGGTAACTCATCTTCTGCTCCTTCCAGTTTCCAAACCCTGTTCCTTGTTTCCTGCAGAATAGCCTCTCCAGCAATGCGTAGGTCAGGAGTTGCCAAGATCTTGAGCAACCTCATTGCTGCTCACATGCTGTTTTTCTTCCCATTCCAAATATAACTGTTCAGCTACAGCTTTTTATTGTTGCTGAATAGAAGTTGTTTTTCTTTGTTCTTCATCCTTCTTGATGGCAAGTACAATCTGTCAGTACAAGTCATATGCAGCCCTGTGCTGTCTGAGAAGGCAAAATGAAAAGTGCATTTTCTATCATGTGTCATTGATGCCAGTCTTCCTCAAAGGCAGAAAATCAGATGATGCAATCCAAAGATATCTATACAGAAACAAGAAAGCTGAGGAGCCTTCAAAGACTATTTCCCTGAAGTTTTGCACCCTACAAGCTCTGGCTTCATTTTTAAGCGACCCACTCTGTGTCTTGTCATTTTCAGATGAATCCAGCAACTAAGTAACATCCTGTTCTTTAAGGCATATGGAGCAGGAACTTGAATAAGCTCCTAGAAAGAATACCTTAGCACAAAGAAGTGGGGTGTCAGGTGCTAGCAGTTTGATGCATTTGTCTTAGCCAAGTGTATTCCTTTGGAATACAGCTATTTCTGTTTTCCAACATGACTATTTTGGCAGTATTGGAAATAATGGGGCAAATATCAGCACAGTATCTCAGCACAGTCCCTAAGCGCAGTATCTACTCATTCCTTCTATTGGCTATAGATTTGAACCATATTTTAGGTATTATATTTAATCAATCTCTAGATAAAGCATGC
Source organism: Crypturellus soui (assembly GCA_032275445.1). Taxonomy (NCBI): domain Eukaryota; kingdom Metazoa; phylum Chordata; class Aves; order Tinamiformes; family Tinamidae; genus Crypturellus; species Crypturellus soui. The sequence goes on along the minus strand of JAUBNY010000465.1, from coordinate 2,956,996 downwards.
AGCTGCATCCACAATTACCTCCACTTGATGAAGCGCCTCATATTACTAAACTGATAAATCTATCTGTTCCAAATTTTGAAATAAATTTGAGCATGGGACTTAAACAAAATAAGATGATCTGCTTGAGAAGTTATGCCAAAGAGAAGCTCCTAACTTTTTTTTAAGTCTATGGCATCCATAAGGGCTTCTTGTGAGCTTGTAGTCTATGCAAAATCTGCAATACACATGAGCTATCAACATCCTCATTAGACTCAGCCAAGCAGCTAATTTCCTCTCCAGATTGATCAAGAAGGTATACTGACAAAGAAATTGTTTGCTCTGCTGTTCTGTGATGTTAACAGAAGGATGTGAAAGCCTGCAGGAACTAGCATACTTTGAAATGATCCCATCAATAGCTGCAAGAGGAAAAGAGTCATTTGATACCATAAAAGAGTTAGGAATAAATATATTTCTTTTCCTCTGTAAAAGTCTAGAGAAGACCTTAATCTGCAGCACTGATACTTTCACATCTCAAGTACTAAACCAACAACAGTTGCCTTCATATAAGCATAGAAAAAGTAAGTCTTTTCCATAAAGTTTAAAGTTTCCATAGTGTTTTAACTTGTTCACCAAATGCAGAGCTATGGGCAAGAGAAAGATGACAGACAGTTAAGTTGCACTAAAACTTAAAATCAACAAGGCTGTCCATGCTTGCATCACTTTGATGACAGATGAAGATATGTTCTAAGCTTAGTAAAACCATCTAAAAACACATTTAGATTTCATAAGACCTAAGATATATTAAGCCTTTTCATAATCCACTTATTTAGCAAAATATCAAATCCTTTAAGTCATCCTATAACAGGATCTGCAAAGTGGTAGCATGCGTCATTGTTATGTATTTATCATAGGAACATCACAACACATCTAGGTGGATATTAATAATTTCTTACTTAGAATGCAAAAGCAGCTTATATAGATATGTCATTTTGCCCATGGTTATACAAGTCAAAAGAAGCTAATTTCTCTGA
>JAUBNY010000465.1:2930708-2942269 GCA_032275445.1 Crypturellus soui | reverse complement strand
GAGAGAAACCTTTCTCAATGCCAGCTGAGTTACTGCAGTTTAAAATAAATATTATGCAAAATAGCTTAGCTTCATGCAGAAAAAAAACACTCATTTGTTCACTGCAGTGTCCATTTACTTTTCCTGATTTGGGTCACTTGGCTTTTCAAAGCTCATTACATGTAAGATTAGTCCCTGGAGGATGCTACACAAATAACATATGGAAAAAGTCATTCAATCATGTTATATACCACATCCGAATCTTCCTCCCTAAACAACTGTGCCCTCTCCTCTGGGAAGACTGCTGTCACACGAGAGCCTCCTTCACGGTCTAAAGGTTGTGGACGCAACAGTTTCCTGGACTTCCTCTACATACAGCCCCGAATCAGTTTCCATGATCTGCTTTGGCCCAACCTAGGCTCATCAGGACTGGTTGATGTTTTTGCACTGATTTAACTCAGACTAGATTCATGCACTTCATCTTCCTTGTATGGCTCCCCTGGCTGATTTTTTGATTACAGGAGTCTTTTCTCATTGCTCCTCACTCCAATTTTTTTTCCCCCTTCAAGCTCAAAATACAGAAAGCAAATTGAATATATATATTGCTGCCTACTATCTATTGGGGAGCAGTAAAGAAATAGTATGTTACATTTAACTAACTTTACTGACTTTTCCTGTGTTTTCTTGATTTATAATCATTATCCATAAAAAAAATAAAAAGAAAAGAAAAAAAATACATGGCTTGATTTTTATCCTGGTCATTCTCACTAGTGGATTGCAATGATCACAGAAAAAAAAACACTCTTTCCTGACTAGGATTCCTTACCTACTATAGAGAGGAAATCATGCTACTCATTAGACATGAGTTTCACAAGTTGTAAATCCGTCTCAGGCCTAAGGACTAAACTGCCACAGGGTCACAAAGAAACATTGTGGTCATGCTGTCAGCCTAGCAATGTGGCTATAGTCCCTTTATCTTATCTTTTTTTTCATCCTTGGGTAAATTTGCACCTGCTCTTCTTGGAGCTCTGTTTTCCTTACACAAACCTATGGCATTTCCTTCCAGACAGAAGGCAAAATCAAATTCATGATTTCTCCCTCTTCTCAGTTATTGCTACTAAGGGTCTTTGAGCCAGTCTTTCCCAGCAAGGCTTCTCAACCCCCTTGCATCCTGACCATCTATAACAAAAAACACCTACTAGCTAAGTGGCACTTCACGCAAATTCTACCAAAATTATACATCTTTCCCAAATACAATTAGTCTTAGCAATACATAAAGTTTGGTATGTAAATTAGATTTATCTGAAACCTTAAACTTAGTAAAATGAAATTTGCTGTAGGCAGCTGCAGTACAAGTGAATCCAATTTATTTAGTGTAGATTAATAATTTGATACAATTATTTTCCAAGGACACTTACTAGGTTTATTTTTGAGTATTCTATCATTTTCCATTCTTAAATGTACTGTATGATGAATATAGCTCAGTTTATACTTTTAAGTGAACTTTATTTCCCTTCAACTCTTTTTTTTTTTTTCAAACAGGCAATCTCCAAAGTTGAGCAGAGGTCAAATCAGCAGCTGTTGGCTGTAATGCTGTCCTCTTTCTGATAGTTCAGTGAGCTTAAATCCCATAAATCTCCTTGATCTTAAAAAACACAAAAGCAGACTGAAAGCTAAAAGGAAAAGCCTGAGCAGTTAGCTATCTTGGAAATGTCTTTCCAAATATATATTCTGCAAGATTTATTTTGCAAAGTTAGTTAAGCAGATCTGTTCAGCTCTGGGCACCTTTTGTCTGGTGGTTTAAATAGACATTGATTCCACTGAAAGAAAATAGTAAAAGTAAAGACTACTGATAAAACAGCTGACCAAATGCCTCTGAACTGACCTAATTGCCAAAAATGTATTAATATTTTAAGTAAAATCTGGCTACTGTATCATCTTATAACCATTCTATATTTATCATTTGCCATGTTATTGAATGGTTGCTCTTTCATGAGGATATTTGTTTATGACAGGTACCAGGTAGGACAAATCAATAGGTTAGGCCATATAATCTAGGGATGTATCTGTCTGATTCAACAATATTAGGCACCATTAGCTTCCATTTAGCTGTATGATGTATGTTGTTCATGTTTAGGAAGCTCCTTGTTTGCTCGTGCTTGTGTATGCAGTTTTTCCACTCATCTATCTTGTGCACAGAAGCAGGAGAGGCACAGAAATGCAGACTCATCAGGTCAGGCCTACACCTTGAGCCACCAGCCCAGATCCAGTGATCACTGACAACATCTTATCTAACTAGCACACTAACTAGCATCTTTAGCTAGCACTAACAAGCATCTTATCTGTGCCAATTTTTCTTTCACAACGACTCCTGTATTCTTTCAGAAAGGCTCTTCAGATACAGATAGCAGGCAGCTGACTGCGCAAGCTACTCCAGCAGTGACAACCCTCATGTATGCCTGTCATGCAATTAAGATATTGGTGTTGTCACCAGGTGACAAGTAGGTGTCAAGTTGCTTGACTGAAAGTATGAGATGCCATACGTATGTCCTACCGCGCAACAGCAGATGGACCATGGTCATGGGCTTTCCATCAGAGGTGTCCTGTTCTAGCATGAGCATGGAGCCTCCTTTCCATGAAGGTTTTCCTGGGGAGGATTTTCAGGTGTCTTTAGCATTGCCTTGGCCTTCTCTATGTGAACTCAGATGCAAAAATACTGTTCTCTTGGTAAATGCTGAATGTGGAGTCCATCCATCCCTCCATCTCTTCCATTATTTCAGTTTTACTATTGATCTCTACTGACATAAGAAAGTATGAGAGAAGGGGACATGATATCATGAAGCTGAAATATACAGCAACATTTCTATGTCCTTGAATGCATTCCCAGCATAGTGAAAATGTTAAAAATGATGACCTCTCCCAAAATCAATTTATCCAGAAGGTTATAACACAGATAATACATACCATGTGCTTTTAGCATGACTTGATCCCTGGGAATTTCTGTTAAATTGATGGAGGGTTGGAGAGGTTTATGTTATGAAAGATGACCTTCAGGAGATGGAGACTAGAAGACAAAGGGTCCTAGCAAGGGTGAAAAAGAAGAATATGCAAATGATAATGCTAAGACAGATCAACGCTCTTTCTTGCTCATATACTCTTTCTCTTTCTTTCTTTCTCTCTCTCTCTAAGGCCAGTATTTGAAGTTACAGGAAGAAGCCTAACAGGACAGTGCTCTGCTGCAGCCATCATTTATCCCTTCCCTTGGAACTTCCAGATCTCAGTGCTAAAAGTCCATCTCTGTCTAATCACTTTGGTAGGTTTATTTGCAGTCACTTTTCTAAGTGCTTTTTGAACAGACTCATGCTTTTCGCTTTCACGACACCCTTTGCAATATGATGTGGCAATGGATTCCACAGTTTAACGCCAGTATGTGAAATAATATTTCTTTTATTTTTAACCTGCCATCTGATATTTTCATTTGATGTCCCTCCATTCTTGCAATATGAGAATTATTATTCCCCAATCATTTTTCCATATATTCATGATTTTATATTCCTTTGTACCATTTCTAGCTTAACCATATCCTTTTAAAGACTAATTAATTGTGGGTGTTTAAAAAGTAATCACACCTGTTGATGTTTTCTGTTCTATTTTACATTATTTCCTTACTAACTTTTAACCTGTTGTTTTCCTTTTTCACTGATGCTGAATATTGAACTGAGGTTTTTGAAATTACCCTCCAAATTTCCAAGTTCATTTTCATGAGTGATAATTGATAATTTAACAAAATAATATGTAGAACTTCAAAGGTGATTTTTTTTTAATCTAATGTAGAAATGGAGACAAAAACATGGGAATAAGGATGCAGAATCTGTATGAAAAGGATTGATAAGTTTTTTTTTTTCTCAGCCTATCTTCAGCAGGAACACGTAGTTGAATGTAGGGAAGTTAGAGAGAAGCAAGTGACAGTCTCAGAGGTATTGTATTAACCTTGCTTTTTGAATTTGGATGACTTAGATATACTGTCAATGAGGAAGAGCAGCAGGTAGTGTAATTCTTAATGAGAAGAGAAAATAATCAAAGAAGATGCTGAAATTGTGAAAATGATGCAATTCCAATGAAGACTGGTGAGGATAAGGAAAGGTTTTGTGAAGAAATGATATAGCTGTTCAGCATGCAACTACCCTAGGGACCACCTGTCACGACCCATGTACAACTGAGAAAGATGAAGGAAGTAAGGGGCAAGTAGCAGCAGCTAGCAGGGCAGACAGCCTCGGTTATTGTATTGCTGTATTAAGCAAACTGTAACATTAAAGAAAAATGCCAAGTGGCATTTTCAGGGACTTCAGGCATTTTTCAAGGAACTAGGAAGACTAGTTCCTTTCCTCTTCTTTTTTAATTTTGAAAAGGTGACATGAATGAAAAGATTTTGATTAGAATTTTCCATGCTGTTAATGACATCCAAGTTCTTTACATGTAATCCAATGCTCTGTTAATGAATTACATATGAAATTGCAGCCATTAATGTCTTAAGAGGCTTCCAGCAGTTCCATCCTAGAATCATTCATAAGAAAATTCATGTATTCCAAGCACAATTATTCTTTATTGCACCATGTGATTTTGGTGCACATATGTTGGCTTTATCCTATCTGATCAGTTTAATCATTTTAGACCCTTGTAAGGAGATGACCATCAATCAAAGTGTTTTTTTTTTCTCCTCTGTTGACCCTAGTAATGTCTAGATAGTTAAATTATCCTGTTTTTCTCCAGATTATTCTAGCACAAAATGCTATGCACTTGACTAGGAAAAAAATGGAGAATAGATAGTTTTACCATGTTTATAGCTATAAATCTGTTTGTTTGTTTTCCCATTTATTATTTTTGATTTTATTACTAACTGATTTGGCTTCAGAATTGTCAGGGTTACTTTGAAGTCTAATTAAAAAAATCTGCAAATAAATGTCTTCTTTTGGCTATCTTTGCCTCAGAAGAATTGTTTATTTTAACATGTAGCAATTTCCAGGATGGTCGGGTCATGTATACGCAATGAATTAAAAAAAGACCGTTGGGAATCATGATGAATTAGGTTATTACAAAAGCAGGTTTAACTGGGGAAAAACAATCCAGCACTGAAGAAATCCAGATAGTAAGAGCATCTTTAGAAGCTGTTTTGTTCCATTTCTTTAAAAAGGTGTCCAAATCCAAAGAGTTAGGCTAGTCTCTTCCAGATGAAAGCAAAAACCACAGTGTTACTGAGAAATGATCCAAACTCACAGCAGTTTTCAGCAGGAATGAAAGAGTAGTTCCCCTCTCATTGTCCCACTCCTTTACTAGAGTCACAGGAATACCAAACCTCTCTTGTAATCCACTTGACACTGGAGACAGAAAGCTTAGAAGAGGAAAACTCATGGTGCTTTGCTGGAATTTCCCCCTCTTTCTGATAAGAACAACACAGAATATCCAGTGCACCCTGCCCCTAGGCACTAGGGAAAGCTAACAGTAGCAGCTGGCATCACTGGCCAGGAGTTTCTCCTCATGCTTCTGCCTACTTGGCCTCAAGATGCCAACAGATGGACTGGGCTAGTACATGTGTAGATCTACGAGGGCTGAGGACACCCAGTCCACGTGAAACAGATGAGAGGTGTCTGAGGTAAAGCAACCAACAAACCTGGGCATTTGCGTTTCCATTTTAGAGTGCCTGGTCACACATATGTATCCCTACGAGTCTGATCTTGAAACCAGGCTAGCCTCTGTGTTGAAGTGCTGTGGCAGACAAACTCTATGATAACTTGGAGCACTACACACATGCATGTTATTATGAATTGCAACAAAGCAACAGAGAAATCTGCTCTTCCAGTGCCTGATGTAAGATGCTATTTGTATCCAGAACAAGAAGCTGTTGCTACTTACAGAAATACTACTACACTAGTAGAGACCCTGGAGAAACTATGAAGCTTCTTGGGCCTCCAAGAATTAGAGTGCATAAAAGAAAATGCTAGGCAAAGATGGAAGCTCAAGGCATTTTTTTTTTTCCTCAAGACAACTCCATTTCCACTTCACTTGTTATTTGAATCATTCCTTGTCTGATTTTAAAAATCACCTCCTGCACAGCAGCCTCTTCTCGTATTCCAATTTCAGTCATCTTCCGAGGTACCTGAAAGCTAGTGGCTGCTGATTCAGGAGCTCACAACCCTAACTGCTGTCCTTGAAATAGAGGAACATGACTTTTTCCACACGGATGCACTTGCAAATCATTGCACACTCACGGAACACAGCTATTATCTCTGAAACAGTAGATGTCTCAGCAAGCCACATCAGAGACTTAATCAATATAAGAAATCACATCATACTGAATTGCTATTCAGTGTGACAAAAGTCTTTTCTAGACAAGCCCAGTGAAAAATGTCAAATCGAACAAAAATTGTATTAATTTTATTTGTCACATTGACAGCTCTGACTTCATTTATGGAGTATACAGCTATTTACTGACAGATCCAAAAGGTAGGGGCCAAATGATATCTGATGGTAGTCCACTGAAGTAAGCAGAATTAAACCAGGGTGACTGGTTTAATTCTGCTTACTTCACCTGTGACTTCCTGACAAAATTTATTAATCTGAAATAAGTTGGTTGCAATGATTGCAATGATTGACATACTGCAGACAGGCTTTGGGGTAGTAGGGGATGGAGTAAAGTCTGAAGAAACTTTGAAGATATTGGTTTCTGGTGATGGTACAGAATTGAACCCAAACTGAATCTACTGAATCTACTGAAGAAGACAAAAGATTTAAAAAAATCAAAGTATGATAAGACTTAATATTTGGGTAAGTATATATTATGGACTTAATAATTATACCCAGGTAATTATATGTATAGAAAGACTTAATATAACCCCATGCACCAGTGCAGATTGAGGAAAAATCAATCTGTGGCTGGAAAGCAGCTCTGCAGAGAAGAACCTGGGAGTCCTGGTGGACTAGAGGCTCACTGGGAGCCAGCAATGTGCCCTTGGGGCCAAGAAGGCCAATGGTGTCCTGAGGTGCATCAGGAATAGCATTGCCAGCAGGACAAGTGAGGCGATCCTCCCCTCTACTTAGCGCTGGTGAGACCTCTGTCCAGGTCTGGGCTCACCAGGACAGTTCTGGGCTCTCCTTGCACGACCATGACATTCCTGGCAGCATCCTGTGCAATAGCAAAGCTAAAATGGCTGTTTTGTAACTCAACAGAAAAGCTACGGACTCTTAGCTACAGGTGTCAGTGTACTCAGAGGGGCAGAATTAAGCCAGAGACACCTGCATATAGTAGGAGGTGTCCCACTGCAATCTCTTAAGCCTTACCAAAAAGAGGGAAAGTGATCCCTTCTAGGAGCTGATAACCTATTCCTAGCCTGAAAAGCCTTATCTGGAAAACAGAAAGAAATGTCTCAGCGCAGCAGAGACATGCAGCTTAGCTGAGTCAGCCTGCATTTACTACACTGTGTTCAACCTGCAAACAAAACTGCTACTGTAAAATCTGTTTTACAGATCCTGTCCTAGGGAAAAAGTGTTTTCTCCTTTCTCTTTGTAAAGAGTTTAGAGAGCCTAGCTCTGTACTTGATTTATATCACCATCTAAATTTTATTGACACTCTTTGCTGTCCAGAAATATCCATAAATAAAGGCAGAATACCTATGAAGAGACTCCTACAGGAACTGGGTCAGATCTCTAATGCTCAGAAATGTCCATTTCCATTTCTTTCCACACCTTTATTCTATCCCCATTCCTTCTCCTTCCTTCTTACTGCCAAATAATGCTCTTCATCTGTAGCTGTTCATAGAGGTGCAAAGCAGGCAGAAGCTTCTTGAGATGTGTGGGAAGGTAAGAAAAGCTTTGTTACTAAGGTTTGCTAGCAGTCCTGACAGAAAGAGTTATTTTTTCAGATAGATACACATGAGGCAAGAAGTGGTGCCTAAGGGGAGTGACTGAGCTTGACAGTTCTTCCCAATATCCTAAATACTGCACAGAGTTAGGCAAAGAGCTCTGCTCCTTTCATTTAAAAAATCAGTAAGCAGGTTTAGCTTGTGAGGTGGTCAGGAAGGGGACTGCGGTAATGATGCACCAGCCCCTGCTCCCACCCCAACCAGGACAGCATATGCTCCTGCACTGTATGAACTGGTCTGCATGGGTATAGGGTATCAGTGCCCCTGGAAGGCAGGGCTATTCCTGCCCCCATAACCATGCCAAGATGCACTGCCCCCTGCTAAGCTACACACATGGCTTCATGGCACTCACAGGGCCCCGGAGACCCAGCAAAACCACATCCCTTCTGCTGATGTGAAGCATTGCTGCTGAGATTCAACTAGCTAGTAATTACCACTTGGCAAAAATGCCCCTAAATTGAGCACTCCGGATCGATATAGTTACACCAACAGTGCAGTGTATAGACACAGTTTGGGTGGCTCTTTCTTCATCCATCTCACAGATTGTCACAGATTGTCACTCTGCCTCAGAGTGCCAGTCAAGGACCCTGAGGTCCGATGAGGAAGTTTTAGCCAGCCGTGCAGCCATGTTATGACCCCTGTGGAATAACAACATGAATCATAGAATAATTATGGTTGGAAAAGACCTTTAAGATCATGAAGTCCAACTGTAAATCCTTCAACACCATGCCTGTTAAACCATGCCTGTTAAACCATGCCCCCAAGTGCCTCATCTACACCTTTCTTGAACACTGGCAGAGACAGTGACTCCACTACTCCCCTGGGCAGCCTGTTCCGATGCTTGACTACTCTTACCATGTAGAAATTCTTTCTCATGTCTAACCTGAGCCTCCCATGGTGCAACTTGAGGCCATTTCCTTTTGTTCCATCTTTAGTTATCCTGGAGGAGAGATCCACTTCTGTCTCACTACAACCTCCTTTCAGGTAGTTGTAGAGAACAATAAGGTCTCTTTTGAGTCTCCTCTTCTCCAGACTAAATAACTCCAGGTCCCTCAGCTGCTCCTCACAAGCTCTGTGCTCCAGCCCCTTCACCAGCTTTGTTGCCCTCCTTTGGACACGCTCCAGCACCTCACGGTCTGTCTTGTAGTGAGGAGTCAAATCTGAACACAGTATTTGAGGTGCTGCCTCACCAGCATGGAGTACAGGAGCTTCCCTCCTCCTGCTGGCTACGCTGTTCCTGACAAAAGCCAGGAAGCCCTTGGCTTTCTTGGCCACCTGGGCATACTACTGGCTCGTGTTCAGTTGGCTGTCAGCCAGCACCCCCAGATCCTTTTCCACCATGTAGCTCTCCAGCCACTCTGTCCCAAGCTTGTAGCGCTGCATGGGGTTGTTGTGACCGAAGTGCAGGACCTGGTACTTGGCTTTATTGAGCTTCATATGGTTGCTCTCTGCCCATCAATCCAACCTGTCCAGATCCCTCTGCAGTGCCTTCCTACCCTTAAGCAGATCAACTCTTCCTCCCAGCTTGCTGTCATCTGCAAATTTGCTGAGGGTGCACTAAATCCCCTCATCCAGGTTATTGATATAGATATTAAAGAGTGCACCTGCCTAAGCTATCAGCTGCCACCTTCTCCAGGAGAAGGCAGTGCAAGATGGTGTCAAAGGCCTTAGTGAAGTCTAAGTAGACCACATTCACAGCCCTTCTCTCATCCACTAGGCAGGTCACCTGCTCATAGAAAGAGATCAGGCTGATGAGGCAGGACCTGCCTTTCACGAACCCATGTTGGCTGGGCCTGATCTCCTGGTTGTTGCACACATGTTGTGTGATCTTCCTCAAGATGATCTGCTCCATAACTTTCCCTGATACCCTGAGGTCAGACCAACAGGCCTGTATTTCCCCAGATCTTCCACCTGACCATTCTTGTAGATGAGTGTCACACTGGCCAGTCTCCAGTCATCGGGGACCTCCCCTATTGACCAAGAGCACTGATAGATGATGGAGAGCAGCTTGGCGAGTACTTCTGTCAGCTCCTTCAGAACCTCTGAGTGGATCCCATCTGGCCCCATAGACTTGTGGGTGTCCAAGTGGAGTAACTGGTCACTGACTGTTTCCTCATGGATTATGGGGGATTTATTTGGCACTCTGTAGATGTCTTCCAACTCTGGGTGCCAAGTACCTTGAAGATAATTGGTGTGAGTGTTAAAGACTGAGGCAAAGAAGGCATTAAGTACTTCAACCTTATCCACACTCTTGGTGACAATATTTCCTGTCACATCCAATAAAGGATGGAGATTCTCCTTGGGCCTCCTCTTATTATTAATGTATTTGTAGAAGCATTTTTTGTTGTTTTTTTACAGCGGTGGCCAGATCGATTTCCATCCGAGCTTTTGCCTTTCTGATTTCCTCCCTATATACCCTAGCAACATCCTTGTACTCTTCCTGAGTTACCTGCCCCTTCTTCCAAAGCTGGTAAACCCTCTTTTTTCCTGGAGCCTCAGCATTAGGTCTCTATTCAGCCAGGCTGGTCTTCTTCCCTGTGGTTCGTCCTTCAGCACATAGGGACGGCCTGCTTCTGCACCTTTAAGATGTCCTTCTTGAGAAAAATCCAACCTTCCTGGACTCCTTGGCTCTTTAGGACTATCTCTCAAGGGACTCTCCCAACCAGTGTCTTAAACAATTCAAAGTCTGCCCTCCGAAGGTCCAATGTGGTGGTTTTGCCAATGAAGTCGAGAGAGAGTGTGTGCAGACCCAGCAGTTAGCAGGTGGGACCCAAGTACTTGATTTACCTAATATGCAGTATATGTGGTTTACTAGTATTACACAGTTTTATGCAGCACCCCCATGGCTCAGCTCCTTGCTTTTAAAATTTGCAGAATGTGCTCTTGTTTCTCTGATGAACTTAAAAATTGAGGTAGGAAAGTTGTCTTTGATCAGAACCTAACAACTGACATGGGAAAGTACCATTCTGCGTGGCCCTGTGGAGCTGCAAGAACATCATGCACACAAGTGAAGATAAATAATAAATAATAATTACTCATTAGTTTATAAATAATAAATACTTATTATTTCTCAAATAATAAATACTCAGCAATTACTAATTACTTTCAGCATTCATTTGTTTGCATGATACAAGTTGGAGTCTTTACTATCAGTTATTAGACAGTGAGCAGATCATTATTTAAAAATGCTTGCTGAAAACATAGCTAGTTAAAAATATCAGTAGATCATTTTCCCCCCAAAATGCCAGATGTTCTACAGAAACGTGTCAATTTATTTCATATTTTCAATGGGAAACAGTTGAGAGTAGTTTTTTTCTTTGTTTACTTATCTTGATAATTTTATTCAAATCTCATTATTTTCATTCACCTAATTTTGGTCCATTAAAATACTAATTTTAATATTGTGCTACATATGATGTTATATTTATTAGTACATGTACTAAATCTGTTCATATTTTATAACATTTCAACATTATTGAAATAAATGCTTCAGCAGGATCAGAATAAAGTATTTACACATTTTTAAATGTGTATGCGGCTCAGAATGTAGTCCTTAATTTTTTATTGTTTTCATTCAATTTAATTTCAATACAAAATATAATCCCTTTCCCTGTTTTTGAGCTGTTTGCCAACAGAAAATCAACTTCTGGCCATTTTTTTCCTTCT
>JAUBNY010000465.1:2900605-2924651 GCA_032275445.1 Crypturellus soui | reverse complement strand
AATTATTAGAAGATTTCTCTCATTGCCCTACATTTTTATTTTATTTTATTTTATTTTATTTTATTTTATTTTATTTTTATTATTTTATTTTTATTATTTTTATTTTTATTTTTCCTAGGAAAAATAAACCTACCAGGAAAGCAGGTTTGTGTGGAATCCAGCAGTGGTCTCTTTAATCATGGAAAGTGCTTTTAGAAAGCATTATGGTAATGCACAACATTAAGCACTGTCCCTCAAAAAAAGAAAAATGATTGTGAGGATAGCATAGAAGTAAGAACGTTCTCTGCAGCAAAAGAGCTTCTTCATTCCATCTGCAAATATTTTTAGAGCTGCGAAATCAAGATAGCTTCACGTGGCCAGATTCAGATTGTGAATAGCCCACAGGCTTGCACTCAAGTAACGTGCCAGTCAGGCAAAAAGACAAAATTATTGTTTTCATCATCAGACTTCCTTTTGCTTGCCAGTGATATTTATAGCACAAAAGAATACATGCAAAGACGGTTAAGGAACACAGACTTTGGCCCAGTTTAGATTTGAGTTTTTGAAATGAAGATCTAGTATTAATTTGGAGGTCCTTCATAGATGCTAATGTATCTGGATAACATGGAATTTGCATCATCCCTTTTGAGACAGCTAAAACTGATGTCCATCTTTTCTTTGGCATGATTTGTAGCCATGACATCCTATGCAGACACTACTGATTTGTGCCTATAAGCATAGACAGGGAATAGTGCAGAATATTCACAGAGTGAATTTGGAGGAGGGTCTTTCAACGTAGAGACTTGAAGCCTATGCAGAATCTGACTTATGTAGGAGCACTGCTCCCAGAAACATGCTCTTGGAAATTTTGGCACGCTCACATCTCCACCTGAGCACAGACACCTACTCGAAGAGCGTCTGAGCACTGAGGAAAGTGTGTGCTTGCTTAAATTATTGCTTCAGCAATGGAGAGATTTTTAGACCTACCCAATGAAAAGAAAAATGAAGATAGCCTTCAGATTTATCAGAAGAACTTAAGTGATTGGCATAAATAGGCAATATAGCATTTGTCACTCATGTCTGATGCCAGGCAAAAATTGCTGTGCAGGTGTGTATGTTTGTTGGGGTTGACTTTGCTTAAGTCAATAACACTTCTGAGCATAGTACGTGAAATGTCAGAGGTGAATCAGGGATATAAAAAGCAGGTATTTAAACCCTTCTGGAAGCTAACTAAAGAAGACATGGGTGGGTGGCAGAGAATACCTACAAAGTTACAAAGTAAAAGTAGAGCCAACCATATCTAAGCAGAATTTTATTTACTGTGGAAATCTACTAAAATATAAGAATTTATTAGAGAGGAAAAATAAACAAAGGATTTTGTTATTATTCTTTCTTTTAGCAATCAATGTAATGATTAGTCATTTACCTTGCCTATATTAAAGACAAGTATGGCTATCAGGTAGCAAACTGAGGCATTAAAAATCAAATATGTGTAGTGTTTAGAATTTTTTCTCAAACCTGCAACATCCATTCTTCACATCAGTAGGGGCACATGTTGAAGAATAAAGCGCAATGTGAAATACACTTTTTTTTTTTAATGCAAATGAAGGCATACACAACCTAACATGTATATTGACCATTTGAGTCATTAAGGGAACTTTGGGGGAGCTCAAGGTTAGAAGAAAAAAAAGCTTCGGGATTATAATGCAAAGCTGGATATTGCATGGTGGTTTCACATATGCAAGTGAAAGCATTTCACTGTTGATAAGCAAAATGCATTCTAGATAAATAGCTGTAGTCAACACTAGCACTAAATGAAAAAGCAAGTTTACAATGCACTGCCCAAAATCGTGTGGAAACAATAGAAGGTGATTTTAAAATCTTCAGTTCCGACATTGTTTCCAAATCTGGATGTGTCATTTATAAATGTCTTGCTCATCTGTCCCCTTCTGTTTGAGAAGGAACAAAGAAAGCATTGATCATATTTCTTCTCAAAGTCACATGTAATTATCTACAAAGATGCAGAAGTTCCAAGCTATTCCCTCATTCATTTAAGTGGGATTTCTTATGCAACTAAGCATTCATCAGCATGAAAAAAGATTAATAAAGCCTAGCCCAGGAAGATCTTCATTCTTCGTTGTCAGATGGATTTTCTTCCTGTATACTTTATTAAAAATATAAGATATCTGAAATTGTAACACTGCTGCCTAGATGTAATTAGATATTTATGTAACATAGTAAGTGTGTGTCACTAGACTGGAAGAGTATCGATTTTGGAAGCAAATTTCCAGAGTGAGCATTCTTTTGTATGAATGTAAAATTTATTCTCATTTTTTGTTAATGCTTATCTTTTTACAGTTTTTATTATTATTAATGAAAACCCCTTACAGAAAGTCACTTGCTGGAATATTCATAGAAAGCAAACGGGGAAACTACTATGATTGTCTCTAAATATATTTAAAGATGGAAATTTACAGCTTTGTCGCAACGTGAAATTGGATCTGTCACAATGCATGAAGGAATTAAGGATTTTTTTAATGCTAAAGAAATTAGTCTGAATGTACCCAGCTTTCAGATTACAGACGGAAGGGCAGAGGAGCAGCCCTGCTGCACGTGCAAAGTGCAAGTAACGCTCACATTTCTCTCCCAAGGGAGCTCAGGGAATGTGCTGCCACACTCCGCGCTGCTGAAAATGTGAGAGGTTTTTCCTTTCTTTGGGTAACACCTTGGTTTTTTGTTGCTTGTGCCAAAAGACAGTTTCTGAGGTGTTGCTTCTGTCATCTCCCTGCCCAAGTGTGCCTCAGGAAGGCCTTGCCTCCGTGTCCCCTTGGGCAGCACAGCTCAGCTCTCTAAGAGGTCAGCTGAAAACCATCTCCAAAACGCCTATGGCATCCTGGAGATGACACCTTCCCCAGGACTTGGAGGCGCTGAAGAAGCCACACCAGCTCCTGTGAAAAATAGCACATATCCACTTGAAAGGGTCACACAGCAAGAATAAAAAGAATCCCTGAAATAAGAACTATCTGAAGTCCCAAATTACAGCAACAGTTTTTGAGAACCTGTCAGCGGCTGTAAAGGCGAAGCTGTCCCTGACTGGTTTGTTTTTTCAGTGAGGAACACGTGCAGCCTAACACTATCCGCCATGTGTACCTCTGTCCTCCGCGGTGACAGTGCCACTCATCAAGGTGCCCGCGATACCGTGAGCCACGTTCCAGCGGCTCAGCCACAGCGCTTGTGAAAGGGAACCATGGCCAGGCCAGAGGAAAAGGGCCAGGAAAAGTGGAGGTGAGGTAAGCTCTAAGCCTTCACCAGGTAATGGCCACCTTCATCCGCTAACACGCACTCACAATACCCAGTTTCTTTCTTGTCATGTTAATACTGATGATTTTTAATAACTTTTTTTTCTAGGCTTTCATCCCTCTTGCTCTTTTGTATCTACTGTTTTCCTCATTCCTTCTGTCTCAATATTGCTTTTCCTTTCCTCATTCTCTCTCTTAGTTCTAGTTTTGCTTTTCTCTGCTCATTTTCTGAAGTATTTTTAAACTCAAGTTTGTTGGTGTCAGGTTTTTTTATTTCAATCAATTATCCCTTAGTTACTCAATATTTCAAAAATTTTCTATTTCTTCATCAGTCTACCTCTCTCATCCCCCACCTACTCCATGCACAGAGAGAGAGAGAGCTGTTAGTAATTTTCCATTTGCCTGGAAAGAGTGACTGAGCCATGGGTTCACAGGTATTTCCAGAATAGGCATCTTCAATATGAACCACCTTGGAGTTGAGTTTTCAGGCAAAACTGGTCAGCAGATGTGTTGGGGAAAGGCAGAGAATGTGTTAAAGAGGTTTCTGAAGGTCTTATCACCAAGAGAGTTTTGGACAAAGATTTTTCAGGCAAAAATAGTTTCCTGAAAATACGGTATCTTCAGGTGAAAGTATACTATTACTGAAAATCTTATTTTATTGGAAACTCAGTTTTTAATGAACCAGGCTTTCCATGGGGAATTTGGCACCAGGGGCCAACGTGTTCCCTGAACGCTGAAGATGCTTTGCTCAATCTCCGATCAGAGTCTCACGCCCCTGGGATCTGCTCCTTGGGCCCTCGGGTGGTACATGCTCTGCAGCACTGCTGACCACAGCTGTGAGCTGGGTTAGGCAAGGACTATGTCTGCATAGGAAAGTAACTTTAAAGTTAAAAGGAGCTGAAGCTCCGCTGTCTGAAACATACCTTAATGGGAAGATTTATTTTGAGCTACTTTTACTCAATAGTCTCTTGGACTCAATGGTTCTACCACATCTGTGGTTCAAAGCTGTCTCAAGGACCTAAAACTGATGTGGATCTTTAGGCTTCCAAGTAGGAGTGGGAGGGTATTTGGGGCACAGCTGGAGCAGAACTTCCAATCAGTCTTCTACGAAAGAAACTGAGTTTGTGTGCACAGAGTCTATTTGGTAAGCCAAAACAACAGATGATAAGTGGAGACAATCAGAGGATTCTCTCAAAAACCTCACTACTTCCCCTAATCAAAATGTTAATTTAGAAACAGGCAATGAAGACAACTCCTGAGAGTCATGGCTGTATGTGTGAGACTAACTTTTCAAGCTAATAATCTCTGGGACGATTCACAGTAGTCTGAAAGGAAGAGACACACACATTGTACTATCTCTGACATGGAAATTTTATTTTTTCTTTGTTATCTGAAATTTAAATTAAAGTCATCCAGACTGAAAGACTTTTCGGCTGGGTGCCAAAATGGAAATAACGAAGTCACCACTAGCACAGCACAGCAAATGTATAATACTGAGTTGTGCCTCTTTATGCAGCACAACCAGTTCTTCAACAGCGAACCAAGTACATTTCTGTGATGAGACATGAGAAGATTTCGCAAGGAAAGGTTAACAATTTTTCCAGTAATTCTAATGGCAACAAAAAAACATGCATGGAAAGAGTTTTCAATCAACTGAAATATATATAATTTTATATAAAATAAAATTCTCTGTCACCCATTACTTTGCTACAATTAGACCATGAGATATTTTCTTTTCCTTGCCATTTTATGATATGTGTCTCAACACCACAGAAGGAGAAGCTGAATGAATTGAAGTCTAGGGAATAATAACACCACTGATGACAGTTTTATTGCTGCGTAGGACAGTTAGATGGCAGCAGGTTTCATGTACCCCTACACAGATGGGTGGGGCACACGGCATATCCAAAAAGCCAAGGCTAGGAAAAAAAAGGCAGTTCTAAATGTTTTCCAAAAACACCTTTTAACCTCTCTCAGACTAATGACACCATTAAAAACAACCGGGCATAAACAGATAACAGGGTAGGTTGAATGAAAGATGTCACCCAACTAAAATGGTGTATTTTCAGCTCATGAGCCCGCTGAAAATGGATTTGATGATGAGGTGGAAATGTGTTAGTTCCTCCTTCCAGTCAGTTTTTGGCTTCTCTGATGGTGTCCTGCTACCACCCAGATCTCTAACAGGTTGATGAGAAAGCCAGATCTGGGCTCTGACTCCTCAAAATTGATTGCAGGACAAACTAACAAGATACCCACCTCCACTGTCTCTCTGAAGAGCTATAACCCCTCTGGATTTACTGTCATACAGCTTCTAATCAACAGTGCCATCCACACATATAACTGACTTGGTTGTGAGAACTGGGCCAGAGATGGAGCCGACATCGACAGAAAATTATGATTATGTTGCCCTCATTTGAATGACTAGAGATTGCAAAGAGAGAATCATACTGTACTTAGATGTACTTAGATGGTACTTAGATGCTAATAAGTCTTCAGCAGTACAGCCCTGATCTGGATTTACATTGATAGTCAAAGAGAAATGAGACATAGAGTTTCTCCCTCCAGCCATCTAATCTATCTCTGTGACATGATTTTAATATAATTCTTTGCATTCACATAGTAAGACTTAATCTGAATTAGCTT
Source organism: Crypturellus soui (assembly GCA_032275445.1). NCBI lineage: Eukaryota > Metazoa > Chordata > Aves > Tinamiformes > Tinamidae > Crypturellus > Crypturellus soui. Next base: position 2,918,730 of record JAUBNY010000465.1, on the reverse strand, counting down.
TCTGAGCAAGATCTGACATGGGCTGGTTGTTTAGCCTCTCCAACCTGTTTTCTCTCAGACATCTAATTTTAGGTCTCCTCAATATTTTCTCCAGCTGTTTTGCCATGACCTTCAGCAGCTCTGGATTCCCTCCGGCTGACCCAGATGCTTTGCTGCTGGTAATCTGAATCCCCAGCTCCCAGAGGTCACCCCTGCTCCAAAGTGCCTTTCTAAGCTTTCAGTAAGCTCTCTCATAGAAAGCTCTTAAATGAAAATAGTTGTCATGGTACAGGAAAGAAGGAGCTCTTGTCATTAAATACTGCTTAGGAGAAAGGTAAAAGAGGATAGGAATAAATGGTCAGTTTTCATAATGAAAAGAAATTGCCAGCAAGGATCCCAAGGTTACGTGCTGGGTCTTGTGAAAACAGTTATAGGTGGTGGGAAAAGGAGGTGAATAACTAGGTAACGAAGTTCGTCAAAGATAAAAAAAAAAAAAAATAGGGTAATCATTTCTACAGCTGACTGCAGAAAGGCTGCCTCAAGGATTTCACAATACTGAATAGCTGCAAGATACAAACTGCAAGATGAACATGGTATTACATATAGGAAAATAAAAAGCACTTCTAAAGGTATGTAAAAAAGAGTGGGCTTTAAATTAGCTATTTAAAAAAAAAAAAAGAGAGAGAAGGAGAATTGGGAATCACAAATAGGAACTGCCATTACATAAATCCATTGTATGCTCACATTTTTTAGAGAACTGGGCAAGATACAGAGAAAGGAAAATAGACTTTTCAAAGTGGTGGAAATAGTTTAGATCATTTTAACTTGAAAAAGAAATGTTTGAGGAAAAATATAATTAAGGTTTATGAATTAAGGTTTATAATGGTTTGGCAAAAGAGAACAATTCCTCACTATTTCTCATGATAAAAGAATGAAAGAGCACTAAAACAAAATAATACACAGCAAATTTCAACAAAACAAAAGGAAGTGCTTTTTCATACAGCAGGTTGTTAAGCCATGGAACTTCTTGCCACAGGCTGTTGGCACATAAAGTAAGAATGGCTTAACTGGACACATTCATAACTGCAGAAGACCTCCAAATATTCTTAAACATAGGGTCCAATTATGGCTCCAAGTTCGAGAAAATCTCAGATCATGAATTGCCCGAAGCCAGGGCATCAAGAAATGGAAAAAAGATTGTTTTATTTGCTCTTTTTCTTATATTCTTCTTCTCAATATCTACTATTGGCCAGCGTCAGAGACGGGATGCTGAGATAGAGGAGTCTGGTCTGACTCACCATGGACATTCATCTGCAATTAATAGACGGGCTGTACCAAAACCATCTACCCAAAGCATCTTTATGCATTCAGTGAAGTAAACACAACATCCAACCCAGACACCTCCAATATGCAATCAATACGGGCGCCAAAGAGACTATACAGATGGCAATGATATTTGAAAATGCAGACAATGCATTTCCAGCGCAGATCCACCCAAATAAAATCGCAGCCAAGAAATATTCTAGCTTGCATTGCCTAGATCTTTGGACGCAGTGTTAATGTAAGTGCTTTTTTGAGTTGCCCTGCTCAGGGGAATTTTGTGAACTAGCTTCCATGATCAAATATTATTCTGCATGAGGGAAGAGCTGATGATGTTTTCAAATGAACTATAAATAAACAGAATTGCATTAAGTACACAAGTCACATGATTATTGTGACTGAGATTAGCTGAAGAGGAACAATAACACCTTCTTCTGGGTAAAAGAAAGAGCACACACAGTGGTGTTTCTGGTAATAGGCCAGGCTTTGTGTCAGGCATAGAAAACACAGAAATAGAAAGAAATACAAGCTATAAATATTCATTGTCATGGGCAAGCTCTGAATATGACAAGCTATAACTAGTTGAGAAGACAGTGGAAAAGCTGCTTATAGAAATACGGGAGTGAAAAAAAAGGAAGCTAGAAATGACCCAACGGAACACTGTGTTTCAGGACATGAAGTGGGAAGTATTAGTCACAGCATTAGGCCTGGAAGTCTTTTATCCAATGACAGGAACTGTCTGTGTAAAAGCATTGGCTCTATTTTCCAAAGTTATCTGCAAATTACGGAAGAATGCAATGAAAGAGCCTGAAATGAGCCTCTGAATGGTGGGACCTGTCATGTTAAATGAAGAAGATAAATCTTCTCCTTTGCTACTGATTCATGGTGAACAATCTCTCTAAAGTACTGCAAAGACTGGAAATTTCATCAACTATCTGGCTAAAATAATGTTCAATTCACTTTCTTCTATCCAAACAATGGGGAGTTTCAACTTTTACTGAAAGCAATGCTACCAGAAGCTTTTAAGTTAGAAATTGTTGAGGTTTCCAATAAAAATGTTTTTAAGAAAATGCAAAAATAGATGACATGTACATTTAGATAATCAAGGCAAAAGATGAACATTTTTGTCCTCTGTTTCAAAATTATTGAACCAAATCAAAATTTGAAGACAAAAGCTACAAATTATTGAAAATATGGTAACTCTTACCACTTATACCAGTAACAGAAGTTTCAGTTCAGGGGTATTTATAAAACAGCATTCTGAATCCAGCTATCACTGATTTTTCAGCTCCACTTAGATGATATAGATAAGTAGAACTGGCAGGCAATTACATATGAAAGCAAAGTTTCACTGCTGCCTGTCAATTTTAAAATGTGACTTTGGGTAGGGCATCAGAACTCAGGAGAGAAATGTTTTCTACATGATACAAGGACAAATAAAATGGTTCTTGACTTCTACTTGTTTCAGAAGAGTTCCTTGAGAACACAAAAGAAGAAAAGAACAGAAAAAAAGAAATAGTTGAACACTTCCTTAGATTTATAAATAATTTACTTGAGCTCAGGAAAAGTTATTCTTTAGTGAGTACATTTGTATCATGACTAATTTGTTTTTAGTAAAAGTTTTTAATAAAGGTAACATAGGTGAGCTTCTCCTAGAAATCTTTTATATACTCATAATCCATAAACAATTCAGAGTACTGAGGACCACTCTCTAAGGCGTCTGTGGGTCATTTCAGTGTTGTGTGCCTCCGATCAGCCCACTGGGCACTCACTGTTCACTGGAAATGAGGTCCACCTCTGTCATATGTCTCTCATTTGAAGCTGCCCTGTCAAGACGTGTCATTGACCACAGACTCCTGGGGCAGTACTTTTTGGGTTTTGCTTTCTGCAGAGGGAGCCAAAGCAAAGGGACGCAGAACTTACAGCAATGCGAAAGATCCATTCTTCACAGTGAACCAAGAGTGAGTGTGGATGAACCAAAAAACAGCATGAGCCATGATGAAGGTGAGTATATGCAGGTGTGGATGCTGACCAAAGGAGTAGGGAAGCTTGTGGGAGAGTGACAGTCTTGACGAAATTCATCTTTTCATCTTTTTATGTGGTAAAGATGGCACTGGAGCCATCGACATGTGAAATGGAGCCCTGATCTCGAGGAAGGACAAAAGGAGCAGTGAGCTTGTCAGGCTAAAACACAAAGATGACTGCTACTTAAGCCAAGGATATGCCACTGCCTTTGCAGCTCCCAACATTGAGTAAAACTGTCTGTTGCAAGGGTAAAAATACATATCCTCTTCTCTTTATTACTTTCAGTGCTGCCCATCTCTTTTTTTTCAGTTTCAGAAAAATAGAGCTGACATACTGCACTTGCAGAACTGAGAAGCTGTCACATCCCATCACAGAAAGAGAAGTGTCTTAAAACAGGTATGTCACCGAATAAGACTGAGGTTTCTAAGGCCAGGGCATTGCTGCTTAGATTAAAGAAGCAGGAAAGTTTCCTATTTGCTCATTTGCATCATAATTCATTAAGAAGGCTTTTCTGGATAATCCTGGCTCAGGATTCTAGATTCTACTGTTCTGGATGGTGAATATCACGGATGCCTTTCCCAGGATCTCTTTTCTGTCACTGAGCATTTGGCTGGCACTAAAAAGAGAAAAAGAAATCTATCTGTGGCAGGCACTGCAAGGCAAGTTTCAGCTAAAAAGTTACATAATTAGAGTCAGCAGAAAGCACAGTCTTATCCAAGCAATGCCAGGCAGTAGTTATAGACAGTGATATGAGCTCAGTCCCTCCAAAAGCATGTCCTTCCATGTTTCTTCTCCCATTTTAATTGTTTACAATGTGTAACTTTGTGCCATGATTTTACGCTTCATGTATTAGTCTGGCATTAGTCCTCTGTAAAATCAATGGGGACGGTAAATTAAAAAATAGAGATTAAAAGGAATAAGAAGAGTTTTGCCAACATAATATTGATTTGCCAAGACAGCTAAGCTTGGCCTATGAAGACATCTTTCTTTGATCATCCATAATACTTTCTATAGTAATTGGCTTCTTTCTCATCCATCTGAAGAATGTATCTGCTACACAGTACTATACAACTGACAATTTATACTCCCCATTGGAGTACGAAAATTGTAAGAAAAATAAACCACTCAGGGGAAAAATGACTATAAATTTGTTACTTGTACTTTCTTAAGACATTTTATTAAAAATTAAGAAGCGAGGATACTATACTATAACAAATCACTAAAATCAGTCAAATCTGGAGTACTCACCCTATATTTGCAAAGTCATGACAATTTTCAATGGATGGATGGAGAAGTTATTTTCTCACATGAGTATAATAACTTCTACAAAAAAAAGTTCCTAGCTATTGTGAAGGAGATGTTTCTAGCAGTTGTGGTGTGCGAGAGAGCAACAGCTCTGGATTTTGGCATGCCAGCTTTTGATTTGGACTTACGATCAGCTGTGCAGGGGCAGAGCATGGCTAGTATACACTTTGGTGCAAAAGAAACTCTTGTGCAGTGCCCTGTACAAGGGCTCCTTGTATGGTACAGCTGCCTGTGCACCCACAGTAATCCTCCCACATAGCCTCTGCCATGCTCACACACTGGCAACTTCTCCCCCCTTGCAGATGGTAGGAAAGAGGAAATGTAAGGCAAGCAAGGAACACATTCTGTGAAGTAGAATGAAAGCCAGGCTTTTATCTAGGGCAAGAGCATCTCCTGTAAGGACTGATAGTTAATTCACAAAATCTGTCTCATGGGTAGAGAGACATTTTTTCCCATCAGCAACACAGCTCACCACAGAAAACAAGAAATAGAAAAAGTGCTAAGTGGTAACTGTCCTCTGTAATAACAAAATTAGTCTAATGCAATAAAACGTGCAAGTGTTAGAAAGTGCTGTCTTAGCAATGCAGACACAAATAATCCCCACGGCTGTGCTTTCAAGCACTCCCTATTCCATTATTTTAAAGAAGCCTTTTTAAGTATACAGGAACTGGTACTGGGTGATATATTGATATTTGGACTGTATCACAGCTTACAACATTTACATGACAAAAAAAAATACAGGGCAGTGACAATTCCCTTGTTTCTGTGATATGTCTGTTGTGCCTCAGTATGTGCCAGCTTTGCTGTGATCTAGTTCTGCTGAACATCTGCAACCTGCCTCGCTACCTTGCTCAGAGCTGCATATCCTTCAAGGTTTAGCTTAAGAAGAGGAGGGAAGTAAAGACCTGAGCTGGGCCATGGTCATCATCATCCACAGCTTGACAGTGCTCTCAGTGGAGTTGCCTTTTATTAGGAATCAGTGAGAGGTCTATGGTTTGGGGACAAGTCACACTTGGAGAGAGTGAAAGAGGAGATTGTACTCATAATTATAATTATATATAATTATAATAATAATACCAGCAACCTGGTAACAGCAACCCTATCAACCTTCTTTTTAAGCAAGCAGAGGTCTCCTAGTTCCTGTCCTAAGATAAATTTCCTTTCACCCTTGCAAAAATCCTGGTACCTTGTGTTGATCCCATACAGCAGTAATCTGTAATGCTCCATTGCTGACAGAGTCCTTCAAAGTGCCTTGAGTTCCTCCTAGCTTGTTGTCCAGCTTCTCCACCATGCTCTACGCAGCTTAATCACACTCGGCCAGATGCTAATGGGGATGCTAATGCACTAATTACCATTTATTGGTAGTTGAGCTTCCTGGGAATGCAATGGGAGCTGCTCTTCACATATGTCACTAGGACAGCCTCTGTTCCCAGCTTAATCAGAGATTTCCACCTGTTGTTTTTTGCTCTTCATTTGGCAAAGCTTGATGGAATAGAAGGATAATGTGAACTGAGTTTGGGAAGAGATATACTGCACAGTCTTCCTCATGTCACCGATCCCAAGAATATGCATCCATCAGTGGGACAGAGAGTAGTCCGAAAGATAAATGGAGGACCAGCCAACTGAACAGAGCTGTATATAGCCTGTAGACGATCCTGGGGTCAATCCTTGTGGTAGCACAGATTAGAAGAACGATATGTTTCCCTTTAACACAGCAAGAACAAGGAATTAAATATCTAATACATGAGATTAATTGAATGAAAAAGGACATCTTCAAAAACTGATTACAGGTTTTAGGCAAGATGTAGCTTGTCTAAGAAAGTCAAAAATACTATGGGTATTATCTTTAAAAATACACTGATATTGCTGGAAAAAGTCACATTGCTATGGAAAACTCACATTCATAAGCGAGTGTGTGTTAAAAATGAAAGAGCTTTGGATAATATAGAAATTGGGAAATATGCACAAAGCCAACCGGTGAGTTATGATTCTGCAGAATAAAGAAACTGGGACAGATCTGTCAAATGCCAATGTGTGATCTGTGCTTTGGAAGAAGATACAAAATATGCCAAGCTCCAGGTCTTGCATTGCTATTTTTATCTACAGCTGAAATGGAGAGATTGTCCTTTGTTAAAATGGATTATATATCTGCTCTGGTATGCACAGGATCCATTTTGTTATTTGGGCTGCTGTTGCAGGAAGGTTAAAGTGAAAAATAGGAATGGAACAGTGAAGAGAGAGGAGAGGGAAAAATGTTGGAAAACAGGAAAGAAGGAAAATAGAGAGAAAATGAGGGAATCTGGTTCAGAAAGTATAGGTAGACAAAAGATTTACTATAAGAAAAAAGTGGGATAAGGCATAAATGAAAGAGGAGAAGAAAATATTTCGATTGACACTTCTATGCTTTCTGATAACATCAGAGGATCAAGGCATTAGCGTTGCTAAAACTGCCCTTTGCTGTGGGACTGAAGTATGCTGGTGCATTTAGGGGAATAGTGAATCATATGTTAATCAACATGATTAATTTAATAGGCATAATAGTCAATAGTCAGTCATAGCTATTTGTGTTTTGCATAGTTTGAACAAATCACAGTTTGATAAAAGAATACAGGAAATACCAATCCAGTTATGTATTAGCTTTCCAGTTGGGGAGGAAGAAATAAAAACCGTAAGTTTGGGTGCAGTTACCACTCCTTTTGAGTTTCATGCCATTCTGATCCTGGTACAGGACTGCAATTTGTTAAAAATGTGCTGCTGTTTCCTGTGCAGCAGTGTCCCATCAATCACTACTGCAGCATGAGAATTTCAAAGTGCAGGTATAACAGTCACAAAGTTGCCATATGACTTTGTAGAAAGGAGAGACCCAAAGCACAGGTTTCCAAGCAGCTGTTTTGTGAACCTGAGGTAAAGACAAATCACTTTTCCATATTTTTAAGGAGATATGCCTGAACTTTAGCAAACATTGCCTTCAAATCAACCCCCAAGTGCTGCAAAAGGAGGAAGATCTGCAAAGGAGGAGGAGACTTAATAAAATGAGAATAGTAAATAGTAGTCTAAAAGTAGATTTCAATAATATTCAAAGATTTTCTGATTGGGTGTTTTCTGAATTCATTGGTCACTGGGAATGAAATAAATTTCATCACTGGGATAAAATAAAGATAGTAAAGGAATTGTTAAAGCAGCATGAGAGTGGAGACCAGTTCATGACTCTACTACATACCCTAAACACAATCATAGGCAGATATCATTATTTTTACTGTGGCTCAGTTTCTCCATCAGTAACATAGATATTCCCATTGTTAACTTTATGATTATTCCTTTGGAATGAGACAAGGCTTAAATAACATGAAGAGTTTTCAAATTCACTGATAAAGGATATTGTTTTTATGATGACAATTGTGTTTTTATAGAAAACAGTAAACACAGAGATAAGTAGTGATAACACTCCTGAATGACCAGTATGACTTTCCCAGGTACAATTCCTTCCAAATAGGTTGAGTGGGTTTTTTTTTATTTCCCTTGAGTTAGTGTAGCTTCTCATCTGCAGTATGGTAATTTTTTATCCAGACTCTTAGCTGAGTAGCCTAAAGTGTGAGGGGAGTGGGGGGAGCTGCACTGCTTCGTTGTCTGGCACGGGAGCAAATGATAGCCCAGCTGGTGCTGTCTGGGCAGCTGATATCCCTTCATCTGCACTAAAAAAAAAATGTATTTTCTCTCCTTGCTTTAGAGCCAGGGGGAGACAGAAATAACTAGGGCAAAGTTCTCAAGCCCAGAATTGATTAGCTTTTAGCTCCTCATTGCATAACACATTATGGAGTGCCTGAAACATCAAGTTAAGAATTATCTCAAGTTTAATGATGCAATTGTCCCATTCCATCCCAAACTTCAGAAATCACTAATTACATTTTGCAGAGGCCAAGCTATTCAGTGTACATCAAAAGAGAAGATGGAGAAAACAATTATTGTTAACAAGTGAACTGAAACTATTAGGCAAACTTCCCCAGTGTGCAGAAGGTGCAAGCCATAATCTGAATGAGATGGAAATAATAAACAGTAAATGGTGCCACAGCACGTGGAATTTCCTGCACCCTGTTGCAAAAAAAAAAAAAAAAATCTGAGAGGACAATGTGAAATATAACTGCACAGATTTCTGCCCTAGGGCCACAGGGACAATTTGGGATGGTGATGAAACACTTGCCCTCCACCAGGACTTCTGAGCTGAAGGAACAAATCACATACTGCCATCAGCCTGGCCAGTGAAGACCAGTTCAAAGCCTCCCTTCCAGCTGGTCCTGTCAGCTCAGATGTTGTGAAGAAAATTCTCCCCCATCTCTGGCGAGGAGTGAATGTAAAGACTGGCTTGAAATAAAACTGGGCCACCAGCCAAACTTAGATTCAAGGCTCTAAGTTGTTCTAAAATAAACACATTTGCATTCCCCCACGTTGTAAGAGCCTATCCCATGGCTGTCTTCATCCTTGCCACTTCTCTCACATCCTCTCTGCTCGCCTACGGCAAGTCGCCCCCGCAGATCCTTCTTTCCCGGCCTCACCAGGGTCTTTATGCGTCACCACGGGTTGGCCTCTGCACAGGCTGCTGCAGAAGAGGTCTGAGGACCTCCACAAGACACATCTGCTGCTCTGTGACCACAGCTAGTTTGTGCCACAGTGCCCATGAAGCTGTTTTGCCAGCAAGGGGAAAAAGACTCTGAAGACTTTGAATTATCCTGAAGCAAAATCTTGCACACGAGTGCAGAGGGATGGCTTGGCAGAGGAGAGGCCTGGCAGCACGGCACACAGCAGCATCCTCCTAAGCACGCTACACAACAGTTGCTTGAAGAATGTATATATCAACTGTAAGCCTGACTGTTGATCTTTTGTTTTATTAACGAGAACTTTGTAATCACTGTTTGGTATATGAATGGATTTTTTTTTGTGATGTCTCGGGTTTTTATTTTGTTCTGAGCTACCAGAGTCCTTTTGAGAAGTAGCTAGGGAGAGATTTCAGTAGAACATCTTTCATAGATTCAGTAAACATCCTTGTTGTTCTTGGACACCATCAAAGTCAGCATGTGGGGCCAGCTGGTCCGCCATTCAGAGTTTCTGTAGCTACTGTTATCTTCTAAAAAGAAAAACAAAATGCAGAATTTCTGCATTGGAAGTGATGTTTTAGAACTGCAGAGAGCTGGAACAGTAAAGTGGACCTTAACCTCACCTGAGAGGAAATAGCAACAAGTTATACTGGTAGCAAGGTGACCCAAAGTTTCACAGCTGCACAAGACAGTCATAGCTAGGGCCTGTGAGCCAGAAATAAATTTCAAACTCATGTTTCCTATAGTGCAAGCATTAGTCCTCTACTCCTTTTGAATTTTCCTGTCCTTGCTGAGTGTGACACATACAGCCTGTGATCTGAGGGAATGTTAAGAGATGGGAAGCAGGTGTGATGATAGTTTCAGTATATTTATATCTATTCTAAATGTGCTTCTACCTGGAGAGTTCTCCCAGGCTCTTTCTGTCTTTTTCAGATAATGTTGTAGTTTAGATAAGGATGGTAGCATGCGCAGTTGGGAACCACGGTACTGAAGCCATGTGAAATGCTCTTCAGAGCGGTACAATAAGCAATCATGCAGTGGTGACAGATCCCTATGCTGCACCTGACCAAGTGGAATCAAATTGTGAGCAGCAAGGGAAAATGTAAGTGAAATGCACTAGTATTTCTGCACTTCCAGGAATTTCAAAGGCCATGACTGGACTTCATAAAGCTTTCCTAAAAGTATGAAAGCTTCGTTGTTTTTACCACAAGCTTCTCCCATGACTCAGACAGGAGATATTCCTTCTCTTGAGTTCAATTCACTTTCTTTGGTATTTGCAGATGTTCTGATGCTCTTCCAGGTTTCTCTCCTGTGGTTTCTTTCCTTCAAACCCCTCACATAACACTCTTAGGCATTCTTAACAGCACCTTTTGACAGGCTGATTGAGTAGGTTCAGAGCATACTTTGCCTCCCTCATTCCCTTTTTCACTGTGTTCTTGCTCCTTTTCTCTCCTCAGCCAGAATGCTAAACACGCTGAGACACCAAGCAGCTCTCAGTATGCTCTGAGGCTCCTTCAGTGTTGTCATACTTAGAAAAGAGAAACCCAGAGAGAGTACCCTAAAAAATATATCAGTCTGATTCTGTGCTGTACCCAATATATATGTGTTCTGGTCTCAGCATGAGAAGTGATCCTAACTTCTCTAATTGACCATCAAATGGCTATGCCTGGACCCCTCAACATATCCCCCAAAGGATTCATCTACTACTGAAAAACAGCTATTGTCCATTCCGCCATTTGGCTATGCTGAAAAGTAAATAAATAAATAAATAAGTGAAATGGAATTTTTTTTTAAATCTGCAGTTTCTATAACTGAGGTGTCAAGGAAACAATGAGTGTATTGTGAGATTTACAATAAAAATTTCCAGCAAGCAGCCTGAGTGGGAGCACTGAGAGAAGCTGGCAAAAATGCCTCCCTCCCACTGGTGGCTTCCCCACAGTGAGATGACTCGGGTGCGGGTGACTTCTCCATTAGTTTGAGAGATGAGACCACAGGTAAAGTTTGTGCATTCTAGCACTCTGCCCTCCACCTTTATGCTTACGGTGTATGTGAAGAGTCCCAGATTGATAGAACAGGACAATACATATTTGTTCAAAAGTGGAAAGTGACCAATTAGATCAGCTAAGTGAGGAATGGGAAAAATTCTTCACAGCAAATTAATTTTTAGGATTCCCATTTCTAGTCTGTCTCTACAGTGTATCTTTCCCATATCTCACAGGAATCATATGCTTCAAAATAGCAGGAAAAAAAAGGAAAACACAGTTTTTGCTTCTCAGAAAATGTGTCAGGCTGGGCATTGTCTTCTTGGGAAAATGCTATTTCCACAACACGTGTTGACCACTTCATTAAGGCAAGTCCTTTTAATCCTTATAAATAATCATGTCGTGTCTTCAGCTTCTCCGTGAGAAATTTAAGCTTGAGTTATTTGTGGTCTGTATTGGACAGCAATAATCCTGCTGTGAAGAGATAGACACAATGACCAAATAGGTAATTTTTATTGCAAATATCTTACTCTACATCTCGGGAGGCAGCATGATGAGAATTCTTTTTAATAAAAAGAGCTTTCTTATCCTAGTGCACACTAATTACTGGTAAAGCACAGAAATGTTCTACATTTTATAAATGACTCATGATTTTGCTTGCCTTGCTTTTCAGATACTGAATGTGATCCATCTCGAGGAGATGTGATTTTTAAAAAGACTCAAGTATGGCATTCAAATAAAGAAGTCCCTTTGGAGTGCAATAAAATATCTAAAGCAAAAGCAGAACAACACTAGTTACTTGAAAATTTAATCTGCCATTACAGATTAATATACCATAGCTGAGGGCAGGGTGAACTTTTTTTAACAAAAGCACTTGGCTGCACAAGTGCCCTGACAAGAGTCATTCATTAAATTCAGACTGCAGAGGACAAGCAAAATGTTGTGGAATCAACAGAAAATATGAGCTCATGTCTGATCATTTGCTGCCACGTGTAAATTAATTGGTAGCCTGAGTAAGGACCTGACAAAGCTGGTTTCAGGACAGAAAAAAAGGACTGCAAATCATTACCTGCTTTTTATTTTCCAGCTCCAACTGTACAGTATTAGACAACAATAGTGACTCACAGTCTGACTCTTACATGTAGCTAAGGTTACCATATGTTTCAGATACAGTCTCCTTCCACTTAAAAATTTTCTCAGGGCAGAATGAGAGGATTTTTCACATTTGTCCATGATTTCTGGGCAGCTAGTGCTTCCTCTCAGTAGCTTCAACCAAGCTACTGTATGCCTGCAAAGCTGGAATATTTCTTCAGTGCATCAGTAGGTCCGATGTACTGTGCTTGGCCTGCAGGACCAATACATGCGCAAGTGGATGGTTTAGCACACGTGCCCACAAAAACTGCACGTCTTTGGAGCGTAGCATCAGCTAATTAGCACATCTGCATGACGTGCACACGCTCACCAGAGTGCAACCTGTCCCAGAAGCATCGACACTCAGCGCTGTTCATTGCGATTAGATGAGTCTCACAACTGGTGGGCTTCAATGTGAATTAACTCTTAACAAATACAGTATGGAGCCACTAACAATCTCTAAGAGGATTAGAAAGATTGGTTCTCAGTGACTAATCGTGGCAAGGCTCACCCACCAGCACATTAACTGGAAACTGTAGCATGACAAATGAGAAATTGGAATGACACATATAGTATTTCTATAAGAAGTTCTTGAAATTAGGATGTGTGATGTTATTTTCCGATAAATATTTAAATAAAGCATAGAGATACCTCTCTCCCAGCACAGTGTCAGATTCAAGGCTTTTAGCTAAACATATATTTTTGGTGATTTCAGGGCAAGCATAACATCTCCATAAATATTTGCATTGGAAAGATGTATAAATGACTTCTCAATTTCTGTTTTCCTTGAATGCACGAGCCTGTGACCTGTAGCACACTTAAATCTGAATCTGGCTGAGACCTTGTGGATGTTATCAACAGAGTGCCATACAAGACAATGGCAAAAACAGGCTATTCTCTTTTAAAATAATCTCGTCTCAGCACAGCAGAGAGCTCTTTGCGCGCATAGATGCCACGCCAGGTTAATAACAAGCGTCTGCTAGGACACCTGCTGTCCTAAACAGCGTGACATGCTGTAATCATCGAGCCATGTCCCAGCGGTGCCAGGGAAGACAAAGCTGTTGGCTGCCTGGGAAGGGAAAGCGCGTGTGGGGCCACGGGGCTCGCCGGGGCAGGTCAGGTAGTGAGCGGAGTGCCTGGCCAGCCCCTTCCCTGGGACTTCTGCCAGCTTTAATTTATCCCTTGACTGGTAGGCAGCCCTTCCCTGCCGATCCTGTTTACTTTTTGGGCTCGCTCCCAGCACCTAATAGCCCTGTGAGGCCACCAGCATTCGGGGACGCTGCTCCCACTGCTCAGGGAGGACGGGAACCCCAGGGAGGAGAGGGCGAGCAGCCTTGCTTGGCCTCACTTGCACCCAGCAACAAAACCACAGAGCTGGCAAGGACAGGAGGGCTATTGCCCAGTGGCTAATAAGAAAGATTTCTCCTTTCTCACCTCCACTTTGTTTCTAATCATTGGCTCTGTTACAGGCTGCAGTGCCGGGGCATACTTCAGCATGGAAATTGGGAGGCTGAGAAGGAGCCTGATCTAACTGGTTGCTAAGCGAGTAACCTAATTTGCAGCAGATGGTGTTTATTGCGCCTTCCCATCTGCATGAGGATTAAGAATTCTTTGCAGAAGAAAACGACGCAGCCCTACAGCATACTAGTTGGAAGGGGCAAAATTAATTCCAATCAAATGTAGCTTTTCACATAAAAGTCCCACTAAGGAACTGAGAGCATCTTTTGAGCATCTGTCTTTGGTCCAAGCACTGATAAAACAGAGCTATCCTATGCTGTCAATGAATGATCTGGCCCTTACAGTTTCAGATGTCTGTGACATTCAACTCCCATTTACTGATAGTGTCCCCTTGCTCAGCATGTCTTTCTGGTCAAATGAAGAAAGTAAAATTTTGTTCTACTGGCATAATCTATGTGCAATCCTAAGATTTAAAGAAGATATTCAGTATATCAAGCCCCCAGTGGGTGGTGTTTTGCATCCTACAAAATGAACACCATAAAATCAGAGATTGCATATGTCAGTGCCACTGTCACTTCCAGCTGGGCCTGGGCTTTAATGAATAGGCAAACATGAAACGACAATTAGAAACAGTGACGGAAGTTTAAAATGAAAATGTAAGGAATTGACAACTGACTAGGCAATTATTACAAGGCAAACCAAGAAAGCAATATTCAAAACAGTGATAGGAAAAGAACAAAAATGAATTGATAGTTTTATCAAGCATGTGTAAATGTACAAGCACAATTTGCCTTAACATGCAGTTATAGCACCAGACTTTAGTGTACAGTGTATGTTATGTTTCCTTATAGATAGTTTATGCTTGAAAGCATTGCTGTTTCTATGATTGGCGCTACCTATTTTCAGTTTTGGTCTAGCATGTCCTCTTTGTCCTCCTGCCTTTCATACCCTGGAAGAAAAGGAAGAATCTGGCTATTTCTCTGGGATTTCTAGAAATCAGGCAGCACCTGGTGTATTGCTGGTGATGCCAAAGCAGCTTGAGCAGGCACACCAGGAAACCCACAGCGTTGCAGGCAGCAGGCAGGGCCTGACCACATCGCCGGCCTGACAACAGCCTTCCCCTCTGCGGCGGCTGCACAGGCAGCACCGATGTCCTCGGCAGAGCTGAAGCAGCCGGGGTTCGGTGTCTGGCATAGGTGCTGCACAAGCAGAAACTGCTCTCTAGGATTTCTTGAGCAGAAGAAAGATGTATGTCCTACGTACATCAGCAGCTGTTCTAGTGGATGCTAGTTCAATGCATAAACAAATAAATTGGTAGGTTGTCTTCTTGAAACTTTCAATGCACAACATCCTAAAAGCACAGCCATTGTGGCACCTATCTACTCATGTTGGGCAGAAGATACTTTGCCATTTTAAAGAGCATTTCATTCCTCACATGTGAGTTTCTCTTAGCTGCTGTGTATAGCAGTATCACATCTGAACTGTTTCCCTTATTTTCTCTCTTGTGGTGATACTAGATGGACTCTGTGCGCATGCTTATGTGCAATATGCATTCCACATACTCCACACCTCAGACTTAGACACTCCTATGTGGAGTTTCTCTTCCAGCTTGGTTTTGTCCGTGTGTCTTAAATGAGTTGTGCCAGAAACCTTCGCAGGCTTCATTTCTCACAATCAGATAACGGAAGATTTACTTGCTACTTCTGAAGTCATCAAGTTCAGAATAACTTAATGATCCCAACTAGGTGTGTGCGTACTGCACACTGACACTGACTTAATCTGCTCCCATTCCACACAGAAATACGTCTCCATCAGATCTACTGCTCTTTAAGTTACGTTTTTTATTACATGGAATATGTGCACTGATTTCTAGGTTTCTGCAAAGCATTAGTGACATCCAGTGGCTCCTGATGCAAATGCTAACAATGCGTTATGCCTTTTGCCAATATATAACTATATATCTTTTCTTTTTCTAACAAGAGCTATAGAAAAAGGAGAAAGGTGGGGAAAAATGGGTTTCCCGGCTCTTCGATAAAAAGTTTCCTCTGCAGTTTTGACTACATCTCACTGAACCTGCAGCATACAGTTGTTGTCTTTCATTTGCAATGTCTGTAAGAAACTACGGAATATCTGTTTAGGCAAAGCAACTTCGAAATGAAAGTCGAAGCCTCCTCCCTTCCTCTCTTCCTCTGCATATCTTCTAGATGCAAAGTATTAGTCTATACTTCATATATCAGGGAATGGGAACAAATCTAAACTGTTTCACATGGCATATATTCAAAATATGTTTCAAGCTGCTTCCATTTTCATATTTCAGTTCTACATTTTACACACATTTATTATAGGTCTTACAGCACATAGCATAGTAAAAAAAAAAAGACAATGAGAAAACAATAACAATATTGTAATTTTATTGACTTTCAAGAGACATCTCTTGGTAAATTAGTGACTTATTCTTTACCTTGACCATTTAGGACCAAGGCTTCTTTAAGTTACGTTCTGATATTAAGCACGCCTGCAGCCTCGCTGGCTGGCGGCAGCTACCACAGAAGCCAGCGGCGTGCGCTCGTCAGCCTCGCAGCTCAGGGCTGCAACCAGGCACAGGCGCTTGTTGCTCTGCACACATGTAAGCAGTTCTAGTCCCGGGTGTCTTACAAATCCCAAAAGAAAACCAGAAAAACGGGCAGTTGCTGAGACATCAGTAATAGGAAAATGTTTTCCTGTCTTGAACTTGCATTTTGTAAATGGAGTTCAGAGTTTTTAATCTCTTTTGCAAGTAGCCAGCACAAAATTTCTTCACAGCTTTGGCAGACAGGAAAGTGATACAGTGATGAAAATGTCATTTTAGGAAGGGCAAGTGCTCAAAATAATCAGCATCAGCACTGCCATATTATTTTGTCTAATGTTATCACCGTTTCCTGAAGGTTCTTGGTACCTAGGACATCCAGCATAATGTTATTTTAGCATTTCTGTCCCCACATGCTGCACACTGTCATACATTTCTCCTTTAACTGTATGCAATGCCTTCAGTTTTTAAAAATAGAAATAACACAGAGAAAACTCAAAAATGGGTCAGCAGGCACAAGCAGATTCTTTCCTTCCCGATACAAGAAATGCATATTAGAACGAATCTATTCCCAAGATAGTGGCTTAGTCATTGGCCTCCCTCAGGAAAATGATGATACAATTATACTAAACCTGATATGTCACATCATTATGCGTGCAAGCGTCATTTATTTGAGAATGGGAAGTGATGTTGGGATCTTTAACATTCAGAGCCCACACATGAGCTAAAAGTATCTCTTCTACTCGCTGTCTGCTACATCACTCCTATTTTGGCGGCAGCAGTAACGCGGGGAGGTGCTTTCGCACGCTCTCTCTTCATTCACGCAGCACGTTCCACGACAGAGACGTATCCATTAATTATATGCTATCCGCGAACTAATGATTAAACAGTGATTGCAGTTTTCGTAAGCATTTATTAGAAGTTTCGTGTCTTTGTGTTTGGAGAGAATGTTACGGGGGAAAAAAAGCAGAAAACTGCATGGCTAAGCCAGCAAGCTGTGGAAAGCCAGTGATGACAGAAAGGATAAGGGACGAAGGGGTTTACACTAGAAATGAACTAAACAATCCTAGCTCAAAAATAATGGAAAGAAAGCTTCAGAAGACTCTCAGTGATGGTTAATTCACTCTCTTCTT
The DNA here is from genome assembly GCA_032275445.1 of Crypturellus soui. Classification (NCBI taxonomy): domain Eukaryota; kingdom Metazoa; phylum Chordata; class Aves; order Tinamiformes; family Tinamidae; genus Crypturellus; species Crypturellus soui. The sequence goes on along the minus strand of JAUBNY010000465.1, from coordinate 2,901,242 downwards.
TGCTAAATCTCTTATGTCTTGGAGATCTTATACCTTTGTGCTGCCCCTACCACAGTGATCACGCAGGGACAACACGTAGAAATAATCCCCGAGTCCCAACTCCGCTTTTACAGGTAACTTACTGAAATTGTTCAGCTGCTCTTTTCACTAGTGAAGTATAAAATTCTGCAAACTTGTTATTTATTTTACCGTGACAGCCACTAATAGGCAGAGTGTGATGACCTCTCGAACAAACAGATTCAAGTGGAAGCATACTTTTTTCCACCAATAATTTTTTATCGAGAGCTTTGTTGTAAGATCTTTCCAAACAGAAGCATAAATGGAAACAGAGGGTCTTTTTAGAGCATCTTCGCACAGAAGTCTAGACGGAAAGGAGCCCTTGGCAGGGGAGTCTGTTGAAAGTGCAAGGCTGGAGGAGCAGATGGGCTCTGACTTGAGCCCCGGCTTGGCGGCTGCAGACGAGCGGGCTGTCGCAGCCCCGCAAAGCAATGGCGCTGCTGGGGCACGTAATGAGGCCGCTGTCAGGCCAGGCTGGCCCGGCCCGGCCCGGCTCGGCCGCTCCCCGCAGCCTCCCCGGCCCCGCGGCCGCCCCACCCTGCCGCCATTTCGCCTGACCGCGCAGCGCCGCCCGGAGCCC
>JAUBNY010000465.1:2884869-2900505 GCA_032275445.1 Crypturellus soui | reverse complement strand
CCGCCATGTTGCGGCGGGGGCGTTACCGCGGCGGCGGCGGCGGTTCCTGCCGCCGTGTCGGGCTGCGCGGCGCGTCCGGCCGCCGGGCGCCATGGAGGGCAGGAGGATGAACCTGCCGCGGGGCCCCGACAACCTCTGCTTTGACAAGGACGAGTTCATGAAGGTGTGCGGGGGCGCCGCGCTGTGGGGGCGCTTTACGGGCGGGCGGACGCCGGGACCCGGCTCTGGCTCTTGGCCTCCCGCCGCAGCCCGGAATAGCTGGAGTTCTTATTTTGTTCTTATTTATGTTATTTATGTAACTCTGTGCCTGAAGCTCAGTAAAGATCCCGAGGTTCGTTCGTACCTCGGGGACTGCCTCATGGAGCTTTTGCTGGGGCTCTCCAGGGGCTTCGTTTCCCCGCAGGCTTCAAGCGATGGGTCGTGTGACACCTTCCTAGAGCTGGGGGCATGAGCCCGTGGCGTAACGGTGAAATAAAACGCGTGGTTTTAAATCTGGGATCCTTAGAGAGTCTCTGCCTGTGATATTCTTTGGAGGCTGTAAATCCCCAGGTGCCACTGTATCCCTGTGAGTAAATTTGTTTTGCTGTGGCCTTGTGCTCTGCTCTGTGGCTTTTGTTGAAGCAAAAGGAAGCTTTGGTGCTTGAAGCTACTATTTTCTGATTAAGTAAGCCTACTACGGCTTACAACCAATAAGTACTCCAAATTGTCAGGAGCGTTCCTTTTCTTGGGGCTGAGGAGGTGCGGCACATGTGTAGCTTCCTCAGTGTTTCAGGTGAAAAGTTGTGCAGTTTGGCAGCAGTTTTCTGTGGAGATGACAGAAATGTAGATTTTCAGGTTGCTGGTGTGTGCTGAATTGAGTAGCATTTTTCTGCTGCAGTCAGAAACTATACAGGATCATCCCCAGTCATGCCCCAGCTGCAGGAGGCCTGTGGCCCCACGGCTGCTTTAGTCAGAAATCACTGACAGCGTTTGTGATGGAAGCCTCAAAACTTGACCTGTGCTCTGTGAAAGCAAAATCTGGAACTGGCTTCAGCTGATTTTCAAGGTCTCAAGTGTTGTCCACGCCTCTAGCAGGACTCCTGGACCAACTGCTTCTTCAGCGGTGGTAGCCTGATGGCTTGGAAGCTCATGGGCTCTGGGCATAGCAAGGGATATTTGAAGGTAGCCTGTTAAGCTGCTGCAGAGCTGCAGTCTTGGTTGGTGGATGAGCTGGCAACCTGTTTGCTGAAAGGTGGTTTTTTTTTTTGGTTTTGTTCTTCCTTCTGGCAGAACAGGCATCAAAAGTGATGGGGTTCTCTTAAAATACGACTCCTTTGACAAACTACTGTTTTCATGGAAAACTAGTTCCCATGAAAAAAAATTACTCTTAATACTAGTTAAGACCTTATGGCAAAAATGTGGACTTGCCAAATTTTACTATCAACAGTAGGCCTAAAGGTAGTAGCAGTGGTGTTTTTTTTTTTTTTTTTTTTGTTTTTTTAAATGCATTTGAACAAAGGTGAGGCACAGTTTCCCTTTAATTTGAATCTTTAAAGGTGCCCTCACTATGGAGTCATCTGCCAAGGACACAAATGCAGGAGATTGTTTTCTGTTTGTTTGTCTTGTTTTGTGCACTTTCTCTTTTACTAGAAGAGGCTTGCTTTTTCTCCAGTTTAGTAGCATTATCCAACTTCATTAACAGTTACACGCTTTTTGCCAGAAAGTTGTACTTCTTGGGTAAGTATAACATCTGATTTAAATTGGATCAAAATGGATTTAAAGATTTGGGAATCTTTATGTGCAGCACAGATTTTAACAGTCATTCAGCACCTTCTGTGGTACGTGTAGATTTGTTTCTTGAAGTCTTCTCAATGAAATACCCAGCTGGAATCCTCAGTGATACCAACTTTGCACTCTGATATGAAATATTGACTAAGTCAATTAATAAAATGCTTATCAGCACTTCTTTGCCAAACATGATCTACACAAGACTTGAATAATTTTATTTGTAGTCCTGTTAAACATGAATTATTCACATTTGCAATGATGCCTCTCATGTATAATAGGCTAGACATTTATCAAATAAGATCTGATAGTTTTGCTTAAGAAAAAATGAAAGCTTTCATTTCTGCCTTAAAATTGTGAGGGATCTGTATTTTCTAAGTGGTAAAATGCTTGCCCTTGAGAAAGAGTACCCAAGGGTTTTCCTCTAAAATATAGCATACAAAGCTTTTAAAAACCTACATTCAATCTCAATATTTACTGAAAAGTAATCTTTGATTAACAAAAGTAAATCCATAGTGCTACAAGGTAGGTTAGATCTGGGAAAGTGTATAATTGGTTCTTGTTTCTAATAATGTGATACAGTATAAACCAGAAAACAGTATCCTGATTGGACTAGGAAGCTACTAAGATTTACATTTTTTTTATTGTTCTTGAACTTCGAGTCAACCGATCAGTTCACTTGTCTGTGCAATATTTTATCCTAAGGAGTTCATATGTGTTCTAAGAGGTCATGTGCGTTCTTGGTTGCAACTTTTTTTGATTTGTATTCTTCTCTGTTTCCTGTTTCTCTTTCAGCCGAATTTCGATGTTGACCACTTTGTATCTGACTGCAGGAAACGTGTGCAGTTGGAAGAGCTCCGAGAGGATCTGGAGCTCTATTACAAACTCCTTAAAACTGCCATGGTAGAACTCATAAATAAGGATTATGCTGACTTTGTTAATCTCTCAACAAACCTAGTAAGTGCTCACAAGTTGTCCTGTGTAGTTCAAACTTCATGTGTTCCAGCATGGTTTTTATTTTCCATATCAAAAATACATGGCACTTATATTTGCATTGTTAGATTTTAAAAGGTTGAAAATGTTAGGTACAGCCCCTTGCATGGAGAGAAGCTGAAAGATCATATGTGAAGAGCTTGGCTTTTGTGCAAAACTGCTGTTATTCCATAATAATGCTTTTTCTCTTAAAATGATTAAACTGATTATGTTGATACATTTAAGGTAAATCCTTTTTTTTTTTTTTCAGTTGGTGATAGTTGTAAAACTCAAATAAATCATTTAAATTGAATAGAAAGATACAGATATGCCCATTCCAAGGGATTCTTTTAGGAATCCTTTTTAGGAATTCAATTTTAGGAATCTTTTAGGAATCTTGAAAGTATGTGGACTGTAGTAAGTAGGTAAAATCCGACTCACTCAACTGAGAATTGTAATTCATTCTCAAGTGAAAGTAACCTATCCACTCTGTTTGCTTCTTCATTCCTGTTTATTGGGTTATTTACAGGGACAAAGATTGAAGTTTATGATTGTCATTGGAAGGTAAATTTCATAAATCTAGATTTTCTTTCATTTTGGGTGTTATATGACAGTCTTGTTTCTTTATACCTGTATTTGAGATATTAGGAGAACATATCTGCATTGTACTTGAAGACTGTATAAAGGGGGGTATCTTTTTCAGTATCTATAAAATGATGACTCTCAATATTTCACATATGAACTTGATTTTTTTTTTTGTGGTAATTTCTTTAGGTTGGTATGGACAAGGCCCTTAATCAGCTTTCTGTACCCTTGGGGCAGTTACGAGAAGAAGTTTTGGTATGTTCAAAGCAATCATTATACACAGTTTGGTAAACTTAAGATCACTTCCATATGATATACATATGCTTTCTTTATGTTAATAATTATTTTAAAGAACTCTTCTTTGAAAATTAACCTGTTAGTGAAAGTAATGAGAGGTATTGAGCTTTCAAGCAGATGTAGTAGCAGCAAACTCATTCTTTGCAGTGCCTTACAATCGAGGGTTAAAGGATTCTTTTAAGTATGTACATGAATAGACCCTTGCAGGATGAGCATAGAGTGAAATATTAAAATGGGAGTAATTCAAAGATGATACTAAATAAGATAGATACAACCTACACTTTTTGCTCAGTCATATGATTTAACCATTAAAGAACATGCTCTAGAAGACCTTTCATATTCTGTTTCTTTCTTATCCTCCCACAGTGGCTTGAAATTAGTGACGGGCAATTCTTCATGATATTTCTCTTCGCAGCTGCTTCAGAAATGTCTGTTGCATAAATGTTTTTTTCAAAATATCTCAGCCTTGATGTTTAAAACAGAAACATTTCTATGCTATGTACACCTTTTATATTGTGTGAGAAATGCAACTTTAGATCTGATTTATAAATTTTGTTTCAAGGCATAAAATCGCCTTTGTCTTATCAGCTAGTCTTCCATGACAGGTAAATGTATGGTTTGTCCTCTGCAAGCAACTAAAAAACTAATCTTATCTGAAATAATAATACTTGCAGTGACAGTACTTTCAGAACAGATTATACTTTCAGTTATTTTATTTCTGATTTATTCACTTTGAAATAAATTGATATACTCTCATTTCTTTCTATTAGTTTGCCTTTAAGTGTGTTTTGGAGAGGGAAATAAGTAGAAAAATGGCACTATGTGAGTACTAGCAAATGTCTTAACTCAAAATCTAAACTTTAAAGATCTAAGGTTTCTAAAACTCTTCTTTGGAATGGGCAGCCCCCTTTTCATACTGAATTTGTTTCTCACAGAGTCTTAAGTCATGTGTCAGTGAAGGAATTCAAGCAGTAGATGATCGGATGTCAAAACAAGAAGATATTAGAAAAAAAAAGGTACAGTGAGCAAATGTTTGACTTGGAAAGGTCCGGTTAGGGTTTCTTTTGTTTTTGTCATTAAACCAAAGAAAAAGATTTTTTTTTTTTTTTAAGTTCTAGGGTATCTAGATGTATTCCGTGCAGAGATTTTTGCACTTGTAAAACTAGTTTTTGAAGTTTTGGGTGGCACACTTATTTACAGTGTCTAACTGATTGTAAATCCATGTTTTATTCTGTTGATCAAAAACATGTAGGTTGGATTTGGTTGACTTTTTAAACTTTAATTGGACTTTTCTGCCTACTTTTGGTTGTATATAAACTTGTCCATTGTGAATGTAATTGAAATAAAATTTAAATTGGGGACAGAAATAACCTAACATTGGGCTTTCTGCTCAGCTTGGAATAAATGGGGAATAAAAAGAGCTGTTCTCAAACTGTAATGTTGTTTGTGGGCTTTTATAGACCTATATGAGCAACATTTTAACTGAGAGATGATTTGGGATCTAGGGACAAAGCTTACACCAGCAAAATGGAGCCAACCAAAAAGTCTTCAGAGTTATTGAGTAGTATAAACTGGGATTGAGATCAGATTTTTTTTTTTTTTTTTTAATTATAGATGTGTGTCCTGAGACTTATTCATGTTATTCAGTCGGTTGAGAAAATTGAGAAAATTCTACATTCACAAAGCACAAAAGAATTCTCCTCATTAGAGGGAAACAGGTAATAAATATGTAATATAAATAAGTAATAAATGTCATCTATCTGCTTCAAATCAAAGGGAGCTGATCTGAAAGACTCTTACTGTGTATTCTCATTTTGCATGTGCCATCTCCATTCTAGCCCACTTTTGACTGGACAGGTTTTAGAGAGAATTGCCACAGAATTTAACCAGCTACAATTTCACGCAGTGCAAAGTAAAGGAATGCCCCTTTTGGACAAAGTGAGACCTGTAAGTATTGCATAATAGTCACTTTAACACTCATGGGATCAAGCAAAAACAAGGTAATTAGCAGACAAATGTCTTATTTCCTTAGAGTTTTATTTAATTAGCTTATGGGGGAAATGAATTTAAAGATTTTCTGTCATTTGCCTAAAAGTGCTATTTCCTCTGAGTGTTTATGCTTTGTTTCCTAACTTTGTTAGGATAAATAAATTGGGATAAGGCTAGGAAATAGAGCAGACGTATTTTTGTCAGCCTGTTATATCTTGTACTATTGTTGGTGAGACGTGCAGGCTTAGAGAGATTTTCTGGATGTTTATATTTTATTTTTTTAGCTTCCCTCTACAGACCAGGAAATAAATGATGGAGTCAGCCTACTGAGTGATTGATTTGATTTTTTTTGTTTTGTTTTGTTTTTAGTTTGTTGTTTGCTGATATTTGTTGCCCAAATCTGGGTATCCAAGCCAGGAGGCTCATCTCTTTTTAATAACAGTCTGTTCTGAATATGAATACTTTTTTGTTGTGGTCTTTGTTTTTTTCTTGCCATTTTCCCTCCATTTGACTCATGCTTAAAGGCAGACAGCTTCAATAGTGCAAAATAGAAATGGGGAAATACTTCAAATTGATTAGCATGGAAGCTGTCATCCTTGATGGCTTTCTGAGCTAGAGAGGTACTTCTTCATTCCAGTTTTTCCTTATGTGCTTTCCTTATGGCTGTTGACAGTCTAAACTTATTTCAGTGAAGACTTTGGTAATACTATTTTGATTCAGGGATGATTCACAAGGTTGTCTGGGACACTAATTTATCAACATGAGACTAAGTGTAAAAAATAGAGTAATATTTATGGTGGGAGGACCCCTGATATTTCCCCCACTATGTCAGTTCTTTAATGAAACTCACCAGGATTTCTGTCCTGTACTTGTTGCTTCTAAGAATCATCAAATTCTAATTTTCTTGACTAGTAAATAATAGAGTAACTGTCTTCAGATGTTCAGAATGGAGTGTGTAATCATTAAAAAAAAAAAATCATGGATAGATGAACACTATGTAGTATACAGAAAAATGGGAAGATTTGAGTGCTTAAACTGATAGTTCAGCTGTAAGTAAACTCATGTATGATGCTGAAATTGCCTCAAATACAACATTCTAATGGAGTGTCACAGGTCAGATGTGTATCTGTAGGGAGTGTAGCAATGAGTTGGATTTAGTGAAGGAGATGTTGCAGGAGATCAGGAAAAGTGGTTAGCAAAGCAGAATATTTGTTGGCAGAAGCAGCTGTTGGACAGAAACCTGAAGCAATCTAATGGCAGGTCATTCTTTGCCAGTACATTTCAATGTCTGTGTTTTGTAGTAATGTGACAAGTGGTGCTGGGAACTAGCTGTTAGTTTAGTCTTTGACACTGAGGTATAAATGCTGAAAAGCTTTTGTATATTAACATAGAGAGTGGTGAACAGGGAACAATTGTTCACCTTTTTATTCAGTATATGTATGGCTTTAAGTTACCAGATAATTTTCAACATAATTGCATTTTTTAATTTATTGTAGTAAATACTTGTTAGCACCTGCACCAGCAAACCTTTAGCTTGTTTTAATGTTCACTTAATAGTGACAGTTAGCACAACTTGTTTACCTTTACCTTTGAAAAATTGAAATTAGTTATTTTCAAATGGGTTTACTTCAGTAATGATAACATTGCTTTGCTTGTGTGTATGTGTGTTGAGGTGTTTGTTTTGTTTCTTTTGGCTTGTGTTTAAATACATTTTATGTATTTATGTACATTTTATACATTTTCTTCATAGCGTATAGCTGGAATAACAGCTATGTTGCAGCAGTCTCTGGAAGGGCTGCTCTTGGAAGGTCTGCAGACTTCAAATGTTGACATAATACGTCATTGTCTTCGCACTTACGCAACTATTGACAAAACAAGAGATGCAGAGGCATTAGTTGGTCAAGTGCTTGTAAAACCTTATGTTGATGAGGTAAGATAAAATAAAAAATCCTAGAAAAAAATGACTTGGAAACATGTTTATTTCTTTTCCATCTCTACTTAGTAACTTCAAAATATCCTTTTGCTATTTTGAACTATAGAACAATTTTGGTGTATTTGTTATTCCTATTTAAGGAAGAGAATGGAAAAAATTCTGTATCTGTCTGCCACCAATTTTGGCTATATCAAGTTAACATTCTTTTTAATCGCCCATTTTACCTTTACAGACTGTTTTAGGTGTTAGTGATGTGTTCTGTGGGTAGGGAACCAGGTGCAGTGGCTAAAGTTTAAAAGGTGGAAGCCCATTCTTATTCTGAATAGGCTGGATAGTGCTGCATGAAGGAAAATAATAATCCAAGCTGGCAAGCTTGAACTCTGTATAATTTTGAAAGAAAAAAAATCCTGAAAAATAATATACTGAGTATTACAGTATTTGGGGTAACATTAGGACTTCTGAGTCATCTGTAATTCTTACATCATTACTATAGTTCATTCACTTTTCTGAAATTAACATCCAGCTCTTCCTGCAGGTGATTGTGGAACAGTATGTTCAGTCGCATCCCAATGGCCTCCAGGTTATGTACAGTAAACTACTGGAGTTTGTTCCACATCATTGCCGGCTCTTGCGTGAAGTAACGGGAGGAGCTATTTCAAGGTTAGTATCTTGGGGCTTCTTTCAATCACAGTCAAAAGTTATAGTAAATGTCATATACTGAGGAAATGACTTGCAAAATTACCTCTGTTGCACAGATGACTCACCAGGTCTTTCCTGTAGATTCATACTCAAGGTTGATTTCTCATGTCCGTAATTTTAAAAACAAAGGAATGAAAATTTCATTGGTGCTGAGGTCCACAGTTTGAGAGGAGTGAAGCAAAGAATCATGTATTTCAGTAGTAAAACTGAATCAAGGAAACATGACAGTGCAGTTCATCCAAGGAGAAGGATAACAAAGCCACTGGAAAATGAATTCAAAAGTTACTTGGTTGTCAGCATACATTAAGTGGAAAAAAAAAAAGAAAAAGTGGAGATGGTCCCCAGAGGTCTGACTGGTTTATTGCATGTTTTGCAACTTCAGGTTTAATGAATTTGTGTGTCTGCTCAAAGTGCATAATCGTTTTGCAATTAAGTTACCGTTTTTGAAGTTCATATGATTCAGATATACGCAGGTGTATCCGTTTATTCATCCGTCCACAGGCTAGTTAATTTAGCAAACTGCTGTAATTAGCAGAGCTATGGGTATAGCCCCTAAAAAGTGCAGAACTGCTTTCTAATTAGTCATCTATTGATGAGCTCTTAGTGACTTTGAATTTTACTAACATTTCAATTCTTCTAATTCCTCAGCAAATTTTAATCTCTCAATAATAGATTGATTCTAATGTATGCTTGTGTCATTTCTGCTCTTAATTTTTGAATTTCCAGAGTCAGATAACTCAACCTTTTGCTTGGAAACACAAAAATACATATAAATACAACTTAGAAGAATTATGCAAGTATTTCATTTCCTTCCATTGAGTTATTCCTTGTTGATAACTCTGAAGTTTGGAGCTGTTAACTCCTATTTTTACTTGTGTATTGTCAAGCCTAACAGCTGAAAGTTACTTTCCAAAACAAACTTGCAAAATACCTGATGAAATTTGAAAACACTTTTGGAGTTGTAACAATATTTTGCATTTGGTGAGACTGGGATCAGATAAGAAACTTCAAAGGAAGAGCAGTTTAAGCAAATTAACATTTTGTTTAAAACAAAACAAAAACTTAATTACACTTTTTTTTCTAATTCAGTCCTTGCATTTTAGTTATCAGTACCTCTGAATAGAAGCCTAGTGGTAAAAATATAACCTTGGAATAATTGCAATTTTATTTCAGTGAAAAAGCAAATATTGTTCCTGGATATGATTTCTTAGTCAATTCAGTGTGGCCAGAAATAGTACGTGGTTTAGAAGAGAAATTACCATCACTGTTTAACCCTGGAAACCCAGATGTATTTCATGAGGTAATAAATTTTGCTTTATTTTATTTGTCATTCCTTCAACACAAAGAAGAACTGAATGAGTTGTGTTCACTAGCTTTTCTTTTCCCCTACTGCTTATGTGTAAATTCATATTTTTGCATGTCTCAAAGGAAATTATCTCATGTCACTTGACTTAATTTCCACACCAGTCAATTCTTCTATCCGATGTGTTCACAAGCCTCATACAGAAGGTTTTGGAAGTCATTTAATCATTTAAATTGATTTGGCCTTAATATCTGCTGCCAAAACAAATGTTCTCTCTGAGTTGTAGAATTGCTACATAAATGGTGTCAGGGGTAGATGACTCCAGTGTTTATTCAAGACTGGGAAGGGCTGTTGTGTTAATTAAATATCTGGGTTACAGCTTGTGCTGTACTGTGGAATAATTAGGAAATACTCTTCTGCTCTCTTCTGCTTGTTTTAGCCTTTGCACTCTTGCAGTACTGCTGGTGATGATAGGACTAGAAAGCAGCAGAAGGCAACTAAAAACCAAAATCTGTGATAAGGCTTAGAACATAAAATAACTATTTTCTTTAGCGTCACAAACTGTATGAGACAACCTGTATTCTAAAATGAATTTTAAGCACTTGTCACTCCTGTTTTTTTTATCTTTGGGAATAGAGCTCCTCTGCATCCCTAAAAGATGGTTTCTTACTAATGGTGAAACAGATTGCTGGGCCTAGCAGGAAGATAGGCTCTGGCACTGATTTATTAAAATGTCACAAAGTAGAAACTTCAAGTTTTCTGCTCTGCTTTGTATGCTCTCTGTACATATTTAGATGTGGTTACTTAAATACTTGGATTTCCCCCCCTCTTTTTTTTTTTTTCATCCAACTTGATTTGTGAAAAAAATTCTTTTCAAGATGGACATGTCAGGCAAAGAAGATCAGGACAAATATAGGGAAATTTTAAATATATTGCTAGTGGAAGTTCATGGGTAAATGTTTTTTGTGTTCAGGAACTGTCACTGCTAAATACATAGCTTTGCTTTTGACTTCCTAAGATCCCTTCTGTGCAGATATAGTGAATAACTAAAGGCAGGCAAGCATGAGAATAAATATTTGCAGGGTGGGATCTAATTAAGAAGCATACAGGAAAAAAAGCTTAAAAGTCCAGTAATGTTATGGCAATGACACGGTAGGTTTTCTTAATGAGAATATTTTTTAGTTTCCCATAAATCATCAGTCACTCTGGAAACCTTCACCTAATCCACTGCAGAAACCTTCACCTAATGCACTGCAGAGCACAAATTGTGGGCTGCACTGTGCTTTTTTCCTCTGAGTTACTTAGTTTACATAAAAATGTTTCTTATCTTCACAAGACCTAAGTGTACTCTTTTATATAAACTGTTTTTAATACTCGTCATTTAAAATGGTTGTGGTCATCATAGCTGATAACAACCAATTCTGTCACCACTGAAATATTATTATACCAGAAAAATATGTAAGTTGAAATGTCAAGTATAATCACAGAATTAAAGAATAGTTGAGTTGTCCATGTGAAGACAAATAGGAATAGCTAGGAATTAAGAACAGCAACAACAAGAGTTTAAAACTGTTTCCTGCATTGCTTGTAGTCCCAGTAATACAGTGCAGATTTTATAAAGTGATCTGATAGTTCTGTTTGCTAAGTTGATAAAATGTAGGAAAGTCATCTCCAGTTTCATTTGATTACATTGTAGATGCATACTCTGTGTGTTCAATGCTGAGAAGTTGGAGTATGCAGTGTTATTTGTTTATAGGTAGAGGGAGGGGATGGAAGAAAAATAATCTGTGTGTATATTTAAATAATCTAGCAGAGCATAGCCTGGCATTCATAAATATGTAAGTCCAAATAGCTCTCTCCTTGGGTGGAGTGGTTTTTCTGTTTGGTTTTTTTTTTGTTGTTGTTGACATTTAAACTATTTCAGGTTTCTGTGCCCTTTTTTTCAGAGTCAGATTCCTACTCTGACTCAGGCCTTTTAAACTTTTACTGCTTTTATGTTTAAACATGAATTTGAGACTGTAAGTTTACATTGCTGTGTTTGAAAATTACTACGTTTGTTTTATGCTTTAGTTTCTCTTAACTTTGTGGAATCAACAAGAAAATCCTAGAAGCTGGAACGGGAAACAATCTTGCAGTTTCCTACTTTTGGAATGTTATTGATAGATAAATATCTCTAAGTTGTGTTCTGTTTTCAGAAGTGGTAGGTCTTTTCAGAATATGTGTTTTATATATCTCTGACTAATATTTAAGGCAACCAGTCAATAATGCCCTGTTTGCCTTTCTGGAGTGCTGGGTTTCCTGTCTAAGAAAAGAGGCCTGAAAAAGCACTGTCATTCATTCTGCATTTAACTTTTGTACCTTTTACAGCTCCATTGTGTTGCAAATAAAGCTACCTTGGAACAGAAATAATTACTTAAAAGCTTTTGTGCAGTTTCCAAAGTATCTTTTTTCATACACTGAAACTTCATGTCAAAAGAAATAGGTGCTCTTAATGGAAGCTTACAGCTGGGGTACCCAGCACCAGAGCTTCTTGCCTGTGTCATTGCAAGTTCTGCAATGCCAAAACTGAGAGCAAAAACTGTAACAGCGCCTGTGAGCCTGCTCCTGTCAATGCTTTACTGTCTCATGGGAGTCTTGGTACATCCTTCACATAGTGCTGCAGGTTACGGTAAAGGTCTCAGTCCTGCTGCTTTTACTGTAGCAGTCAGAAACACTACAATACACTCAAGTTTATTTCATAAAGCTGACAGTGACTTAATAAGCACATTCGAATTCCAGAGAAACGGGTACAGTTTGGTTTATATCTGTGTTTTTTTTTCTTGAAATTTGTATATAGTAAGTTATATTTTTGACTCCTTGATTTATACAATTTTCATGGTATTAAATGATTTAGAATTTTAATGTACTATTTGGCCTCTGTTTTTACCTCAAATGTTTTGTAGCTTTTTGTTTCACAGAACACTGACAGTGATTTGATTTATTTTTTATTTTGTTGCTGTTTAGATATTAATAGCTTAGAGTTGAGAATAAGCCCAAAGTGCATTTGGAGAATTAATGCAGTTTCTCTTTGCTTGCAAGTATACTAATACTATTTCTAAACATCTAGGTAAGAGTACAATTTGAAAGGGTTAGCTAGAGTTGTTCTAAATTCTATTGCAAATATTGAGGATTTACAAAACCAGGTATCTTTAAAGAAACAGTTGTACAACTTCCCATAATACAGATCCTATATAAAAGGAGGGTGGGGGAGGAAATCGTATTTTCATTCTCCTGTGTGCTTGGATATTTTTGTTGTTGTTGTTTTATTTCATCTCTGATTTATTTACATCTGTTATTTTCTTTTACTTATTTCCAGTACTGTAAAGCACTGTTTTTCCACCTTCTTTGCCCCTTCTCCCTTTCCCCAGGCTTGTTTTGATTCAGTTTCTGAGCTGACAGAGCTGCTAATGCAGACAGTTTTGTGCAGAACACTTCTAAAAAACATAACAGTGAGTTAAAAACTTAGTCCGTAAACCAATTTTCTTTATCATAGAGCAAGTACCTACTAGATAATTGTTTCTTGATTTCACTGCAGTCCAGGATTTTAAAACCTTTCAATTAGCTGGTGGGTCACTGTCAACCCACCCTAAAGCTTGAACTGAACATCAGTCTGATTCAGCAGTTCTGTTGAATGGATTGTAGTCTTCAGTGTTTAATGGGATGCTACTAGTGATGAAAGTCACTCCTTCTCTTTATACAGAAGTACACTACTAGTATGGATTTTGTACGGAAATTTGAACGGCAGTGTGGCTCACAGGCCAGCGTGAAAAGATTAAGATCTCATCCTTCCTACCATAGTTTTAACAACAAATGGAATTTGCCTGTTTATTTTCAAATAAGGTTAGTATTTGTTGTGTTTTGTGGTTGTTTCCTTTTTTAGAAGCAGAGTTCAATTACAACTAGGTCTGACGTAGGGTCATATCTTCTTACTGTCTCAAGTTCCACTTGTCCACAAAGCGTAGTAGAATTTTGGTCCAAAGGCTTCTAAAAGTGCCCAGCCAGCACCGTGCATGAGAGTAGCCCAACAGTGTGAGCTGGGAAGGTGATCAGAAGCACAGGCAACTACAGGTTTCCTGCCTCAGCTTTCTGCTCCGCACCTCTTTCTATCCATATTAGAGCAAAGATTATTTTGTGTAAGAATTACTGTGGATTACAGTCCCCTCTGTTAAAATGATTTTTAATATGATGCTTTTAAATTTGAGTAAGCCAATTCAGCACAGGCACCAGTACAGTACTGTGCTGTACCTTGAAAATATACCATTCAATATTGCATTGTGGTTAACTGATACTTTTTCTCTGCTAGCAAAACCAAGTATACAGTTTTCTTGCCCTTGCTTCTCAGTGTCCAGCCCATTTATTTATTCCACTGCAACTGTTTATTGAGTTGAACTATATTGAATTACTCAAATTATCTGGAATTAAAAAAAAAACTCCAGGAAAGGGTAAACAAAGAAAATATGGGTGTTTGTTTACTTTTTAACCTGGAGCACACTCTAGTGCACATGACTTACTCGATGGTTATAGTGGTACAACCACAGCCACATCTATACAGTAAATGCTGCTGAAAAGTCCCATCCAGGAATGTCTTTGAGTGCTGGAGCTGATGCACAGTTAGTGACAGGAGCATGAGCCTGAGAGCAGCGTCACTGGTTCAGTGACTCGCTGCAACTTGTAGAGTGGTAGCCCCAGCCTCTACTGACATTTCTGTGGGTTTTTTTTTGTTTGTTTGTTTGTTTTGCTGCCAGAGCTGTTCCTGCAGCCGGGTAGTGAACCATTTTGAGGAACTGATAAACCTGGGCAAAAAAGCACTGACTTTCAACTTCAATCAATTTCTCCAAACTACTTCACTGTACAAATATTGGTGCTGGCCCAAGGGAAAAGGCAGTAGCACTCAGTACAGTAGCAGTACTGCCTCTGCACAGACTGAAAGAACTATATCCATGAACTATAGCAATTATAAACCTTTTAACAACAAATATATATTCTTAGTAGGTTTGTGAATCTGCCCCTTTCTTTTTGAAAGTGCAACTTTTCTAGTAAGTGGCCATTTGATAAAGCATCGATATAGTTGCTCATAAAATTGAAATAGAGCTTCAGCTTATTCCTTTGGTTCAAAAATGTTTTTTTTTTCTCATTGGATATCTTGAACTCTGGCTTATTTCTTTATAATTAGCTTTTAAAAAAGTAATTTAAAATCTTTTTCCATTAAGATTACTGTAAATAGTGCAGTATTTCCAATAAGTTAGATAAGAGCACCTGGTTCAACTTTCACCATATCATCCTTTATATTGGAATTGTCTGATGACTTCCAGAATTGCATCTGAATTTTTTAGTGAAGAATTGTGGAGAGAATACAACATGTCCATTTTGTATATTGGGGGAACTTCTTCCTTGAGGATGCTTTACTGAACGGTTAGCTGGCTGTGGCATTTACAGTTAGCTTTCCTGCTAAAGCCTGTAAATAATCCTTTGAAGAACAGGTTTTTCCTTCAGAAAATTAAGTAGTTTGTAAATATTTGCTCTGGGTCTTTGATCCCTTTCACCAGTTTGGAGCTGCTTCAGGAATTATTCTAAGACACCTTTAGTTGCTACCTGCTGGTGATTAAGTGACATTGAGGAGAGGGAGCTTCCTTACGTGTCACTGGCAGGTGGCACACTCCTTGAGTCAGAATTGCTAGGACTTTGAACAAGAAGAACCAGGTGGGCCCCAACCAACTCTGATCTGGAAATGGGAGTTAAGAGGCTCTAAGAAGATCTGTACAGGTTTATAATCAGCAAGTTGGGTAGAGAGGCTTACAGAGTTGCTGTAGTGCACATGAAAGCAAAAAAAAAAAAAAAAAAAAAAAAGAGGAAAACAATGACCACAGGACTTCTTATAGGGAAGCTGAAAATGGTAGCTTTTTTTCAGTGTTGGGGGAGAATTTAGAAGAATTTCATACAGCTCTTAACAAATTTTAGATAGATAAATAACACAGTATTTTACTTAATACATCTTGGAATATGGAAAATAGTTGGCGCATTCAGTATTAACTTCTGCTTTTATAGTTCTTTCTTG
>JAUBNY010000465.1:2848231-2882824 GCA_032275445.1 Crypturellus soui | reverse complement strand
TAACTTCTGCTTTTATAGTTCTTTCTTGAAATATATATATATATATATATATATATATATATATAGAAAATAAATGGAAAATTACATCCAGTGAGGAACTGTTGTTTTTTTTGTAACTCGGTACAGAATTGTTTGCTGAACCTAGTGTCACTGTTCACTAACAAACATATAGAAAGCTGGAGGCTCCAATGTCACATGTCATACCTGAAGGACAGCTAAAGCAAATATGAGACAATCTACTTTCAGTGTAAAAAGAACAACACTTGCCCCTCTCTCCCACCCTGCCACAAAACACATTCCTTCTACCTCCAGAAGTAATGTTAATATTCCACCTCCGTTATAATGTTAATAGTTTCCCAGCATATAAGTTTTCTTTCTGTATAATGTCAAAGATTGTCAAAGTTTCTCTTTCGCTTATTTTTCAATTCTGTTTCATATGAAGTGGAAAAAAATTGCTTAAAGGTATTTGTGTATGAGCACTGATACAGTATAATGTCTGAATACTGAAAAATGTTTAGTCATCAAGTTGCACATTTTTTGATTTGTAATATTCAATGCTTTTCTGTCTCTCAGGTTTAGAGAGATAGGAGGGGCCTTAGAAGAAGCACTTTCAAATACTCTAGAAGAAGCCCCAGGTAAATTTTTATTTTACAAAATCAGTAATATTTCTTTTTGAAAGAAATTAAATGGCTTTATTATTAAGTGGCTTATGTTTTGGTGGTGATTTTCACCCTCTTAAGTATTTAGAAGCCTGAATTCTGGGCGATCATGGTTTTTTTTTGTTTTTTTTTTTTTTTTTTCTGGTAAATTGATTAAATACTGTTCCATGATTGTGTTTTCTCTTTTTTTTTTTTTTTTTTTTTTTTCCTGAAACCAGCTTGCTTACCGTAGCTATCAATATGTTTGTGAAACTGTCCCCTCAGCACAAGAAGAAACTGAATTGACATTTGGTCTCCTGTGAGTGGCTGCCAAAAGACTGTGCTGCACTGTTGGGACAAATTTTTATTAACTGATACAGAGCAATGCAGAATGGAGATGAATGTCTGTTGGCAGCATTTAGGTTTGCTGTCCTTTGTTGCTGTCTGCTCCAAAAATGTAAATTGGTTTATGAGGAAATGAGGAAGCAAGCGTAGCAAGTAGTAGAAGAAAAAGATTAAGCAGGAAGCCTGATTTATTCCTTAAAAATATATAGCAAACAGAGAAATTATTACTTCATTTAATGGAGTGAATACCTTTGAAGATGAAGACAGCTAAGAACAAAATATGTATGAGTAATATTTATATATAGGTATATGTATTCATATATATATATATAGTATTTATATACTTATATAAAGTATATACGTGTGTATGTGTGTGTGTACATGATGAGTACTTTTTTAATGATAGCTAAAGAGAGGAGAAATAAAGAAATGCATAAGTCCTAAAATTTCAGAATGTTTATCCTGAACTTGCAGACACAACCTTAGCTCTCAAATTGTATGCTATAAAATGTTACTGCCTGAACTGCTTAAAAGTACTTGTTTTCAATAAGAATATTTTACTGTATTTTCAATAAATATTTGTAGCAGATTCTTTCAATGTAACTATGACTGAAACTGTAGTTTTATAAAAAACCTAGTTATAAAACAGTCAAAAAGTGTCCTAGAACTGTTAACTTATGAAGTGGATTGTTTAGCCAAGTTATTAGTGTGTTCTCTGCAGGCAGATTTTCATTTCTTTTTTCTTGCACAGTTATGGTGTGACTTAACAGAGTTTGAAATCAAAGCAGTTTTGTTTCAGACAATGCTTTATAAATCCTCTTTGCTAATTTGTGATGATATCTTTCTGAAAGACAAATTTTAAGAAAATGTAAATACTGTGTTACATCTTTTTAAAATATGATTTGAACTTGACCTTTGTTTCCTATTTATTTTTAGCTGGGAGCTCATATTGTCTTTTAGCCACTCATATGGTCTGGCTGAGCCTTCAGAAGTGCTGGTCAGATCAGATGTTTTTGCCATTGTTAGCACACCGTCTGTGGAAACTTAGCCTACAAATTTTGGCCCGCTACTCTGTGTTTATTAGTGAGGTAAGAGAACCAACATGCTTATGCTTCTTATTGGTTATGTCCATCAGTAGGCAACTTTTTGAAGGAGATGAAAAAAGGTTTAAATAAAAAAAAAAGGCAAGAGATTAAAAAGGCCTCTTTTTAAGTCACAAACTTCAAAGTGCTTAATAAGAACATATTTCGTCAGTTTATGGTCACTGCAAAACATACTATTAACAAAGAGAATACCTTGTAGTATAAGAAAGCTCAAAATCTTCCAAAACCTTAATGCACTGCTTTATAAATATTTTCTTCTTTTTTTTGTAAGCTAGCAGTGTCAATATTCTTCACATGTGTTGTGTTTTAATGAAGAAAACTTGGGAATTCTTTTTATGTTGGCTCTACGTATCTGGCTTTATCAGCCTTCACTATGTTTTTTTTTTTTTTTTTTTTTCACATCAATATGCTGTTTCAGGTTTCTGCAAGGCCCATTTCCAGCGACAGTATGAAGGAAAGCAAAAAATCTATGGCAACTGGTAGAAAGGAATCTTCTGTAAACTTCAGTCCGAATGAGGACCAATGGAATGGGTCCTCTCCAGAAACTCAGCCTTTGCCTTCTATAACCAGTACTCAACTGATATATATCGCTGCAGATCTCGATAAACTCCAGGGCCAGGTTTGTTTTTGCCACTTTACTCACAGAGATTTCCCAAGGATCTGGTATCTTGTACTATTTGGCTTCTTGTTCCGTGCACTAGATTATTTAAACTAATACGTTTATATTTTTTTATAAATTCTGAAATGGACATAGTCTGATACAAAAAATATCCCTTGAAATGAAGCGTCTGCTCTGTGCTTAATATGAGTGGCAAATTACAGAAAAATCAGTTCAGTTTTTATCAGTAGTTGCTGTACTTAGCCCAATTTATGAGTGAAATCTCATGTATCTCAGTGCATGGTGTAATATTCTGGTTTAATATGAGCATTTTATTCTTTTTATATTTACTATTTTTAACATTTTAGCTTCAGAAGGCTTTCATCATCATGATTTTATTTTACTAATATTCTAGAATCTCACAAAATTCTATTGTGTATATATTATTTTTTGATAAATAAGGTTAAAATTTCTGCAACTTCTGAAATTGCAAGTGCACGTGAGATGACAATATGATACTAAATTAAGAATCATTTCCTCTGAGAGCTGTGGTAAGATAACAGAACTTACTGACTATGAGTATTGCATTCTCCTATTACTGGGCTCTCATAAAAAGGCAGTAAAAATCAAGAAAAGGTTAAACAAAATAGTTTTATCTTTCGATTCACTGGAAATTTGCGGAATGTAGAAATAATTCAAATGCTTTCATAACATTTGTGTATTATTTGTATTTTTTCCTAGATTCCTGATATTTTAGATATGATTAAACCAAAGCTTGAAATGATTGGCTTCAAGAATGTAGCTTGTATTGAAGGTAAAGCTGAAAGGTTGAATTCAGTCTCTTTCCCCTTTATCCAAGTCCCCACTGCCAACCAAATAAAATAAGAGCTTTTACAGAGTTTTATTTACAATAACAAGCTTATGTGAGGTCTGAGCGTACAGTCCTCTGAATCTTCACCAAGCCAAGTAGGCACATACATATTTAAACTACAATTCTTCACAGTGCAGAGTTACCACTACCTTGGCACAATTACTTGTCTCAGCTTTTCTCTTGATGTTTGGTAGTCCAGAATAGTTGTAAGTTCTGTCTCCAAACCCAGAAGTTTGGGCTAGTTGACCAAGTCACATTCCCAGTCCAGGCTCCCTGGTACTTCGGTACAGAGCCTCCACAGTTGGGCATCTCTTCTCTCTAAAAGTAACTTGTTATGGTCGAGTGCAAATATTATACTGAAATATTGTACAGGAAGGAGGGCGCTCTCTGGCCCTGTGAATCATACAAGGAGGAGAGTTACTAAACTTTGGTAGTTGAATACTTTAACTCTAGAGGACAGGAGTTCCTTTCTCATTTATATAGATATGATTTAACATAATACTATATAATGAAAATACACATTATATACTATATGTATAAAGTATATATAAATAGATTTAAAAAGTAGTTTCCTTAGTAAATCTGCCCTTTTGTGATTCCAACCCCTTCCCTGAATGTTGCTTTATTCTCCTCTGCTTACATCCATCCCCTTTTTTGGCTGAGGAATATTTGATAAGAGGATTTGCTACTGGTATGTATATATGCTTACTGTATTTGACACTAGCAATCATCTGGGATAGTGAGTGAGGTCAGGATGGTAGTAGAGTCTCACAAAATTTGTTTATATTGTGACTGGGCAGTTTAACTTCAGTTAAACTGCAGCACTTTTACTTCAACAGAAGCCTTGGAAGACTCGGAGGCTTCTTTATCAGCCTGCATGCCTACCTTGAATAATAGGATTATCCAGGATCTCAGCGAGGCTGCCTTCACTTGCCTGAAGAGTGCCCTGGAAGTCCCAAGATTGTACAGGAGAACCAATAAGGTCAGTGCTGGTTGCAGGTGAAAAGGCCTATGCTAAAAACATTAACTGGGCAATGAACTTATGACTTCTTCCAGATCTATTTGTATCTGCTTACTAGTGGATTAAACCAGCGTGTTAAAGAACTTGAGATAATTTACTGCTTCTTTGAAAAGAAAAAGAATTATATTTTCAAAAATCTTAGCTACATAACAGTCATGAGGGGACAGGCTTGAGATAGAAGGCAGGGCAATGAGTACAAAGAGGCAGGGCAAAGAGAACACATGTTGCAGAGAAAATGTGTTCAAGATGGCTTTTTTTTATGTCATATTCCATAAGAAGGATATGCTGGAATCATTCAGGCAGCATGGGAATACTTGAATAATGGGAACCATAGACTCCTCTACTGTTGCCTGGTGTCAGCACAGAAGGTGGCTGTGAAATGGGCACTCTCTCCCATCTTTGCATCTCTCTTGCTCTCCTCCTGGTTTTGTGCTTCCTGGTGGTTTCTTTGTTTTCTGCCTGTGCTCACCAAGATCAGAAACATTTTACCGGGTATCATGAATCTTCTTCCAGCAATACTGTACCTGTTCAATGACTAAATAGAAAATTTTGAAAATGTGTTTCTTTCAAAAGTATTAATTTTGGGGTGGTTAGCATCTAGTGTCAGCTGGAAGAGAAACTAAGTAGTTTATTGCTTCCCTTTATTCAGTTCAAGGTTTTCACTGTGTTATTTTCAAGGATATACTTAATCAAAAATTATTTTTAAAAGGATGAAACAACTCTATGGCGAATGATAATTAATCTTTGCAATGATTAGGTTGTTCTATCTTTAACAGAGACCTTCTGTTAAGTAAGGAGAATAAAATATTTAAATCTAGGGGGAAAAATTCCATACTTGGCTTAGCTCAGCCATGTCAAAACAACTTTACATAGTGATTTAGTGCATTGCCATCAGCCTCTGTATTATCCATGGGTTGTTTAACCAGTTAATGGGTAAATGTGCCAAAATAATGTGCCAAAAAAAAAACTAATAAAAGACTAGAGAGCCAGCTCAGATTTCCCATCAACCTGTTCTTGTCCTGGGAGGACCTCTGCTGTGTGGAGTCTGGATCTTTCTACTACACAGAGTGCTGGGGATCGCAGTGCAAAAGCAACTAAATCGATCTGCACAGAGGCATCTGGATCCAGCACTTCAAATGGAGTTAGCAACTAGTACTGCCAGCCTGGACCCTTGCAAAACTACTTACCTAGCTCTGCATCCTGCTGTCTACAGTAGGGGCCCTCTGGGGCTCAGGGACGACACTTTCCCTTTGGTCTGCAGCACAGATTAATCCTTTAAATATGGCGTACATAAGCAAGTGTATCATCCCCTCTCCTTGTTCATGGTGCAGACTCTCAGGGGATCTGTAGGGAATAGAGAGGGTGTTTGAGCTGGTGACTGTTACTATTTCATCTAGAATCTGTGTTGCCTGGGGATCTCCGAGCCCTATAACAATTTTTTTTTTTTTTTTGCTTTCCCCCCCACTACTGTTTGTTCCCTAATTTAATGGGAGAAACTTAAAATATTTGAAGATTATTTCAAAGTAGAGACCAGAAGTCAGAATATTCTGTTCTTCTGTTGTAAATAGGTGCTCACAGATATGCTTGTAATATTTTGAAGCAGGTTATGTTAAAAAATGAAATTCTACTATTTGCCATGAGTTTGGAAGCACCAACCATTTGGGTTGCCTAGTATTTGCCATCATAGTCTCTGTATCACAAATCAGCTTTGCAAAGAGTCTTGCACTTGGCTCTGAGGCCTGAACCCCTGAGAACTTAATTGCATATAGCCTGGGCATGCTCTGTTCCTTTGCAGTGGGCGAAGTTCATGCAAACTACATTTGGGTTATCCCTGGAGAGAGCAAGCATTCTGCACCCTGGCAAAGTGCACTCAGGGTTGTGCCCTGATAATAACAGTAACTGCCTGACACATACATCAAAAGCCTTGGCTGCTTTGAATGTTGATTTATAGTATATCCCATAGTGTGTGATCATTGAATTATTTTGTAGAGGACAACTTCATGGATTTGTTGTGAGTAGGGTGTGTTTTTCTTGACTTCGGTACAGGCTTAGCACTTTAGATATGTGCTACAATTAGTGTTGGTGTTTTTGTAAGTTATTTACCTGTACTTTTCCTACTGTGTTTCCCTTTCATTTGCCAGGAAGTGCCAACAAAAGCTTCTCCATATGTTGACAGTGCTCTTAAGCCTTTTTACCGACTGCAGAATGAATACAAAGATATATTGAAGGAGCCTATGATCCATCAGTGGTTGGAAAGTGCTCTCTCTGAAAGCACACAGAAGTAAGAGACTCCTACAGAACACTCTTTGCGTGCATTAAAAAACTCATTAGCTATTGAATAGGCACAAAAAGAAAAACAAAAGCATATGCCTCTCTTAGCATGGGACAGTCCTTCAGAGTTATTCTGATGTAGTGTGTTTAGTAAATGAAAATGAGGTCTGGAATCTAGAGCATCTGACTTATAGTTGGGTCTGTGCCATCCAGCAGATTGCAAGTAGGGCATTAGAAGACTCTTTAGTGTCGTGTTGCAACAGTGACCTAAAACTTCCATTTTAGTTTCAGAAGTGGCTGAAGTCCTTAAACTCATTTTATTTTCAGTGAATAATGGTGACATTTTTGAGGAATTTGACCTCTGCTTGACCCTTGGTCAGATTGCTTCCTTTTTTTTTCCCCCTCTTTAAAAGAGCTTTGTATTTTTTTAAGTGTTGAAGAGCTACCTGTTTGTGGTTGAAAATAGAGAAATGCTTTATATATATAATAGGTGTAATAAGATATAATTGATATTCTGTATTCAGTAGTGTTTGTAGAAAATACCAGAACAACTTAATAAGGCAGTCATAACACATGGATACACACATGTATATATGCATATCATGTACATATGTATCCTAGCCTTGTTTTAAAGCTTCAGTAAACCTGATGACAGTGCACAAAGTAGTTAGGCAGTTTTTTGCATCCAGGCTGAGCTGATCTTTTCAAAAGGTCATTTGTCACCTTACATGTCAGTGTTACAAAACTGACCTAAGCACTAGGTTAGACGCTAAGATATTTTGGTAGGTTCATTTGCTTAATTACCTAGAACTCCTAATTAAATTCTGTTGTCAGTTCTGATGACTTGTCGTTCTTAATTTTATTTTGTTTTCTGCCCTTACCTTCTCTTAATAACTAATAGATACCCAGGACAGTGATTTAACTTGTATGATATTATGTCCTTCCTATTTATATGTGGGATTTTAGTGCATAGAGGTTTCTTGATTTTTTTTTTTTTTTTGTTAATATGATGTTTGCTTTTTGTGATTTTGATTTTTGTTTGATGCTTAACTTTTTTCAATGGGGGGTCACAGTATGTGGAAAGTGATGTTTTGTTTTATCTATACCAATTTTAATTTTACATTAGTGTTCTTCTGACTTCCTGCCAATTTCCTGAGGGTCTTATTTAGATCATCTTCACTTAACAACAGGCACTTCTGTTTGGGCTTACATGCTGTCATGTGTACATACATTTCTAGAACTCATCTAAATGCACATATTTTTAATCTGTCAGGCTGTTGTTGATGTCCTGTTTCTAGATAAAATTTTACTTGTCTGTATTGCTGAACATAGGAGCTAGCTCAGCTTATTTGGAATTGAGAAATTATATTACTCAGTCTTTATTTGAGTTCAAAATCTTTTTGTATGAACTTGTCAAAAATGCAGGGAGAAGGAGGCTTCTGACTCCTTCTGGCTGAACTGTAATCTTCAGGTTCATCCATACTATTAAGAAGGGAAATATTGATTAACTGATAATGATTGAAATATCGATAGCTTCCTCTCAGGAAAAGCATTTGTCTCGGCATTCATCTACCTTTTCTTGAAGATGGTGAGGTATGGATGTGTGGGAGTTTGTTTGTTTGTTTGTTGTTAATCTCCCTTAATTTTTTAGATATTGTGAAACTGTATCTGATGTGTTAAGTTCTGTCAAGAAAATGGAAGAAAGTCTGAAAAGGTTGAAGCAGGCCAGAAAATCCGCAACCCCAAGCCCTGTTGGTACAAATGGGGGCATGAGCGATGATGACAAAATCCGACTGCAGTTGGCCCTGGATGTTGAGTACTTCGGAGACCAAGTAAGTTGAAGGAGAAGCGAGTTTAATATCGTCAGTGATTTATGAAAGGAGCTGGACTTAATTGTCTGGTCTTGAAAGCTTTGGATTTTATACCTGTATAGTGTAGGTGACTAGGAAACCTTGGTGATTGTACATGCAGCTTGAGCAGTGCACTGTAGAAATGACAAGTTCATGCTTTTCACTACACAAATTTCAAGTGCTTCTTAGTGTTTAGAAGTACTGAGAGAAAGCAGAGTCAAGGGTCTATTCTGAAGCGTTTAGAAGTTGTCAGTCTAATTTGTTACAAAGTTCCTTTCAATGTCAAGTGTGAAACCTTAAATAACACAATCAAAAGGAGGAAGATGTTTCCTGTGAGAATGACAGAGCCTTGGAACAGGCTGCCCAGGGAGGTTGTGGAGTCTCCTTCTCTGGAGATCTTCCAAACCTGCCTGAATACCACCCGGTGTCACGTGCTCTGCATGTCCCTGCTGGAGCAGGGGGGTTGGACTAGGTGATCTCTAGAGGTCCCTTCCAACCTCAACCATTCTGTGAAAAAAGTATTCCAGGAAACATGTGCAGTAGCTCACGTCAATTTGTGTAAACATACATGTTTTTGTAGTCATTATTTCTAAACATAATCTTTAGAAATAAAATGAACTTCTAAATGCAAATTAAATTCATTAGCTGCCAAGCAGTTGTCATTTGTCTAACTTTTGAGCAGATGTAGAGGTACAGCAGATGTTGAGGTAGATGCATTCTGCCTGGGTATGAGGAAGCAGATTTATGTGAGGTAGAGGAATCTTACTAACAAAAGTCATCTGGCCGAGTTGGTTGGGAGTAGGTGGGTTTTTGTTCTTTTACGTGTATTTGGTTTAAGTTGTACTAGAATAGATTATGTTTAATACTTAGGAGTTGTTTTGATACGTGTGAATATGATCCAGAGTTCTAGTCAAAGAACACCTTTTTAGAGCAATTTGGTGTTTGTTTTATTTAGATACGGATTTTTCTTCAGTTACATTAGTTTTGTCAAGGTGGTATTTTTCTAGTTGTCAAAGCAGTAGATTTCATAGGTAAGAAAAGACTATTAGCAACTTCTCTATTTGTGGAGTTATTTTAATCACCTATGAAGTTCTAGGGTAGAACTATAGGCTCTTTAAGCTTATGGAAATGATTACATCATCACACTGTTGGCTGTTCTTGGATGGGTACTTGTTTATCTTAAATGAAGCTTCTGGACAAAGCTTTTAGGATTTGAGAAAATTTCAGGTGAAAACTATATATTAAAGAAATAAAGTTACAGCAGGCTTCCTTCTTCTGCCTGCTTTGTTGAAAAACTTCCAGCTGGCTTTAGTTACAAGTTGCTTTGCCTGGAGGGTGGTTAAATATTTTCCTGTGAGACACTATGTTATCTGGAAAGACTTTACTGAGCAGAGCTGGATAGCGTGTCCTGTATGTGTGGCCGTCTTATGCTACACGCTGCAAGACAAACCATGTCCTTTATTAAATACTTTAAATAGAACCTTTCATGAACTTGTAGTCTTTAAGGAAAGTAACGCTTCCTTTATGTCTTTCAGATACAAAAGATGGGCCTGCCAACGAGCAACATAAAGGGGTTTTCAGCGCTTACAGAGATTGTTGTAACTGCCAAGGATCAGACTACAGTGGAACAATCCTAAATATTTTTGAAAGCATATGACTGAAGATGAGCAGTGTCCCTTTAAGAAAGAAGGAGTATTTAACTTGTCTTTATTTTACCAAATTAGTTCTAATTAAGTGCTTCCTAATGTGTATCAATAAAGAAATCAGTGCATCTTATGTCAAGATACTTGTTTAACCAAAAGACTGAAAATTTATCAGCCTTCCATTATATGGAAAGCAGTCAGAAGTTCTAAGATTTTTACTATAGAATAAAAATGGAAGAAAATGGTTTTTTTTTATTTTTGCTGTAAATCTTATGTAAAAGAATGAGCTTATATGATTAAAATAATATGTAATAAATCATCTTCCTAATATTGATGCCTGTATGTTTTTGAATGAGATACCTAAATGGAGCATTTATTGCTAGCTGTGTAAAGCTTTCAAGAGCTGGCTGTGTAAAGCTTTCTGGAGAAAAGAAACTGTTCACTGTAATAGGAATCTCCTCTTTCATGTCACTGTTTTGAAGTGACCAGCTTTTTCACTTTGAGACCTAGCTTGTTCTCATTAAGGTTTTCAGTGCTTTTATCCTACCAATTTTTCTTGGATCCTGTTGTTGAGAAATGCTAAAGAAGGGTCTGAAGTGCATTGTTTCAGGAATCATTTCTAGTGTTGTTATATAATTTACTGGCTGTTACTTTCAGCTGTTACTGTTGTTTTCTGTCAAATTAGAACTTAATTTACTATTTTAAACAGATCACCAAAAACAGCTCGATTCTGATTTGTATTGTGTTATTTATTACAATTCAGGAGAATATTTTATCTGTAAATTCATTTAGGATGCTTGTGACTCTTCTAATACAGCAATTTTAGCTGTCTCAGTACAAGGTGTGTCTTTATATAGCCAGGACATTGAAAAGTGTTATTAGAGTTTTAAGGCAGCCCTTAACAAAGGGCTGTCTTTATCTTAGAGCAACTTAAAAGGTTTGACACTCACTTATGTAAGGGACAGATAAGCCTAGAATCATAGAATGCTTAAGGTTGGAAGGGACCTCCAGAGGTCATCCAGTCCAACCCAGCTGCAAGCCCAGGGAGCACAATCAATGAATTTGAGGATTTTAACTGAGAGGGAATGTGTCTTGTATGAGTATAAAGGAACATATATGTGTGTGTGTGTGTGTGTGTGTGTGTGTGTGTGTGTATATATATATTTTTTCTTCCTATTAAAAAAAAATGGCAGTGGAATTCAAAGCCTAGTTCAGGTTTCTAAAGTGTTTAGAGAGCTTGGGCCTTAAAGATGAAAGTTGGAGATGATCCATCTCTCCTCAGTAGTTAAATAATGAGTGGGTAGCACAAAGCTGTTATATAGCACTGCAGTTGTAGTCAGCAAACCTTTCACAGTATTAAAGTTTTTATTCCTCACTGTTAGAGATTTACCTTATTTTAGTTGAAAAGACGCAATTATGTGATCACCGTGCTTGAAGCAAATGGGGTGGGTGATTATTACAGACTTTTCTAAAATCAATTTTATAAATGCAGGGGAACGAGGGGGAAGTTTTATTACTGCAATTATGTTAGTTTTTCACAGAGTCAGTTTGAGTAATGGAGAGCAGAATTTAGCTCTTAAAATTTGTTTAGCATAGCTCCATTTGTGGCATGATACACAGTTACAGCCCTATGGGGGCTGTAAGCATTGACATCACAGTTTTTATGTCAGCTTTCCTAGTCTTTGTTGTCATTGTTCACTTGAATAGTATTTCTTTTTCTTTTATTGGAATAAGATGTTACTAAAGAAAATTGTGCAATACTTTTGTTGAAGGAGAACACACCTTGTTAGTGGTAATATGTATTTTAGCATTTTCAGATAGTATCAAATGGACCAATTGGGAAAAGAGGATCTAGCATTAAGTGGGCTCTGATAGAGATGTCTTCTGCTTCTCATCCATTTTCTTCTATTCGTCAGAAGTCTTTTGTAGAAGCAGAAATCAGTGATAGAGATCTTGTGCCTTCTTCTTTCCTTCTGAGGCTTTCAGAAAATTTACCTTTCTAAATGCCAAAGGAATTTATTTTATTTAGAAGGCTCATATTACTGCAATCAGTGCTCAAGTTTACAGGCACCACTTAAGTTATTGTATAAAATGTGAGTCTGGCCTAAAGCAAATTTCAAAAGCTGGAACAAGGAATCTAGTTGGACATACTCAGCTGTGTTAAAGCAATTCATAAGCAGTTTTATTTGCATTTTTCCTGTTGTATACATTTGCTGTTTAAATTGCTTCTATGTAACACAAGTACAATATTTAGCTGTTAGAGCATCTGGAATACATTCAGTATAATCAGATAAACATATGGGTGCTACATCATAACCTTTGAAATTTTAGTATTCCCAGGCGTGGGTTGTGCTGTTCATCCTTTCCCATTGAGGTGGAAGGATCTGTCATGGATTAGCACCACTGATAGGAGGCTGCTGGTATTAGTCGTTTTGAGTAGGTTAGAAATTTGGGCCACTATGGGTGGCAATGAACTAACCTACCAAAAAGGTTTGCAATTGCTGCCTGAATGCCATGATCGCTGAATACAAGTCTCTGAAGGTGGGTGGCAGTCTTTACTCCACTGAAATCAAAGGTAAAGCCCCTGCAGGCTTCCCTTGTACGAAGATTTCACTCCCATTTCTTGTCTCCCTGATTCTAAATCTACATTTGAAAATCTGTTGTTCCCGTTTAAATTTTTAAACACTTAGGACTAAGTGGCAGTGGATATTGGAAGCCTTGTTTACTTGTGTGGTGGCACACTACACAGATAACTGTGTAAAAAATAAGAGAATCTGAGTTATCTGTATACACTACACACTACACAGATAACTGTGTAGTGTATACAGATAACTCAGATCCTCTTATTTTTTAAGAACACATGATCTGGATGTGTTAAGGATTTCAGATCTGGACTCTAAACAATAATGTTCTTTTTCAGCACAAGGCTATAATAAATGCTTAGAAAATAATGAGAGAGTATTAAAATATACCTTGTGGGATGGAAATTTCTCCTTTATTCTTCCTTAGTGCTTCTGAACAATATTTTTAACTTTTCTGTAGAGTTAAATAGCCATGTGTATTTAGGTTCCACAAAGAAGAAACTTTCTACAACTATGCTTTTAGTTCCAAGGCAAAATCTTTTCTCAGGGGGACAAGTAAAGCCTGTACATGCTGCTGGCAGCATTTTAAAGGAAAATGTTGCTGAGCAAGCTACAAGTCTTTGATAGCTCTAAAAATTTCCCTATAGAGTAAGAGAAACTGACCAAACTAAAAAGCAAAGGTGACCTTCTAAGGAATAAGGAGCTTCTTTTCATACCTTCTGTAGGAAATGCCAGTTGTCCTTCATAGGACTTCTTTTTTTTTTTTTTTTAATTCATTGTC
Source organism: Crypturellus soui (assembly GCA_032275445.1). Taxonomy (NCBI): domain Eukaryota; kingdom Metazoa; phylum Chordata; class Aves; order Tinamiformes; family Tinamidae; genus Crypturellus; species Crypturellus soui. The sequence goes on along the minus strand of JAUBNY010000465.1, from coordinate 2,869,121 downwards.
TTACTGACTAATATTTTGTACTCCCTGCCTCAAAAAAAAAAAAAAAATGGGGTGAGTCATCTCACTTTAAGCCTTTGAAAAAAATGATGGAATGTAGCAGACAATTTTGTAGCTTTTTAGAAGATGTATTTCAAACAGTATCTGCTTTGTTTCAAGGCTAAGTACTTCAAAAGACCATAAGTAGCTGATGAATACAAAAAGATGTTGGGAAAGAGGTTAAGCATCGTTTATTTCCCACTTGCCCACTCTTCTCACTACTTGCATTTAAACTCTGCTCAGGGGGTCTGTTACTCTGCCTAGGAAAAACATCGCCTTAGACTTCTGTTCAAAGACAGCTACAAGGAATGGCTTGTTCAGTGTTACTTCCAGAAACACCAGATCTTCTTTTTGTGTTGCAGGGTCTTCTGGCTTATCTGCTCCATCACTGCTGAGTTTGAAGAGGGCTTTATTTATTACCTATAAGGCAAATGTGTGAGTGAGTATAGGCATCAAGGCACAATAATGTAGTCATGGATGAAAGTATCATTAAATGAAAAAACACATAAAGTAATCAGTCCCCTAGATCAGCTGTAACCACACATAAGATATAATTGGTGGATGTTTTTATAAAGATGTTGAGGGACTTGTTCCGGAACACAAGAAAACGCTCTACAACTGCTCGTGTATTTGGGCTGCATGAAATCATGGTACACTTGAAGGCCCTGTCAGAGCTTCCAAGGTAGGATACCTGTTAAAACTAACAAAGTGAAGGCACTGAAGTTGTTGCTTTAGAAATATTTCTTCTTTTTGTGAAAGACAGTCTTCTCCTTCAAGTTTCCCCTTATTGCTTCTGTGACTGAATGCTTAAGCTTCTCTTCGGATGAGGCAGTGTGCTGCCCTTTTTCCTGAATCTGTACTTTCTGGGAAGAGGCCCAAAGTGATCTTGCATTATGCTGAACAGCTCAATAAATGCTGCCCGCCCGCTCCTCCCCCGTCCAGTGTGGTGTTGTGAATTGCTTGAGGTGTTTGTAAGGAAGGCCATCTAGTTTGTGTGTACAGAACCTAGCACACAGAGACCTCAGTCTTCATGACGGCATTGCAAGTTATGTTGTCTGGAGCGATGAAATTTGGGGAGTTGAAGGCAAACCTGCTTCGGCTGACAGGTTACTCTAAAAAGTGGTTGCTACCATTCAATCATTTTGAAAGCTTTACATTGTTCCATACAGCTCTTACTGTTTGCATTTAGGTAATGTTATACAGCTAAACAGACTAAAATTGAGCAGTTTTTTTTTTTTCTACAGGTTAGTCATAGGTACTGTACCTTTCCAACAGTTAGATTGACATCACTTATTTTACTGAGATCTGCTTCCTTCCCCAGCAATGCAGACAGTTTCATATCTCTGAGAAGTTCCTGAAGATCAGAGCTGCCTTCTATTGTTAACTCTGGTAAAGTTAATTTAATTTGTCTGAAGGGAAAGAGAAAGAGAGAAAAATGGGTGAGTATTCACTGGTCTAAAGTGTGGTGGCTGGGCATCATTCCTACTGAGTGAGCACCTAAATAGTCTACGGAAGAGGTGCTCCAGATGAGAACCGAGACGGCTGCCTGGTGCGTGTGGAATTTGTGTCACTCTTTCAGTGTGGGAAATCATCATAAGTCTGCCTGTGGGTACACCATTAGCCCCAAAATGATCCCCCCTGGTTACGGGTCCTCAGTTGTCAGCGGTAGAAACATACTTGATGGTTACCCTGAAATACCAGCAGCTAGAATGCTGGTGCTCCTGCAGTCAAGCTCTCCTGGGGTGAAACTGTCAAAATCAGAATCGGGGGTTGCCACATGCTAAGAAAGGACCAACGAAGATCTGAGACTCACTTGCCAGCTACCCAGGGTAGCCGGAAGATGGAGCTTTCCGAAGAGCTTCCCTCGTGCGTCTGAACATGGGCAGGCCTGGGGAAGGGAAAGCCTGTACAAATTTGCCCTGCTAGTGTTAATGGCATCCCTGGGTTCTCCACGCGCTTGCGCTCTCCTCGGAGCAGGGTCTGTCTATTGCCAAAGAGCAAGAACCTGGCAGACTTGGAACTAGCCTGTTTGATTCATTCCTCTAGGAGCCCCTTTGTGCGTCTGAACTGTACCTTGGTGACAAATCCTGAAGCCAGGCAGAGTGTTGCAGAGGAAGCTCAGCTTCTACCTTGTCCAGATCGCTGCCGTCAAGGGGCTGCATCAGGACCAGTAGAGCGTTTTTGCTGATGGGAACTTCAATGGCAGCAAAGGTTTTGCTGGTGTCAGTTTTGTACTTGAATGTGCCCATCACTGACATCCCAGGCACCAAGAGCTTTGTGTTCGTGTCAACCCAGAATTCATGAGGCACTTTCAGCCGCGAGGCTTTCTTCACAGTGACTGAAAAACAGAGAAGTAGCAATTGATTCTCCTTTCTTTCTTTTCCCTCCCCTGCCTGTAGCAGATACATGTTTGTTCAACACAATGGCCATTAGGCAAAGTTTGTGTATGTAAAATCATGCTTAGCTACCTTAAACATACATACCCTGCCTTTTAAGTATCCCGTGATGGCATCAGGTAGAGGTTGGCACAAAGGCCAAACAAGCATTGGGCTGCTACCAGAGCTGCTGTGTTTCCAGCAGCCTTGTGCCCTTTCCTAGACCTGCTTGCTCACTTGTCTGTTTCCTTCAACACCATCAAATGTTTCCTGGTTTCTTTCTGGGCCTGCAGGGAGGGTCTGTTTGGCCAGCGCCACAGGAGCAGCCCTTGCTGCAGGGATGCCCTTAGGCAGGAGCTTGTGCCAGGACTGCTATGGCAAGCTCTGCCCTGAGCCCTGCCTCGGCTCATCTTAAGAATGAAACTAAGGGGTAAGCTTTAAGCATAATACTGAGGGGTCCGTTGGGCCAAGGAGGTTGAAAGGACATGTCCGAACACTTCCTAAAGCTTAATATAAATTTTGGACACAGTGCACACGTAAAGGAAGCCTTGCTCTCACCTCCTCCTGCTTCCTGCTGCCTCCCGCTTTGCACCCGCTCATCTGCCCATCGCCCAGGGCGGCCCAGCGTTGCTGCCCAGCTAGGCAGATAATCCTGCTGGCATTAAAGAAACTACTGCCACCAATGAGAGGGCAGAGATCTTGAAACTGCTCTTTGGTGGAAAGGAATTAGGAAAACTAAGGCAAAAGGAGCCCTCCATAAAGAGTTGACTCAAAGGACAAGGAAGCTAATTTCCTCTGGGTGGTTAAACACAGGCATTTGGATGTAGAAAGGCTGCTCTCTGGAGTGAGAATGGTGCTCAGGAATGCCACAGTTTAGTTGTATGTTGTTTTGTTAAGTACTGCTGGTGGGGAAAAAAAAATCACAAGTTTGGCAAATAAATGAGCCAAGCAGATGAAACTGTTTCTGCAGCAGTCCTGCTTTAATTATTTATTGGCTGTAGTGCACTTGGATCTGATTATGGAATATTTCAAAGCTTTGCTATTGACTGTGGGACTGAATTCATTAATATTGGGCCAGTTGTGAACCATCATGAAACAGTAATGCTGTGTTGAGAGAAATGGCTCCTGTCAGCCTTTTGCTGGATGAAAATCTGGATGCATCTGCCCTCAACAATGTTTTTCTCTGCCAGGCATTCCACACACTGTTATGATGCAAAGGGAGGAACTGGATGCGATGCTGTTTCACTGAATCCTCTTGTGTAGGAGATGGACACTATGGGGCTGAGGAACATTTTGTCAAATGCATTAGAGCAGGGAAAAAAATAAAGGAAAGAAAGATAACATAAAGGAAAACAAATCATGGAAGCAGTCAGTGCTTCCATTCAGGGTGACGAGGTGGGTGAGATTTCTCCTTTTAGTGGAAAGCTGTGGCATTTTGGTTGACTAAAATAAAAAAGCAAAAGCACTCCACCATGTTTCAGGTTAAAATTGGAGTTTTTCAAGGTTATATTTGCTTAAAGAAAACCTAAAGGGAATTAAGATTCTGCTATGTCATCCATTTCCATTTGCTCATTTGTAATTATTTTGCAACTTTTGCATCTTTTTGCAAACAAAAAAGGAAAGTCTGCTTCTTTAATAGCAATAATATTTCATGAGCATTAGATTTCTAAATGCAGTCCTTGCTTAGCATCCTATTTGCAAATATGACTGTGTGTGCAAGAGAACAGCAAGACAATTGTAATATTTAATCTTTGGTTTTGTTGTTTTTTTTAAATCAATCCTGTGGCTATTGATAATATCTTATGTGTGCATATGCAATGTGTTCCAGAGCAATTAATTTTTTTCCTTCCTGGATTTAAAGGAGCAGGATGTGGAAATGCAGCCACCATCTCTCATGGATGCCCCTCATAACCAAATAGCAAAGCAGATGCTGAAGTCCATCTACAGTGTTCATTAAAAAAAATAGTTGTTTATCTATTTCATTTATTCTTGAGCCAATTTTTTTCCAGCCCACACATGGAGAATGCATCTCAGTGGGTATCCTCTAGACAGAGCAGATGAAAGCAGATGAAATAGTGCTGACCCAGTGACTCAGACCTTCAAACGTGTGCTTCTGTACTAATAAAATAACAAGTTTCCAATACAGAACAAGAGGAAGAAATTGCTCAGCTAAAGGAAAAGTCTGCTCTCATGATGCGGGGCAGCTCTGCCCAAGGTTAAAATACATGAAATACTTCTACAGTGCTATCTGTGTGCCTGACTGCACGCTGGTGAAGCAGATGCCCCCAGCGCTTGCACCTTTTGCTGTGAGGGATCTCAGACTGCCTTATAAGCATGATGGATCTTCAGCTACCAGCACCCATTAAAGGCAAAGAAAATGTGCTCTCTAATTTACAAAGGGAAAAATGAAAGCTCAAAACATTTAATGAGCTTCACCTTCAACAGCAGATGCCCACTTTGACACTTAGGTCTCACTGGAAGTTTTCTGACATGTGGTCATTAGCACACAGGCTGCCAGAACGCTGCAACCCCTGGTGTCACGTTCAGTTGAACGCTGAAGCAAAGCAGGCCTCCAAACTGAGCCCTTACTGCTCACCTGCCAAGTGAACGTCCACTGCAAACTGCAGGCTGGTGGCCGGGTCGATGTCCGTCAGTAAGTGCTTGCTTCGGCCCCCACTTCTGGCCTCCACGAAGGCGTTTATCTGTTTTGCTGCCTCACCTGGGTTTGTGAAATCAACGGCTCGGACGTAAAGCGCGTCAGCAGAGGGGATCAGCTCATGCACAAATGACTCAGACAGAGGCACCTCAGGAGCGGAGAAGAGGTAGAGCGTCTTGGAAAAGAGCAACTCCTCATCCCTGTTCTCGACCAAGAAGCTTTCGGTAGTCCTCAGGGTTGAAAGGACGTTGTTTCCGTCCACTCTGGAGGTGCAGTTAGGGTCCCCAGAAGGAGGGACAAATCCCAGCAAACTCTGCAAATCAGTTGCTGTCTGATTGGCTGCACCTAGGTAGAAGGACACCAAGGTGCTATAGACACTGGTTGGGGACAGGAGGCGGTTTTGGCCCCTCTGTGCTTCCACTGGCTCACTGTAAAACCGTGCACCGAGGACATACACCAAGTCATTCAGGTAGCTCAGTTTCTGCCTCCCATGAATACCCAAGCTCATGGTTTCCAGCTTGGCTTTGGCGTTAAGATCATCTTCATAGGTCGGTGTGGTTTGGGACTCAATCGAGACAGGGACAAATGTTTTCTTTCCCTCCTGGACCAAGTTCTCCATCTCCTTGCAGGTACTCTCGTTAAAAGAGAACAAATTAAAGGGGTGGACATAAACGCGGTCACAGGCCACTCCTATGAGGCACGTGAACAAACAAACAAGATTTGCTGCAAGCTTCATGTTGAAAATCTGCTCCCACGGTGTCTGCTTAAAGAAAAGAAGATTGATCAGCTTGTTATAAATATTGCTTTTTATACTCTTTTGGGGCTGTGGTAGTGGTTTGTTGAAGTTACTAAGATGAGAATTGCTGTATTTAGTGCTCATCTGACTCTGCTTGAAAAGTCCATGATGAAATGGCCACCAGTTTCAGAGGCAGCACATGGAGAAACGCAGGTGGGGATTAAACTGCATTAACCACAGGAGTAATGTAAAGATTCAGGACCTGGACACATTATAGGGGCATACACTTGGACCAGTTAGGCTGGCTAGAGGGTATGAGTCCTGACAAAACACTACAATAATGCAGCTCTATGGCTCCCACATTCTAGCCAGAGCTAGCTCCGTGCACTGCTATATGAAGTCTTGGCGGCACACGGATGGCATGAGGGGCCTGCCTGTTTTTATGTGGGAAGTGGGCTGGGAAACAAGGTCAGCCATGGATCCATCCTGCTTTATATGCCTAGGCAGCATAACGCTTGGCACTAACAAGGCAGGCTGTGTTTTCACAGCTAGGCCAGCACAAGCTCTCATTCTTCCTACATCACTGAAATGGGTATCTCTAGGCAAACAAAAATCCTGTGTTAAAGGTCTGATGCCTTCCCAGCCCAATTTTTGATGTACAACCATATTCATTTCGCTAAAGGATCTCTAAGTCTCTTATGACTAATAATACTCTGGTTTGTGGTACCACTGCTTTCTTGCAAATACAAAAACCACGATGTGCAGATGTTTGGTAACTAGACGTATACCTTGCCAAGTACATATACATGTCCATGTGCACATGCATTTCCAGATTGTATGCTCATGTCTAATAGGATTGTTTGCAAAACAGAATTGTTTGCAAACAGGATTGTCTGATGCTGTGATGGTTTCTCAAGATGTCTGAACATCTTCCTAGTTAGCACCTGCAGGTTGAACCCTCAGTGATTGCTCTACACAGACCCTGGGGGACAACTTGCTGCAGAGCTCAAGTCTTGTATCTTCACCTAAGGTTTGCTCTTCCCCATTAACTCCCATCCCATCCTCTAAATTAGCATGTAAGCAGCGGTGGGTGCTGCTCTTCATCCCCTCCTCTGACTCTCTTTGCCTCACTGCAGCTCATGCACGTGGCATGCTCCCAACCCAGGTCCCACAGCTGGAGATGTGTTGCTTGCAACCAGTTAGAATATGATCTCAGGAGGTGTCATTCCAACTACCTCTTTGTACTTAACTCAGCCACTAGTCGATGCACTAGCACATTTCCACTCTCATTTGTGTCCTCCAGACTGGGCCAGGTTCACAAAAAGAAACAAAAAAGCCAGAAACAGGAGGCCCTGTCCTTCCCTCCCTGCTCTTCTCTATCATGATTCTGTGTCTCCGAAGCCCTCCTTAATTCTTCCTGTCACAGCAGTGGGAAAGACTCTGTGCCACCGCTCAATCCGCAAAACCGTGGCTGTGCCATTAGGCCACGGCTGGTGCCTGGCACCTGCCTTCCTGCTGGGGCCAGGGCTCCAGCTAACTCCTTTCTCGCGAACAGAAGCAGCAAGAGGGACAGTTCTCACTGCCAGCACTTATATAAGCCAGATTTGCAAAGAGCAAACATGCATTCCCCCAAGGAGCCAGCCTTATGCAAAAGCATGAAATCTTGAGTTGAAAAAAATGACATTCAAAGCAAAACCAATAAGCTCGCTTACCAGCGTCTGTCCTTGTCAGAATGCCCCCCTTGGCTTCGAGCTGGCTCCTTTCAGCACCTTTTTGCTCCCAGAGAGCTGCGTTGCAATTGCAGGTGGATTTATGCCCTGTCCAAAAGGAGGGCCCCTTCTGAATGTCTCCAGTGACAGTGCATGAAGCCACTTTACACCACAAGCTGGGAGACTGAAAGGATCAGGCCAGTTAGGACCTGGTGAAACTTCAGTGTGCTTTAACGCTGGACTCACAGAAAAGTCTACAGATCAATATATATGACCTTTAACCAGATCCAGTAGGTTTGGGTAGTCTGCAGTTACACATTTACGAAAATGGACACAGGCTCTTTATTATGCAGGAAAAAAAAGATTCTAGTATTGGAAAGTAACTCAGCCCTTTTTAAGTCAGAGTCAAAAAATTGCATATTTCCTTGCACCTGCATTTTATTGTACTATTAGATCAGATTTTTCTCTTTTGCATAAATTGCTTCTAATCTCTAACCTGCAACTTCTGAATCCACGAGTAAATGGGATATTCACTCTCATGCAAAGTTAAAGTTCTCACCATTAGCTTTTCTTTCCTTCTTGGCTTATTCAGAAGGTCAAAACTTTGTTTTGTTTTTGTTTTTTACCTCTTAAAAACAAAATGTGTTGAAAAGGAGAGGATTAAAGCAGGATGGATTAGGTTGCCAGATCCTGAGCCCTGAGCCAGCTACATAGGGAATTTATCCCTCTCGATCTCATTTTCTCAGATCCTAGGATGCCCAAGTATTATTATTATGCACAAGGGATGGGTTTCAGAGATCTTTCTGCTGCTTTTGAAATGATCCTCCAGTTTTGCCATGCCACTTCTTCCTATTTAAGCAAAAAGAAAAACAGCAAACCAAACGGGGGTGCCATTTGTGTTTAAGTGGGTCCCACTTATTGCTCTCATATAGTTAGTAGCTAAAACACCCTGGCTCTAACATGAGTAAGCCCGAACTAATGACCGTGCCTGGATTTTGGGGGGGCCTCTGGGGCATGGCTGTTCCTGTGGTGCCCAGCCAGGTGCAGGTTGAGCTGCTGCGGTGACTGAGAGAAATGGAAAACTTCTGTCCCTGCAGCCAGGCTTTTCACTTAACCAACTTGATTACTTTCGTGATAACAAGATCTAAAAGCAGTTCTGAGTACGGGCCCGTGAGATGTGCCATCGTGAGCACAAGCTCTAAATAAACTGCTTGAAATATTAAAAGCATTTTCTGCTCTTCCTGCCTGTGCAACCCAATCCAAAAAGCATCTGGCAACAGCGCAATCCCTGAGCACTTGTAGAGCCTCCAGATGGCTAGAAAAGGCGCATGTCCCCACCACAGATCCGGGTGAAGCGGGAACGGGGTCCTCACCGATAATGCGCTGGGATGAAAGCGCCGTGAGCCGCCCTGCAGCGGGGAGCAAGGCAGCGGCACTGAGCCGCTCTTACCGCTGTGCCCGTCCTGCCTTATGCCACAGGAAATACCCGGCTGGATGTGGCAATGAGCCAGGAGCTCTGACTGCCGCTCACGTCCGTGTCCCCAGACACCGAACAAGCTGGTCACTTGCGCTTGCTCAATTAACACCCCACCATGAAGCGGCATCAGGTTTTTGCATTTCATCTTTCCATGCATATTCCCTCTGCTGCACACACGTTGCTATGCTCGGGAAGAGATTTCATCCTAGTATGACTTAATTACAGTAATTTTGCGTTTTGCTACTGAGCCGTTTTGAAGCAAGAGTGCAGAAGCCTCATTTTAATTTCGACATGTGGACTCTTTTAGCAAGCCTTTTTATTTCCCCCTCCCCCCAGGTAGAGTCGGGTTGCTATAGTTTTAAGCATGAACATGTGCTCCAAGATAGATCTTGGGTTTCCAAAAGCCCAAAGTCTCTACCCTGCCTTTAGTTGAGGATTCTATGCCCCAAAGGGAGCCCTGATAAGAGCCGCTGTGCCAGGCAAAACAGGGCCAAAATGCCCTGAAGCCACTACAGGAGCTAAAAGCAAGATGTTTCCTACCAGCATCGCTGCCCCGGCAGAGCCCATGGCCCACGCACTAGCACTCCAACTCTCCCCTTGCAGTAGCCACCAACAAAGGCACAAAGAAACACACACCTCAAACCTGCTTCTCGGACGAGATGCTCCCACTTGTCTTCTCCCCCACTCTCTGACTTCAGGATGGTTTGGGTTTCCCTTTTATATCCACACTTGCATAAGCGGTGCCCCAGCTCACATCTCCCTGGTGCTGGCCTCCTTTCCCTTGAAAACAGTGCTCTGTTTTCCCCATTTGGTATTCACGGCAACGGCTTCCCCCTCCAGAGAGGGAGCCAAGAGTGTCTGAAAGCCCCATCTCCTCAGCTCTGCGGTTACTGCTTCCCTCCTGGTCTCAGTCAAGTAGACTTCAGAAATCTTAACCCTAGCAGAGGAACAGTTATTTCAGAGCTAGTGGTGAATAATTAGATCCTGTATGGAAAAAAAATGATTAGGTCCAAGCATGATTATCAGTTGATGGCAAGCAGGCTCTCCTCTTGCTGCTGAACACTGTGTCTCTGCACTGTCAAAAAGTGTCTTCATTGATCTGGATAGTTTTGGGAAAGATGATATAAAATTCAGAACACTATGTAGAGACAATAGTAAATATTTTTCTGTTTGATTCAGTTCATGACCTAGTCTTCCCAAGTTTTGCTCTGTGATCTGAATTCAAATGGGCCAGTGATTATTACAGTGATGGTGCTTTTGCCTCCTGAGAAGTTGTGCCAGAAGGGCTTCAGGCGGCGATTGCTGTGCATGGATGATAATAAATGACTTCCCTGGCTGATTCAGTCTGCAGGCAATGCTGAAAACTTCAGTACAGACATCTGATGGGTTGAACTGTTTCCTCCAACCAGTGTGGGTTATGAAGGGATAAGACAAGAAGGATGTGGAGCTGCTGGAGAGAGTCCAGCGCAGGGCCACGAGGATGATCAGGGGCCTGGAACATGTGCCCTATGAGGAGAGGCTGAGGGAGCTGGGCCTGTTCAGCCTGGAGAAGAGAAGGCTAAGATCTAATAAGTACCTCAAGGGAGGCAGTGAGGAGGATGGGGCTGGCCTCTTTTCAGTGGTGGCCCCTGATAGAACTAGAGGAAATGGCCACAAACTAAAGCATCAAAAGTATCACAGGAACATAAGGAAAAAATTCCTGACAGTGAGGGTGGCAGAGAGATTGTGGAGTCTCCTTCGCTGGAGATCTTCAAGACCCGCTTGGATGCGGTCCGGTCCCACGTGCTCTAGGTGGCCTTGTGTGCAGGGGGGGTGGACTAGATGACCTCCGGAGGTCGCTTCCAACCTGAGGCATTCTGTGATTCTATGAACCTGTGCATGGCCAGTACAGACACGGCAGTCTGTACATAGTCATACCTCACCAGTTACTAGATTTGAGGATTTCTTTTTTATAAGACTAAAATTACCTTCAAGAAGAAGTAAGTGTGAGCTTACGCGTCTTGTGGATTTAACTTGGTAATTGTAAACCGCCATTCCCTATCAAAACTGTTGCCCTATTCTTTTGTTTTGCTCATAGAAGACAATGTCAGAGGCAGCACCCAAAGGAGAGGGCAAGCAAGTACTGGGAAAAGGGTTGAAAAACAAGGAGAAAGGAGGAGCCTGGTAAGTGTGGGCTTGGCACTTAATCAGCAGGTGCTGTGACTGCTGCAGCTAGGGCTGGTGGTCATGGAGCCGTAAGGCAGAGTGCTCGAGAGACACTCGTGTTAAAGGTCCTAGAGCAGCCAAGAGCTCAAGAAGAGCCAGACTTCAGTTTGGAAAAGTGGTCACTGAGATGGGAAGCATAACCATGAAACAATGAGTAGCACAAGGAAGGCAAGCAGGATGTCCTGACTCAGTGCCCTTTCATAATGCCAGGATCAGTGAGTGCCCAGGAAATTACCAGGCAGTGCATTAGCATGCTGTTCTGTGCCCTTTTGCACTGTGCATCTAGGAACAATGGGAAAAATTTAAAAATTTCCAAAGTTGTGGGTAGGCTCTTAATCGACCATTTACAATTTCTTTTCTCTTTTATCCAAGATACATGTACTAAACCGGTGGCGCCAGGGCCTTCAGTGTGTCTCTTTGTCTACTGCTAGACCTTTGCTCTCTGCTCGCAGTTCTGCAGCACACCAAGTACTCAGTGACTTCTTCCAGAGCAGGTAGGTTGGGAAGAGGAGGTACAGAGCTCATGCCATGTCAAGCAGCTTGTAGTAGAGCACTAAATCATTTTTTTCCTCTCCCTGTGAAAACTGTGGCAAGCTGCCCTGAGCCTGATTTTCTTTTGTTTATTTGGGCTATCTTTGGTGGGGAAAGGCTGGGAAAAGTAATCCTTGTAACTGTTTTAATGTAACTTTGATAAGAAATGACTTTGTATGTGGTTTTTATTTTTTCCTGTGTTTTCTCTGTACACCCGGCTTCTGCCCTTGTTGGCTGGAAAGACTTTTCCCTAAAAGCTGCTGAACAGGAGGGATGTAATCGGCTCTTGCCCAATTTTTGTGTAAAGAGGATTGCAAAAAAAGCTTTTAAATAATAACATTCAAAGTACAAATGACGAAAGGTAGAGCTTATCGGTTACCTCCACTTCTGCAGCAGGTTCTCACGGTAAGGAGTGAGAGTAAAATTTCTAAGGGAGCAGCTACAAAACCCAGGGACCACAAGCACCTGGGCTAGCCCCAGGGTCAAATTTGCAGAGTGAAACTGAGCCAAAGCCATGGTTTTCCCTTGGAGTTTCCCCTTGCTGTGAATTTACACGACATATACTGTGCGAGGCCAGCAGCCCACCGTCACCAAGCTGGAGGTGCCTCAGTCCCGTGCCGGGCGCAGCCCTCGTGCTGCTCCCAGCGCTGGCTGCTGGCTGACTCCGGTGTGCGCCTGGGCTCCGCTCCCCGGTCTCGGGAAGCACAGCAGTGCGCTGCTCCCTGCAGAGGCAGATCCAGGAACGTCGGGAAGGGGTGCAGTCAACATCCCCCTTTCTCATGCCTCTGGCACCGTGCGGGCTGTGCTGGCTTTGACATGGCAGAAGGGTGGCTGGACTCCGTTTGTCGAAACGTGTCTGGGAACCCAAATAACTCTGTTTACAGGACTATGAGGCCTCTCTTGTGGACGGAAAGGCTCCTTAAGGCAGAGCCCACAGCAGAGGTGCGTGGCCGTGCCAGCCGCTCCTGGAGGTATCAGCTCCAGCTCTGTGGTGGACGGTCTGTGATGGACCATGCTGGTCCCAGCCTGGCTGCCAGCCTTCCCTGTGAGGAAGAGAGCAGCAGGGAGAATGCCATCTCATTTCTTGTTGCTGCTCTTTTTTTCTTTTCCTTTGATTTGGAGCAGCAGGTAGAGGCTTTAGTCAACATAACCCCTGTCATATAAGACGTGGTACCACCATAGACACCGTGCTGCAGGCCGCATCCCTAAGGCATCAGACAGACAAGAACAAGCTGCGGTGGCACAAGGACCACTGGTGACTTTTAAATAAGATGGAATTAATTCAGCAGACTGAGGGAGAGCCACCCCAAGCACACAAAGGTACATTTGGGCCATATCTCTCTGGGCAATCATTTACTGACGTTGGTCTGATCTCAATGGGGCAAGCAGGAGTGCTTCTAGTGCCGAGTGTGGAAAGCCTTTGTGTTGGTCATAGCCTATCTGTAGAGAGCATCTAATGATTTATTAAGCAAATGAGCTTGTAAGAACACTGTCTTACTTTGTTCCAGCTTATAATTATGTTTGGTTTGATAAGACTTCTGTTTGCACAGCCTGAGTATACAGACTTCTTTAAAATTTTATAAACCTTTTTTTTTTTCCCTTCTCCCAATGGAAAATGCAATTTTTAATAGCATTTGCACAGTATGTACATGTATCCACATGTGTGACTGCACATTTCTTGTGCGGGCAAAGGATGTCAATGTACTTTAGGGAGTGTAGCAGTTATCACGGCTCCAAGAGATTTTTGGGTCCTTCACTGAGGCAAGTGCTGGGTAAGAGGCAATTCCTACCCGAGGATCTTGCAGGGCAAGTAGACAGGACAGAGTGAGTCTGCTCAAAAAGAGTAAGCAGACCCAAACAGGTTTCTTGATTCTCAGCCCAGTGTGAATATCACACACGAGTCTTTCCTGAGAGCTGCAAGGCAGAGGAACTGAGATTGCCATGACTGTGCAGTCTGGCCCTTGAGTCAAAGCAGCAGCAAACTTTGTTATGAGAATTGATATGTTTTTGTGGTATTCTTCTGCTGGATGCCTTTGAACCAGGGAAGCATTTTTCATTTTCTCAGTATTTCCCAGCTGCTGAAATCTTCAAGCTGGTCACCCAAGACATGTGAGATTGGCAGCCTGGTGACCACTGTCCACCAAAGGCCACATATTCAATTCCAAAAGGCTCCACCAGCAAACATCCAACTCCTTTGAACATCACGAGATTGCTGCATTACGTTCAGTGAAGATTTGCTTGTTGAGGATCATCTAAGTGAGACCTGGAGAGGCTAAACTTGGCTTGCCCTACCAGGATTTCAAAACTCTCCTCAGACATTTTGGTCCTGAGTCAAATTTTTCTCAGGACACCATGCAATGCAGTTGTGATCTTCCAATCTGGAAAAAGCTGCAATAAAGTACCAGTAAAAGCAGAGACCGACAAAAATGCTTGGAATCTGGGGTATTCCTATGCCCTTGGCAAGGACAGGTTCTCCGTCATCTCTTCCTTAGCCTCCCTCCAGGCAGCTCCATTCCTCTTCTTCTGCCTACAGCCGCTTGTCCTCAGGGGCAAGAAGCAGGGCTCTCTTTTGGATGCTATTTGGCATTCCTCTGAGAAGAGTGCCTGTGGAGGCTTCACCTTTCATCTGCCTCACTCGAGACACAGCTTTATGTGTATGTAGCTTGCAGAGGTCATCAGTGAAAACAGGACAGGCTCCTTCTCTGTCAAGGTGTGAAGGGCTTCTTTCAATCTGAGGTGCTTTAGCCTCTCAAGGCATCTCCCATGCCCACAGCCAGCGACAGAGGCAATGCTGCATCTTTCTTGAGCTGGCAGAAACCTTTCCCACAGCTCCTGTATCTATGATACACAGCTCCTGTATCTGTGATACAGAAAAAGACACAAAGGGTCAGGCTTTCACAGAGTGACACAGCTCTTCCAGAACCAGTTCGAGAAGCTCTGAATAAAGTGGGAACCAAATTCCCATGTGAATGCTGATGGGTCCTGATTGGGCATCTGAAGTCTGTAAAAGAAGGAAAACACGTTAAAGCCAAGAGCTGATCCAGAGCACTGCAGAACTGCATGGATTTCTGTGGCTTTCTCTCTTCTTAGGCAAAGGTGCCTCCATGTGGAGGGTTTCTGCAACTCGGTTACATGCACCACAGGAGCTGTACTTAACACCAGCATTTGTGGCTGTCGTCCCAGTAACACTTGGAAACGACATTGCTTCTCTTTACATTATTGAACCAGTAATCCTGAGAGCAAAGAAGGCAAAGCTTTTTTTTTTGTTTTTTTTTTTTTGTTTTTTTTTTTTTTACTCTATCAATCAGCATTGGATTTCTTTTAATAGAAAATAGAAAAGACCTTGTAAGTTTTTGAAGTTTCAATGGAAAAATAACAAAAACTCCCATGCTCTTACACATCAGAAGTTGTGTGCTTTGGGCTTTAGTCAAATATTTTAAGCAAATGCATAATGTTTGCTGCAGTTTAGGGTCCATTTTATTTTATCTTACTTTAAGATAAAATACTTTTTTTACTACTTACTTTTTATCTTAAGCATAAGGGCATGAAATAAAATTATGGCTTACTGCTTGAGGGCTAAAGCTAGAGAATAATATTTCAACCCAGGATATTTATTGTTCTGAGTTAGAAAAGAATAAAAACTGTTTCCTGCTCCTGGGCAGGATGCTGAAGCACATGCTAAGGAAAGCCTCTGAAAACCATAAGCTCCCCAAAAAGGTCAGTGAGTGCCCCTCTGATCTGGGGCATGCTGCAGTTTGACTCTTCCCCGATACTGCTGCTCAAGGTTTCGCGGTCTAAATATAATAGTAATAATAACAAAATAATCTTAAGGAAGAGCACCCCTATGTTTGTAAAATGACCCCTCCTCCAGATAAATAAATGAACGCAGCAGTGTGTGCATTACTGACAAGAGCCTGCAATAATGGCTCTGAAAACTGTTCCTGTTTGACTTGGTAAAGCATTAAGCCAACAGCCTAATGATGGTATTTCCGCGTGCACCACAGACCGTGGTGTGATGACTTACACCCACAGCGCTCAGGAAGGCGCTGTGTTTCATACCTCTCTCTGGGTGCGAAGGAGAGCAGAGGAGCCTGTCAGGAGCTGCTGACTGGAAGGGGGAGCTGCACACGCACACACACACACATACACACAAGCACACGTGCACACACACACACCCCACACACACACACATCAGGGCGGGTTGGGATCGCCTGCATCACCCCACATGAGGGTGAGGCCTCAGCAGTCGCCTCCACCCGCCCTGGAGGCGCCTGCTCCAGGCCAGCGTGCGCATAGCCCAGGGCTGAGCTGCAGGTGGTGACAGCAGCAGCACAGGAGGTGCGAACATGAGTTATTTCTAGGCCTACATTTGGGATTGACACCTCTCCGGGGCAAGACCTTTTGCTCTTGAGCAAAGCGGTGAAACCAGCCACACAGGCTGAGGCCTCCAGTCGTTACCGCTATGCAAAATGCTACATGGTAGTGAGCATATGCAGAGGAAGCATAAGTTTGGCTTCCTCTTTTGAATTCCAGTTTCTTCAAGATGTTTTCCTTCATACAGCTCAGGGCAGGGTTTCCGAAGGGTGCTTTTAAGATGTCTGCTCTTGATGTCCAGTACCCTTTTCCTCATTTGTCCTCCAGCATTTTTGTCAAGGCTGTCCATGAAATTTAGTAGGTCAATCCAGTCCTCAGGTCTGGCTTTCAATTCCAGCATAGGCCTTAAAGCCCTACATGGCCTTTCTCATTTCCCCTCCCTCCAGCTCACTTCTGCCTCCAGAAATGATGACCAAAGTATTATCTTTTTGATGAAAGCCCCTCCCAATTTATTTATTTTTTTTTATTTCATTTTAAAAGGCCCCCAAACTGGGCTCAGTTTCATCTGGTCTCACCTATATTGAGTGAAACACGTAATAGCACCTCTCCATAAATCTTTGCAGAAGTAGAGAGAGTTATAAAGGGACCAGGATAAAAACATCTGATGTCTTCCTAAGCCCTGGAGAAAGGGTACAAAATGAAATCAGCTATCCAAAACCATCAGTCAGAGAAGGACAGATCTCGCTGAAGGGATTAGCTGGAAGGCAACAAGTACCAGGGAACCTGGAACCAGTCAGGTCAAATGATATGGATAAACCCTCCAATGACAGGACATGAAGTTTAATGACAGCAAGGTTATGAAAGACTTAATCAGGTCACTGTCATTTGAGTAACTATAAATCCTGAATGACCAGGGTCTGCCTGATGTTGATGGGGGAGGTATTACATAAGGGTGACTAAGAAAATCACATGCCAGATATTGGCAGGTAGGGCCTGAAAGTCAGAGCTGCAGCATGAATCTAAAGCAGGAGACCAAGGAAAAGAGGGAATAATGATTTTCCACATCAGACCTTTTGGCCAGATATCACCTTGAACTGTAGTGGTGAGAGAACAAGAATCTCCTTCAGATAAAAAACACCTAAACCCACAAAAGCAGATCAGATTTCTTTTCTGCCTTCTCTACTAAAAGAGAGAAGATCCAATAAAGTCTGACCTGATGGTGTTGATGACAGAGAAAGATTTGATAGAAATGACTCCATCTGAGCACATCTTGTATGGAACAAGAATGTAGCAACATACTTTAGAGAGAGAAAATACTCCAAAAACTCCAGAGAAAAGGAGCGAACATCACTGTGGTGGCAAAAGAGAAAGCAAAATTTACAAACTATATGTCCTGGCTGCAGGTCAGTGGTTCCCATGCAGTGTATTTCACACATTGCTTGTCCCTGGGCTCCACAGGCTGCCTACACCCATCTTGCCAGCACTCCTCATTTTAGGCAGTAGATTGCATCATTTGTTACGTACAGTCCTAACCTGGGGTGGCAAAGACTGCAGGAACCATATGGTCCCTCAAACCATGGGCAGAGATGGATGTTCCTCAGCAGAGAAGGTGGAGCTGGGAAAAAATGAGTCGGCAATAGGGAAAAATGAGTCAGCAATAAGCATGTCTGAGGCTCTCTGTTCTCAGCAAAGCTCGTTCACCCAAAAGATCTCAGAGAGCCTCTGCTTCTTCAGTGCAATGCCCATGTGGTGGTCCCCTCTCAAGACATCACAAGATTAGCTTTGTAGCTAGGTGAAAGGGAATGTAGCTAGGTGAAGGGGACAACTGCTATTGAGCTGTTGTTCACACTTCCAGTATGTTTTAGAGCCACAGGTGAAGTTAGCAGATAAAACTCAGAGAATCTCAGGAATAGGCATTTAATGATGGTGATGGTGTCTGGAGAAGAAAACAGCCTGCAGCCAGCTAGGGCATCACTCATGATGCTGCTCTGTAGCCTTGAAATCTTCTTTGGTCATGTGCAGACCACAGGAGCTTAACAGTTTCCAGAGGTGGTCTGATAGGAATTAATTGCATTTGCATAACTCATAGGCTGGAATATTAACAGAATTTCATTGCAATGAAACAGAAGGCCTTTGCTATCTTGTCCTCCAAGCAGGTAGTGCCTACTCAGCCGGAAGCTGCAGCTCTACCCTTGTTGAACATGAGGTATCCTCATATATTAATTATTGCATGGGCATCTGCCAGTTTCAACGCCGTGCTCTGCACCTTTGTAGTCCTTTCATGCCACAGGTCTTTAAGGCAAATTAAAGTCTGAAAAGTGGAAATTCCCTCATGTGATATATGATCAATCCATTTGGGCTGTTGCAGATCCGGGGCCTGCAGGTCCAGCATGCTGAACACCTTCCCTAGTCATCACATTAGTCTGGCATGTGGGAACATCCCTTGGCCCACACAGAGAGGTAATGGATAAAGCATGTTCCTGATTTTGCCCCAGGACAATCTCTGAGCCAGCCCCACTTCCCCACACTGTGCACGGAAGGGGGAACGCAGCAGGCTCTCCCTTTGCCCACACCGTCGCGGTGCAGCTCGGGTTTCACGGCGGGACGGGCGGACGGGCGGCGCTCCCATGCGCTGCACCTCTCCCCGGGGCTGGACAGGGTGCCAGGGCACGTGGGGCCGGCCCGCTTAGCTTCCCTGTTTGCTTTCAGGGTGGTTGTTCTCCCTGCTGCGATCCTGGCGCTGCCACTCGGGCTGCGGTGTCGCAGCAGGGATATCACCGCGTGCTGCTTCCCCGCCGCAGGAGAGCCGAGCCATGCCCTACCTGTACCAGGCGGCGAGGCCGCGGCAGCCGGCGCTGCCGCGCGACGCTCGGGGCACCCACAGCTCCGGGCAGGACTACGAGGCGCTGCGGCAGGAGTGCCGCCGCCGCGGGGTGCTCTTCGAGGACCCCGACTTCCCCGCCGCCGACGCCTCGCTCTTCTTCAGCGAGAAGCCTCCTGTCCCCTTCGTCTGGAAGAGGCCCGGGGTGAGTATGCTGCTCTTCTAAGCGTCGGATTATATCGAAATATATTCTGATTATATCGAAATATTTTGATTATATAGTATGCACTATATGTGCATATGTTAATATACATTTACCAACCACGTTTAATCATCTCTCTCAGACTTTTTTGACAAATGAAAGCAAAGGTAAGTTGGAAATAAGAGAGTTGCGGGGAATTTATGGTAAATCACATAAGGTTGTTATAAGCATTTAAAAAACAAGTGCTGTTAATGTTGGGAATTATTAACTAAAAGTAAAAAAAAAGATCAAAATATTTAAGGTATGAAACTCTCATGCTCCCTTGCTTGCATACATCATGAAATGCACTCAGAGATTATGAATACATGCCTTGGTTACTGAGCCATTCAGCAGTAGCCAAAGGCCTGATGAGTATCTTTTAATGCATCTTGCATAACCATCATTAATAACACCATGATAGCCTGAACTTTCATTAGTCATGTGCTCTTCAATCACTAAACCAATATCACTCTAGCTTCCTTCTCTCCATTTAACTCTGTACCTAGTGGCCACAGAAAATCTGCTGCCACGTTTCATTTCCTTGTTAATGATTAAGACATTTCTTCTCTTCTTCACGGTCTGAAAGCTTCTCCTTTAACAGAAAACTTTCCCTTACCAATGGCGATAGCAGGAAAGGAGAATAATGAAAGAACAGTTTTAAAAATGGCTTTAAAATTCAACTTAGTGTGGAGCTCCAGGCCATAGTGCCTGATCATTAATGGAGTGCCACTACAGCCTGGAGCCGAAGCTACTGTTGGACAGATTTCCTCTGAGGAAATAGGAGACGCCCCACACTGCGTGATCCAGCAGCAGCAAGCCCTGTCCCCTGGTTCTGCAGGGGCCTGCATTGCTAGTTCATTGAGAGCAGCTTTGCTTTGGCCAGATGTCAGGTGCTGGTTTGTCATTTTTTTCCAGCTGGGAATTCACTTAACTCTAGGACAGGACCGGTAGCAACTGAGAGCTCCCGTGTTGCTGTCTGCGGTACCGGAGAGCAGTGGTTTGTCTGTTGTACTTGCTGCTTCCCACTTTGGGATCTTTGTAAGACAAACTCAAAGTATTTCCAGAATGAATAAATTGCCTGAAATGGGATGTGCCCTCAGGCTCCTGTTTTCACTGTACAAAAAGGTGAACTTTTGTGAGCAGCACAATGAGAAATACAGCTCATGGGAGGATGTATAAGGACAAGGTTTGAGTTATGCTCTCCTCTGACTCCTCCAATTCATCTCTTAATGGTCGTCAGGATCTGCAGTAAAATATAAGGTCTTTAACACCTTTTGGAATGGCAAGTTTTGCTTTACCTGATGGATATAGACCTGGAGCATGTGGCAGGTTGGGTACGATAGCTCAGCACTCCCTCAGTGTATGTGTACATGTGTTCAAACTTCTTTTCACACTGACACCTCTCCTACTAGCATTTTACAGTATTCTGGATGAAGAATAGCACAATTAGTGTGGGTAATTGCAAGGATGAATAATGTTTCTACACAGATTTACACCCAATAAGAAGTTATGTTTTGCAATGAGGGTAGAGAGGACTTTCTCATTAGTTTAAAATGTGTATATGCTCATGTATACATGTATGTATATAGCGTGAATAAGATGCTCAGCTTACACCAGTCTCTAGACTTCACACTGCAGTCAGTGACTTACAGTAATTGGCACCTTGTGAACCTTTTCCCCCCCTGCAAAAATTTTAAGTGCTGTAAGATTCAGCAAGATAATTTTGTTTTGCTGACCCTTTTATTTTAAATGAAACCTTTAAAACTATATCTTAAAACAGAATTCTCTT
>JAUBNY010000465.1:2823465-2848131 GCA_032275445.1 Crypturellus soui | reverse complement strand
TCCTCCCCTCTCCTCTCCTCTCTTCTCTTCCCCTCTCCTCCCCTCTCCTCCCCACTTCTTCTGCTGAATTTATATCTAAATTATACTGCTGAGATAGCCAGTATATCTGCCACTGCTGCTTACTTCTAAAAGGTGCAGTGTCTAAGAAAGTCAGAGACATGTCAGTTGTAAAAATGAAAAAAAAAAAAGAAAAAAAAAAAGAAAGAAAAACAAGCAAACCAGCAAAAAGAAAGACAAAGTAAGTTTAGTGCCAAATGAATCCATGGTGTAAAAGAAGGAACTGAGAAGGAATTTCTCCTGATCCAAACAGTCACTTACTTACAATTGGAATGAAAGCACTTGTTTACTGGAACCAGGTAGAGAAATCTAATCACAAAAATAAGGCCCCTTAAGCTAAAAGGCCAATTAAATAAAGCCGCTTATTTAACAGCCTCCCCCTCAGTCTTTCTTAGGACTCCATGTGCCTCCTCTAATAATGTGTGTCAGAGATCCAGGAGATGCAATTTATTTTCCTCTGAGTCAAAAGAAACAACTTCAGTGTAGTAGGAGGAAAGTTATAGTTCATCTCCTTTCGTTTCTCTAATATGAGAATTACACCTTCCTCCTCCTCGGCATTTTCCTTGTGCAGACAAATACCTTGAATTACTGGATTGTGTGTGTGAATGCAAGATTAGTTATGGGTTTTGTCCTTTAACATGCTGAAAACACCAATGCGCATTATTATACCATCGTGCCTGGAGATCTCTTTAATATTATTTTTGCAACATGCATTCAAAAATCCTAGAGCTTGGTCTTCTTTTATGTATCAGGGAACATTGAACAGGTTTATTCAAAACCCTTCTTTGCATTTTTTTATTGATTTTTTTATTATTGTTTGCTTTAGGCATAGGAGATTTAAAGTATTTTTCCATATACTGCCTGTAGAGCTGTGCAATAAGCTGTTTCCTAGATCTCAGAGGAACAAGAGGGAGGGGAAATGAGTCGCACTGTCACACAGCCATATGCCCAGAAGAAGTCTCGGTTCCCTCCATGTTTCTGTATTCTCTCAGTGAGGAAAACAGAACCAAGGCTTTAATCCATATGCAAAATCAGACTCCAGATACAGCACCTGAAGGCAAAGCCAGGATCAAGCTGGAGGGTTCCTGGTGCTTGAATCCTCCATCCCTGTGAGTGAGAGCTGCTGCATAAACCGCGTCCGCCTGCCCGAATGTGCAGCTCGCAGCTGGCTGCTGTCAGCAGCACGGAGAGGCTTTGAGCACTGTGCAGGGAAGAAACCAAAGGCTCACATTTAAGACAACAAACATTTAAAGCAGCAGCATAACCTTCTCCATTCACTTTGGAGGGGCAGCAGACACCGAGGGAGGCCCCAGCCTCGGCAGGGCGCGCTCGGGCAGGCAGGCACGTGCAGGCAGGTGCACGTGGGCAGCAGGCCGGGCTCACTGCGGGAGCTACACCCGCGTCCCTGCGAGTGGGAAGACTTTTGGTCTTGTTCCTTGCTGGAGCACAGAGCTGTTTGGTCCAATGGAGAACATCACTTGCACAAGGGAGCGCAAATCCCATAGGGTGGTACGAGATTCGGAGGGCTGGCAGATGCTCGATTTGGGCTGCCCTTAGGGTACATATAAAGCCTATGTGAATGTTACTGAGCTGACTTCAAAAAATTTTACAGTTGATGGGCTTAGTCATCTTTCCCTCGAGTTTCTTGGGAACTGCTATATAAAGAGCTTGCCATGAGAATTATGTTTCCCGGGAGCTAAAATAAAATATGTTATCAAAGCTCAGCTACTTTATCAGCTGCTGTTAGATTTATGTCTGAGAGCAGCGAGCTGTGCTTTTTATCGTTCATGTGCAGACTACACATGACTGAGTGTGTTTAACAAGCAGGAGGGCCAGGTGAGGCTGCTGGTGCTGTTTGGTCCCTTTGCTCCATGCAGTGCGGACACAGGGGCTACGGTGCCTCCTCCCCTGCACGTCTGGAGCAATGTGGCTAGGGCACAACCTCACCGCCAGCTCCTTTCCCATCCACATCCATAAATGTATCTATATCCATATATTCTACTAGATGTGAGTATGTAGATATGGGGACAGGGAGTTCCTCAGGACTGCTGTCTGTAGGTGAGACTAATGACAGAGCACACCTAACTGGTTCCTTTTCTCAATGTGATGCACTCTGTAGTTGGGTTAATAGACATTTGCCAGCTATGCCCTACCTGGGTAAAGTAGCAAAGCGCAAAGTAATACTGAGCAGGTGGTTTCCATCCTTGTCACGCCTCTCTAGCAAGGATTCAATAGAAATTTAGAGCTGCCATGCTCTGGGTTTTATAGGAGAGCCCTTAAACAGCAGGGCTGACAAGCATGTGCAGATTTTTCCCTAGGAAAAAAAAAAATCCCTGCCTGCCTTCAGTAGTAGTTTGCAGATTTACCCAGATTTACTCCCCTTTTGCTTGCCCAGTCCCCAAGAGGCTCTTTAACTGCTCAGCCCTCCTGAAGACTGTCAGCCATTTGGAGGAACACCCCGTTTGGCCCAACAGAGGAGCAACCTGCCTGGGCCAAGCTCACCGACAAACACCATCAGGGAATGTAAACAGGGAGCTCATGTAAACAGGGAGTGACTGGCTTGGCACCATTTGCTACGGTGCTGGCCATCTCTTCTGACCACTCCAAGGGGAGTGGATGGTTACTCAAAAAAGTCCTGAGCAAGCATGAGGAAAGCAAGAGCTGACATTTCTTCTCCTGGCTCACTGGCAAATACTTGTGCTTTACCCCTCCTGCAGTCAGGCACAGCGTGATGTATGTATGCTGCTGCTGCTGCTCCAGAGCAACTGTGGTCATCAGAAATACTTTTGTTTAAAGATTTATAAAAAGCCATGGGGACCTGTGGCAAATAGCCAATGTAGCCACATTCAGTAGCCCTGCTGAATCCTCAAGCATGACATCTCCAAACAGCCGCCCTGCTTGTGCAGTAGAGACACTCTGCCTTGCCACCAATGCTGGCGCATTGCCATCCGCAAAACCTTGGCAAAGCAGTTGGTGTCCTGACATGAAAAAATATCAGGCTGCTTCATTTGTTTTGAGGCATGGACAGGCTTTGCTGTCCAGCATGAGACTGGAAACACCTGAAGAGAATTGGTAGACCATGAGGGTAGCAAACTCCCCAGCGATGAAACACATTTAAAGAACAGCAATACTGGTTTATGTGGGACAGTGTCACAGCTTCAGCAGCAGCCAGCAGCAGATTCTTCAGGAATCAGCACAGTAAACTAAGCAAGACTATCAATAGCCTACCCCAAATGCTTAAAGTATAATACTATAAAACAAAAATAATTTGATTTTTTTTTCTAAGCAATTGCAGTGGTTAAAGGATGGAGCAGGCTCTTATTCTTTTTTTTCCCCCAGTCAATTTCCTTTTTTTTTTTTCCTGCAAATGCACCCCTAATAAGCTTTTTGTGCTTGCATAAAATAGCTTTGTGCAGTAGGATCTGCCACATGGTATGAGGGTCGACTGATTAAATAAAAACATATTCCTCCAGCAACACATTGGGTGGCCTTCTCCTCTCTTTTTCTATTGAGTTCAATCTGTTCAATTAAATTTATAGCCCACAGGAAAGAAGAGAAGAAAGACACATTTAGTGGTTTACCAATGTAATTTTCCTATCCAGCTGTGGTACTTGTAATTGAATTAAGAGAGTCAAATGAATGCTTGTAAAATAGCTTTAATGCCACCATGATCACATATCTCAGTTCCTCTGATCTCTGTGCACACAAGGGTGGAGAGAGTCAACTCCTACTAAAAGCCAGCTTGACCCTGTAAAACAAACAGGGCTGGAGTCTGCCGTTTTGTTTGCTTGTTTGGGAAGGAAATAGTCTCATGGTTGTCAGCCACTGTATGTTCTGTGTATTACACATAGGTAAATAAAAGCCTTAAACTGTACTTAAAGGAAAATTGCCAGATTTAGCTTTTCTAGACTGTGAGGAAAAACAAAAACCTCTTAAGGTTGGTATCCTAATTTCAAGATTCTGGACCAGGATTCACTAGGAGATTGTAACAATTGCCTGGAGGTGAATAAATGCTGTCAGCCTTACATTAACTGCCAACTAATTGGGCAAAAAAATGAGGGTAGCTGATTCTTTAATTGCCCTATACTATAATTAATTAGCAAGGCTTCCCCACTTCGTTTGTCTGGTGGCTACACTGCTACAGGATAGCGCATTTCATACGGCGCGCAGTGCTGCATGTCTGGGTCAGCCTGTGGTGGGCTTCGTGGCAGGCTTCAAATCCTCTCCGTGTCTCTCTGCAGGACATCGTCAAAGATCCCAAGTTTATCCTCGGAGGAGCCACAAGAACTGACATCTGTCAAGGGGATCTTGGTGAGTGAATGCCCAGGCAGAGGCGGAGGTGCCTACCCTGGAGCAGGAATATTCTCACGAGCAAGGAGCAGATGTTGTCTCTCTGGGGCTGGTAGTGGTAGTGAAGCAGAGGCACCCCTGAGCTCACCGTACTCACCGCTTCCTTGCGGGTGACACATCCCGCAGGTGCCGAGGGGTCATACTGGGGCACTGGAAGCCAAGGGTGATGAAGGACCCCCGCTTAAAGGGAAAAAAAATGTTTCTTCTCAATTCACAGGTGACTGCTGGCTGTTAGCAGCCATTGCTTCTCTCACACTGAATGAAAAAACATTGGCAAGAGTGGTGCCACCAGATCAAAATTTTGGGCCAGATTATGCTGGAATATTTCACTTCCAGGTAAGACAAACATCTAGGACAGCACAAACCCACTTCTTGGCACTCGGTCACTACATGTCGTGGTCCATGATGTGGTGGGGGCAGCCAATGAAAAAGGTAGGATCACTAAGCCTACTTTATTGTCTGCATTTTGAGAAGTAGCCCAGAGGATTACCTTGGCCTTCCATGGCACACACTTAGCCATGTCTGCTTCGTAAAGATAAATATGGCTTTAGAAACCATTTCACATTTTTTTGGAGCTGTCAACCCCATTTGGAGTGTAAGGGTGTAAAGATAAATCAGGAGTCAGACTAGGGTCTGTAATGTGTGTTTGTCATAAAGATGACATAAAGTGACCACTTGTCACCACGCACGTGAGTGACATTATCCAAATCAGGAGCTACAATGCAGCTGTACGCAATCTGAGTCTTTTACTTGAATGGAAAAGGCTTTTACAGATTGTACTTCCTTCAGAACAGCTTCATACAGTGTAAGGGGATCTGATGACTGACATATGCCTTCTAAGCAGCACGATTGTAATTAACTGATGATTAAAAGCACTCAGACGTCAGTGTGCTAGCTTCAGGAAATGGCATGCTGTCAGCCAGCTCATGCCCTATCCTCTAAATAGTTTTGGCAGCACAATGAATGGCTGGATGTCGTGATTGACGATCGATTGCCCACCTTCAACGGCCGCTTGGTTTTCCTGCACTCAGCTGAACGTAATGAATTTTGGAGCGCCTTACTAGAGAAAGCCTATGCCAAGTAAGTCTGGTGTGCCATGCTGTATATGCTTTTTTTTGTATTTGCATTTGCATTTGCTGACACTCTGATCTAAAGGTGCTATGTCTGTCTCCTGCAAGATGGTCCAACTTCAGCGCATCAGGAGGCACAACTAGTTGACTGCAATAGGAGTTGGATCAAAGTCTGGAACTTGGTTGGTTCTGGCTAACTCCTGATTTTTAACTGATTTGACAGGCAGCAAGCCAGTGATACGGTAAGGATACCCCATCTTTGCCAACCTGGCAACTAGCATTAATGAAAGAAAACCTCAAGCTTTAGGCATGGGGAATGAATGCAGGAATGAATGAATTAAAAACGGAATTAACAGGGAAAGCAGAATGATCCTATACTTCTTAGCCTGAGTATATTCTAGAGTACGTCGTCTGACTTCAGTAACACTGCTGTGATTTTACACCCATGTGAGAAAGCACTCAAGCACAGTTATCTTTTAATAGTTCAAAAACAGATCTCATGGTGCGAATATGTTTTCCAGGCTGAACGGCAGCTACGAGGCTCTGAAAGGTGGCAGTACAATAGAAGCCATGGAAGATTTCACTGGGGGAGTAGGAGAAATGTATGAGGTTAAAAGGGCTCCTGACAATTTCTATGAAATCCTAGAGAAAGCTCTGAAAAGATGCTCAATGGTGGGCTGCTCTATTGACGTAAGTAAGAAATGGAGGCTGTTTTAATCTCAGTCTGTTTGGTCTGTAGTTTCTGTATAAAAGAAAAAAAATGAAGGTTGATTAAATTAATGACAGGTAAATGGACATGCACTAATCTCTTCAGATAACAGGTGTGAAATAGATTTATAATACTAACATAGTCCTTCAAACAATTGTTCAAAAGAAAACAAAAGAATCACATTTCAGCAAGTGACGGCCACATTATTTAGGGCAATAATAATGTGAGCACCTAGGAAAAGTAAATTTTATTTCCTGGCTTACTTGCTTACTCTGGGTCAGCATTAAAGTCAGCTGTACCCTTATAAGCATTTACTGTCTCTAGAGACAACAGAACTGACCTTCTTCTGGCCTGAATTGTGTAGCTGCATCTACAGGGACTCGGGAGACTCAACACACCCTTCAGGAACTCTGTCCTCATTTGGAGACAGAGACTGGGGCTCAGGGTTCATCCATTTCATCCCACCAGTGCTGCTCCACTAGTGTGTCTAACCCCAGGCTAAAAGAAGCCACCCGAGTGCCCTAGACTTGCTGTGAAAGATGTCATGAGCTGCAGTACACCAAGGAAGAAAGTCGCATTGCTGTTCCCGGTATGGCATCCTTGTTTGCTTCAGATCAAAGGAAAAAATCCAATTGAGCACAATGTGTTTCCCAGCCCTTTTAGTGCTTGCAGGAGAGGCAAAGGAAGTGTGTAGACTTTCACTTGCTCTGCTCAGTAACTGAATCATTCTACCATTTGCCTTGGTGGAGGAAGACCTGTGGTTTCAAACCTGCTGCCTGCCCTGTTGCAAGCAAAGCTTTTCCACAAGCTGCCTCTTTGCTCCAGACTCTGTCTTCAGCTCTGGGTGTCAGTGTTTTCTGAACTGAGCTAATCTGTCTTGATCAAGCTGATCAAGCTGTCTGCCTTGCAAAGACTATTTAAATATTCAGTGAACTAGGGCAGGAGTTCAATACTCAGCTGGCTGATGGGACACTTCAGTTCAATCACTGCTTCCTCAATTGCCTCAAGTGCACTAAATGAGACCATATCAACTCCTGGCCTCAGTTTGAAAGCACCTTTGCCCATCTCCTACCTGACACAAGATGCATTTGAATAAGAGTATTTGAATAGAGCAATAGCCTGGAAACGTGGATGATGTTGATGCAAAACCTCAGAGGCAGAAGAGATTTAAGCCTAGATGCTTCACTTTATAGGTCAAATTCGTATAGGTTTTGAATAAACTACACCTTTTTTTCCTCCATAAATAAAAAATGTGCAAAAAGCTTTAGGAAAATCCGTTTTGTCAAAGAGGACCATTGCACCACCAATGTCTGCAACAAGGAGAAAGACTGTTTCTCTGTTCACAGTACTGGTTAGCTATTGGCCTGCTACCTAACACCCAGAAGAGGCCAGTCTCCTCCCAGGAAGATGTAGTCACATTTTTCTTTCACATTTCAGATCAGCAGTGCTGCTGAGTCAGAAGCCAAAACCCGCTTTGGGCTGATAAAGGGCCATGCTTACTCCGTGACGGGTATTGATCAGGTACGTTCGCACTGTCCTGTGTCACCATCACGCAGGAAGGAGAGGCATGGGAAAAGACAAGGGGACGTTCCCCTGGCCTCAGGAGATGGGAGGTGACATCTCGGGGAACCATGTCTCAGCACAGGGTGCAGCTCCCCAAAGGACTGCAGGCGCGGTGGCTTCTCCAGCTGGCCAGAGCTGGGGGCTGGAGCAAGGGTGACGGAACATGTTTTCTGCTTCCCCCCATGCAGAAGGCACCAGCACAGCTGCTGCTGAGCAGGTCCCACGGCCTGCGAGGAATCCTCCTGCTCCATAGCACCTTCCATCTCTCCTTTTGCTCAGCCGTTACGCAGCCTGGAGAAGACTTGCTCCCTAGCTAGTGACGCTCACAATTTCCTCATTTCCTCTTCCCCTAGGTGAGCTACCGGGGACGGAAAGTGCAGCTCATAAGAATAAGGAATCCCTGGGGCCAGGTGGAGTGGAACGGCCCTTGGAGTGACAAGTGCGTGCTTTCTACCGTACACGCGTTCCTAGCGGGGCACTCATTTTGCAAAGGCTAAAACCTTCTGCTGGCTTGCATCTGGTTTTCTTCAGCCACAGATATTTTCCAGAAAAGCCAATGAAGAGCTTGCACGTGCTTAGCGGTGTTACTGACATCCTAGCATGTTACCCCCAATATTTTCAAAATAGCTCAGGTAAAGAGACTGTCAAGGTAGTTTAGCCCCCGCAATGAAGCATTACAAAAATAAAAATATAAATGGGAAAAATATTTCTAAGACATTCGCCACTGGGAAAAAAATATATCTGGAGAGTTTTGGGAGGGTTATCTTTTGCAAGTCTTTCACCATAGTACCTATAACCCAGCCTCCACACATCTTCATACTACAGGGAACCTGGAAACTGATGCTGTATTAGCCTTTCTAGGTAATTTATGAGTTTCCAGTTGCATTTACTGTGCTCTGGGTTTCTAGATATATCACTCAATCCTTGTGGGTTTACCTGCATGCCCATTACATGAGCCCATATCGCCACATAGCACCCTACAAAGTTGTGGAAAGATGCAAAAATAAAATAGGATTGCTCTGAAAACCAAACTGTTTTTACTACCGCAGCTAAATGAAATGAAAAGCTATGCATTTCCCTTTCAAATATACAATTTTCCCTTACACTTTTCCCATATATATACATGGCCTTCTTTTGTTTCACTTGCTTCTTCTGAGTTTTGCTTGATTTACACAGATGCAGAAGACAGCAGCTGTAACCTTACCAGCTCTTTAAAACTGCTGAGACATCTGGTCATCCATAGCACTCATTTGAATGTCCCTCTCCTTAGCATGATTCAGAAATAAATATTTCTGCATCAGTTCTGATATTTTGTAATGTTGAAAAAGAAAAATGAGGATAATTGGCATGTATAAATAGAGATGGTCTCCACAAATGGAGAGGTTAGGATAAGGACAGGCATCTGGCAATTTGGACTGTTCATCCAAAGTGCTGTATCTGCAAAGTGGTGCTCTGACTCTACATGGCAGGCTTTCTAGAGCAAAAGGTGCCAGCACAAAACTCTGTCAAGGCAGAGTAGATTTCGGATAAATATAGATACCCATATAAACATTTTGTGATGGTTACTGGAGTTAAAAATCTCACACAAGGTGCCAGGTATTCCATTTTTTTTTCATATCAGACTGGAAATTCAGTAGTGGGATTTCCCACATTTCCAAAAAGCCACAACAGAGCTTTTGTTCATTGTCAGCCCAGCTGCAGCAGTGTGAAAAGAAGGGAAATATGAAAAGAAGGAAATGTATGAAAAGAAGGGAAAGACTTTACTGGGAACTCACATTATTTAGCAGCTCTCTCTGTACAGGGCAAGGAGCCTGTCTGGTTCCCATGGATTACATTTTGAAGAGCCTCCTAGCCTTAAATTACTGACAAACCTCAAAGCAGAGATGATGTTACAAATGAAAAACAGATTTAAGGCAGAGCCTTTACCAAAGCCTTGATATTTACCGATAGCAGTATATCAGCTATTACATGTGACAGCAGTCCCAGCTCTGAGTGCAGGGAACATCACAGATGGCTGGTCCTGGAACAGCGTCCAGACTGAAGGATCAATTCTGCTTCCATCTGCGTCCATAGTATTTCTCTCACCTTGTGAATTGACAGCAGGGTCCGAAGAGAACCTTAAAGTCATTGATGTCTGGATCTGCTGCTTGAGACGAGCACATCTGAAAGATGGACAGGCTCCTGATGTGGCCAACCTGCAGTTCTGAGCTGAGGAGAATGAATGCCATACACCCTAGTAAAGCTCGTTTTTCTCCTCCCGCAGTTCTCTGGAGTGGCGCTCAGTCAGCCCGTCTGAGCAGAAACGCTTATCGCAGACAGCGCTGGATGACGGGGAGTTCTGGTAAGCCACCGCGTTTTGAAGTGTGTGGCTTTTGTCAGAGGTCAAGTTGCGAGTGGCCAAAATGGGAGATTGGGATGAAATCTGGGAGGGAGGAAATGCTCAGGTTCACCCAAAGAGATGGCAGATAGAAATCCTTTAGTTTTCTGTACATCTCATCCATGTATATGTTTATTTAATAATGGAAGTGTTTAAAAAGTCGGTTTAGGTAATGGCATGAGCAGATTTCCCCCATGAATGTAACACCCTTTAAATCCTTATCATGAGCACAGGCAGGCTCCAGAGCCCAGGAAGAAGGATTGTACTGTGTTACATTGCCTGTGAAATACCTTCATCTCTGCTCTAAAGTGGGCTGAGAGGGTTGATCTTTGTCACATGCTGGTAAGGAAGGGAGTGCTTGGCAGCAACTCTACTTACAGAAAGTAAGAGAAAACCAGGATATGTGTGAAGTGATGGAAGAATTTAAGAAAAGATCAGATGAAATTAAAAAAAACAACATGGTGAAACTTGTCCTAGAAGTACAAAGTGTTCTTCATGCCAAATTCATGATCTCAGACAACAGATAGGTGACTTGCA
This sequence comes from Crypturellus soui, assembly GCA_032275445.1. Lineage (NCBI taxonomy): Eukaryota > Metazoa > Chordata > Aves > Tinamiformes > Tinamidae > Crypturellus > Crypturellus soui. The sequence goes on along the minus strand of JAUBNY010000465.1, from coordinate 2,837,468 downwards.
CATAATACCCCTTTACATAGAAACATAGAATCATAGATTTATTATATTTGGAAAAGACCTTCAAGATCATCAAGTCCAACTGCAAACCAGCCGGCCTGCTAAACCATGTCCCTAAGCACCTCATCTACACATTTCTTCAACACTGACAGATACTCCACCTGTGTGGAGGTGTGGAGGTGACTCCAGCAGGTCACAGGCACATTTTCTGGGGCCAGATGCTCATTTCTTTTGCACAGAGGTAAATTTGGAGAAGTATGCAATGAGACTATTCCAGAGCATGAGATAAAGCAAAATTCACCCTTAGGCCTAATATACTTTCCTAAAAGATGATCTGAGAGAGATGATGCAGCACATTGGATCACAATAAGAAGCTATCCTAGACTTTCACAGTTTCAAAAGGAATTTGGGCAGATCATTGTAAGTATGGCACCTTTCTGGATTATTTTCTATAGATATCCTTAAAGCATGACCATATAGTGGACATACGGGTAGACAAGTAGGCATCACATGAACAAAGAAATTTATCCAAAGAGTCATCTGACCAATAGAATAGGCCACTAGCTAACTAGGCCCTTGAACATCAATAAAAATGAATGACATTGAGTATACTCAGGCAAATATTGGCCTTCATAGAGCAACTGTCAGTTTGCAAATATTCTGAGCAGAAACAAAAGCCATTCAAACTGAAATTTTCCCTGAAGAAGTTAAGTGGACAGGAATGATACACAGAAGATATGAAATGCTTCCAAAACCAGTCTGGCAAGTTTGATACCAATGAACTATCCACCCAATCCATCAGACTTATTTTCTTAATGCCTTTTGACTTGTGTGTATTTCTCTAAGGAGTGTTTGCCCCTTTACCCCCTCTAAGGCACACTTTGATGCTCTCATCATCAGCTTTGTTGTGAACAATGAATGCTTTATATCCCTAAAGATATGAACATGGTCAACTGAGGAAAGAGCAACTCAGCCACCTCTCTCTCGCTTCCAGTTTGCCCCTATAATGGCGCTTGTTGATACAGTTTAGCTGAGGGGCTGGAGAAAGATCTCTATTCCTACTTCTGCAGAGGTGACCTTCAGCTGATCACATCACTTTCGGTGGTGGCTTGGCTTGCCTCCTGGAAAACTGAGGTCATCTTGGTGACATGCTTCAAACCTGGTGCTAAAAATAGTGAGGAGCAGGCAAGTAATGACCTCTTCAAGAGTTCAGAATATGTTCTTCATGGCAGACATAAGCTTTTGGCTTTGCAGGAACATCAGATACAAGAGGGCTTTTCTCCCTGCTGGCCATAACTAGCTCCTACGAAAGTAGATCTGCAAGTAAGCTTTACCGTCAGGGATCTCAACAAGTATTTTCTTTGCAGATCATTTTTTAATGCTATCTGGAAGCTGAAAGGCAGCCCAGGAAACCTGCCATGCATTATCTCATGTGCAGTTAACAGCCCTGCAAGTGCTTTTTAGGTTTATGGCTCCAGCTTTTCTGCAGTATGTATGTTAAGCAATGATTATTTCTCCTATACAGGCTCAGTTATTTAGATAATGAAGAAGAAAGGAAAGAACAAATACTCCTGCTTGTTCTCATGTCTTGTGTTTGGCTTCATCCTAGGCAGAACAGGAAGGCTGGGAGGAAAGGTAGTTTTGGGGGGGGAAATTCGGTCAAAATGGAACGTTTAAAGCAAAACAAGTGTCATATCATCAGAGTGGCTTCAACTGATGAGGAAAAGCAGCACAGTTATGGAAGAGCACAAGGCATAAGGGAGTCAGGGTGTGAAACATGATATGTTAACACCGTTTTCCTTTTTTTCCTTTGAGTTTTTAAGGACTGAACAAAATCTTCATGGTAACATGCTCAAGTCCTGTCTCTGACCTCATTATTAACACCCAAGATATCTGGGTTCTATAGTAGCAGTAATTAAGGTCAGTCTTGTCAAGGGCAGACAGGACCGTGCTTCCTCCAAATGGGAAGGAGGCATCCTACTGTTAACAAAGAAACAAGTTTCTCACTCACTCTAGTCCCTTCCCTCTAAAAGCATGGTCTTAGAGTCTCCTCTTGCTAATGGCAGTGCAAATCCAGAAGAACTCTAGGGAATTCAGAATGGGTGTTTTACATCTCCATCAGCAGTAAGCAGGAGCCAAATCAGATCCATGAAGTGCAACTACTTCATCAGCTTGGCAGCATATTGCCAAAGAGCCCAAAATTGCCTTGTGTGGCCAGGAAATTGAGCCAGTTAAAAAGAAATTTTGTTAGGCTACCCCTGCTTTAGTGCACTGAGCATTGAAGTGAGAATTAGTCGTGCCCGTGGCATGCACAGCTTGCTATGCGGAAATAGCTAAAAAGAAAGAGAATTGATGCAAGGAGAGCAAATTCTGCTGTTTTTTCCCAGGCTAAAAACAAATTGTAAAATGACCTTTAGCACATGTATACTAAAGCCATAGCTGACCTCTATTCCGTATACAGCAGAAAATGGAACTCGCTGTGCCCAGTGAGCTCTGCTGAGGGGAACTGGCTCCTGCCTGCCTCTGCCCCACATGCACATGCTGTCCAGCTGCTGCAATATTTGAATGCACCATCCACTGGGGCATCAGGGCAGTTACAGAAGCTCATGTTAGAGAGGAGATCAGTCTGTCTATATTATTTCTAGAAGTGTCTATCTTATCTTTCAAGTGTGAGTTGAAGTCAATACTCACCTCTGGGAGTATCTGTTTGGGGCATGTTTTTGCTAGGACAAGGTCCCAAGTACCAATGGGAGTGTAGGGGTAAGCATTTGGGCAAAGGCTCAAATTTGATTTTGCCTACAGTGCACCCACACCAGTTGTATCAGGATGCAGCTAATCCTCACCATATGCCCCTTGAAATGCCGTCATGTGGCCAGCACTGTGCACACAGTTGATTTATAGGCACATGTGGGCCCTGAAGAAATGTCTGCCATGTTTTGGTCTGCTCTCAGGCAATATGGATGCAGCCATTAAGGCTGGGATTTGTGAGCCTGGAGGATGATATTGGTGAAACATCTCTTCCCACAGCAGATTTTACTCCAACTGTTCAGATCTGCATGATCTGGCCCCGGGATCCTGGGGAGTAAAACACTGGGAATCCTTTGCTGAAGTGAAGGAGTGCCAGTCCCTTCCTTTGTATTTCACTCAGGATGAAATTTGAAGATTTCAAAGTGCACTTTGATAAAGTTGAGATCTGCAACCTCACTCCGGATGCCTTGGAAGACAGCACTCCTCACAAGTGGGAGGTGACCGTCCACCAGGGGAGCTGGGTCCGAGGATCCACTGCTGGAGGATGCAGAAATTTTCTAGGTAAATAGAAAATGATTTGAAAATGAAAAGCAGGCACAGAAGTCCTTGCCTACCTGAAGCCTCCCCTCCTGTTAGCCAGAAGCACAGGAAAAGGACAGGGCTGCTGAATCTCATCCAGTAGGAAGCAACTAAAGGGATAGATCTTCATACTTGAGACATTAGGGAAAAAAAACTTCCTTCTTTAGCTTCAAATTCATTGAATCCAGTTTGTTTTTCACTTATACTTGCATGAGCAGGAAAAACTCCAAATAAGTCACTTAAACTCCAGCAGTCAGTGTAAAATGAGACAAAAATCAAGCTCAGCCAGCGTGCTTATGTGGCTCTAAGTAGCATCATGGATCTGAAAATGGCAACAGACACTATGGGCTCATTATAGTTATATTTTTTTTTAAAAAAATCCCATCTGACAACCTAATTTAAACCATGTTAACTTAATAAAATATCAAGACAAAAATCTTCTCTATACCTGGCTCCATGAAGGACTTTGGGACTTGGCTTATTTTCTGGAGTGCTGAGTGGAAAAAAGTGTGACAGCTAATGGAAAAAAATAAATTGAACAAAAGTGTGGCAACTAATGGAAAGCATAAGTTGAACAAAACCTCAGCTTCAGTTCTCTTGTTCTTTTGGTCTTCCTTTTTTTCTAGTAATAGTAGTAGCAATAGTATTATGGTTATTATTCCAAGGCAAGAAACTCTCTGGTGTTCTTTACATTGGCAGATACTTTCTGGACAAATCCACAGATCAAACTGCATTTGACAGAGAAAGACGAGGGACAAGATGACTGCACATTCATAGCAGCTCTGATGCAAAAGGATCGCCGTAGACTCAAGAAGCTCGGTGCTGACATGCTAACCATCGGCTACTCTATTTATGAGGTATTGCTTTGCTTTCACAGCGCAGTAGCTGCACTATCGGTATTACCATCTCCCTCTGGATTCCTGCCCCAGCCTGTCGTAATGTATTTTTAGGGTCCTTGCTCTTAAAATAACCCTCTCCACTGTGTCCAGCATCAGGGAGAAGTGTGACTTGGTTCAGATGAACTCCTGTCAGAGGAGTGTTTGTCCCTATGGGGACACAGTGTCTGAGGACAAACTCCTCCAACTCCTTGCTCTGTCCAGCCCTGTCTGGCTCCCTGTCAGCCTCTTGGTCCCCACACAGATGGGTGCCTGTCCCCATGTGCCGTGAGCCCTTTCTCCATCCAGAGCAGCCCTGTAAGGGGAGAGGATCTCCTTGATGAATGTCCTCAAGAAGCAAGGGTCCTAGGGATGGGCTTGTGCCACACCGAGCTTGGGTTGGTGGCAGTGGCGGGACAAGGAAAATGCCGGCACCTCTGCCTCTGCCGGCACCATGGCCTGTGGTGATGCTCCCTGTGATTCCCCCCAGAGCCCCCGCGGAGATGGACACCTGAACAAGGACTTCTTCAGGTACCACCCCTCCAAGGCCAGAAGCAAAACATACATTAACTTGAGGGAAGTATCTGAACGCTTCAAGCTGCCACCCGGCGACTATGTTCTTATTCCTACCACCTTCGAGCCGCACCAAGAAGCTGACTTCTGCCTGAAGATTTTCTCGGAGAAGAAGGCCATCACCGAGTAAGTCAACCCCATGCCGCCAGCTCTTCCCCAGAGCCCTGGCATGGAGAGCTCCTGGCGTGTATTTTGTCTTCCCAGGATTTTTATTTACTTGTTCACTCCTAGGGAGAAATGTGTGAAAAAAGCTTTTGAGCTGCAACTTTCCCTCCTAACATAGGCTAAACTCGGTCAAGTCTTGCCTGCCCCACTCTTGTCAAAGTGCATGGAAAAAAATCTGTCTGCAGATGCAATATGCTCATTTTTGCTGATTGCAATCTGTTTCTTCTTCTTCTTGTGTGTGTGTTTTTGTGTGTGTAATGGAGGTTAGGAGGAGGGAGAATAAAGCTTGCCATGGTGAATCTGCTGGGAGCTTATCAAGGAAGAACTGCTGCCTTATATTGTTCAGTGAGCTGCAAATGCAGCACTGTTCCCTTTTGTTTCCCCTCAAAGTTTGTCTAAATGATGAATTAATATAAAAAATAGGCTATTGAGAAACAGCTGTATACCTAATGAATAAAAATGAGATATAATCTTTAGCATACAACATGCACAGACCTTGTTCCCTCCCCAAGTCCTGCTTAAAGTCTGCTTTAAGAGCTTACATCAGGATTTAAATAATACAAAAATCTGACTATGATCTGCATAAGGGTGAATTTTACCTAAACTTAACTTGTTCAGAAAAAAACATGTGGTATTATCTTTTACTTTACTGGAAGATGTAATGTGTAAACTTGTTTTTTTCCCACCCTGAGTAGGTATTGAACATCTTTAAATACTGAATAAGGTTTTTCTTTTCTCCAGGGATCTGGATGAAAATGTTGCCATTGATCTCCCTGAGGTAAGTCTACAGAGTTAAAATAGCAAGAGGATAGCTCAGCAGGCGCCAGCACACACTGCTTTTACTGTGTTTGGCTAAAATGCATTCATTTCAGAGGAACATTACACATTGCCAGCTTTGTGTATCTGACTGAAACATTCTGTTCTGCGGAATATGGTAAAAGAACTATAAGAATCAAAATCTTAAAGATAAGATGCTTCTGTTTCTGCCTCAATGTCGTTACAATCACACAGCAGGAAAAGCTGGTAACAGCCTAAGGTTGGCTGAAGGTATGTCTGTGCAAGCATTGGCGAGGCATATGTCATTAATGTCTTTCAAAACTCTGGTTACTGTAAAAAGGAAAAAAAAAAAGCAGAGAATTTCCACAGACCTACCCTTATTCAGCAGACAAGCTTACCAAATCCACACAGTGTTTGGGAGAAGGTTGGTGCCTGCATGTACCTAGCAAAATGATTCAATTATTTTTGCTTCTGAACAGTCTGATCTGCCTGCTGAGCACTAATTACAGCTGACTCTGAGTCAGCTTCCGTTTAACTGTGCCCCTGCAAATAATCTGTTGGTTGTGGTGTGATTTCCCATGGAAATAAGCTAAGCCAAGATCTCACATGTTCCTCTTTATTAAAACTTTCCTCCAAGGACCAGCTAGCAAATATACTTTTCTGCTTCTAGGGCTTCAGGGCCATGTTCAGTAGCAAAGTACATCTATTAATCTACCTCAACACTGCTAAGGGGCTGCATCCAAATATGAGGAGTAGGAACTGGTGTACATGCGTATGCCAAAAAACAAGTATAAGTGGCGTCTACACGGCTACTCTAGATAAAACAATAGCCCAATGCTATTCTATTTCTCTCCTCATCAATGTAGCCGGATGCTTTGGCTGTAGCAGGGCTGAGGATCTCACCTGGCGGCTGCCAATAACTCATACACTCTGTCCCCTGGCCGCAGCTGACTGAAGGAGCTTCCAGCCATAGAATGGATCTGGGCTACTGTGCAGGCTTGCCGCCACCACCGGCTGCTGGCCACCAAGATGGGCAAGTGATCCCAAGCGTTGCAGCTGGAAAGAGCTCAGAAGAGCTGGGGCAGTGCCCCAGTGGCTGGAAGGGCTTTTGAAGCATGAGAGAAGCATGAGAGAAGACATTTTTCAGGGTGTGCATGCTCAGTTTTGAGACAGCTAAATCAATAGCACACTGAATAACCAGGCAGAGGAGTGAGGGTGAGATTCCTCTAAGGCAGCTTGGATGTTTGGGAGACTCCAGATCTACACTTAAAGTGCAGCAAAGTTCAGGAGCATGTGCTCTTATTTCAAGAGGTACTGTGCTCCCTCTACTCGAGGAGGGCCTGTGTGTAGGAGAAATGTTATGTTTTGTGATTCTGGTAATGTCTTCCTGTGGTTGATCTTGCAGCCTCCAAACCCAACACCAACCTCACAAGAAACAGAAGAAGAGAAGCAGTTCCGGGCATTATTTGAACAGATTTCAGGAGAAGTGAGTGCAAACCCCAGAGAATCCTCAAAATTTGTGGTCACGGAAATATGTGAAAAGTGGGGACAGACTTGTGTGCCCTGCCAAGGCCAAGCAAAGTGAAAAATCCCATGTTTCTTTAGGCAGCACCCTTAGTTGCAGTGTGTTGTTTAGGCACCAGATGTCACCATGAGATATGTCTAGATCGGGAAGGTGCAGTCCTTGGTTGGCAGAAAGGAGTTCACGAGCTAGAAGTCAAGCTCTGAGGGAGCCTATCTGGCTCCTTGTCCACGCGCAGTCTGTTTTCCTTAGAATCAGTGGTTCTTGCTTGAGAGCTCCTTCAGCCACCCTTACCCAGTGCAGCAAGGGTATTTTGCCACCTTTGCCAACTTTTTGGCAAAATAAAGTCTCCTCTGAGTTCTGTGTTGTTTTCTTTCCGTGAATGTTGATGAACCACAGATGCATGATGTTTGCGGTTTCCGAGGTCTTTGGGTATGTCTCATTCTGGAAACACTCAAGTAACCAATGCTGCCTTTTTTTTTTTTTAACTTTAGGACCTGGAGATAACAGCAGAAGAACTCGAATATATTCTGAATGCCATATTAAAAAAAAGTAAGCTCTGATAACATCTGCTTGTGTTCAGTGATATGCAGCTAAGAAACTTTTTAAAAGCTAGAATTAAATTCACTTGCAAATGGGAAAATAAAGGCTCTGTTGCCAGGTTTGTTTAGTGTCCTGCAGTGTTCTGCAGCCAGCAGCAGAGCTGGGCCTTGATCTACCCACTAGCTTGCATTGCCTCCAACATGATCCATGTCAGCTCAGTGAGGCCAGGACCCCGTTGCCCTCTTGCTGTGTTCTGGAGAGCCAAACACTAGGCTGGGACTTGCAACAACTGGACAAGATTTCTGACTCTGCTATGAGCTCTTTATATGACTAGAAGGTCTCTCTGAACCTTCTCTTCTGATTTACAAAACAAGAACAGTGTTTCTTTTCATGTCTTCTGTAAACATCTCCCCTGCCTGGAATTTCTCTGTAGCATGGGCTGTCTTCCTCTTCCAGGGTCCAGGTTCTCCAACAGTGAGGTCTCAGAGCCAGCCAGATCTGCTAGCACTATGTTTGCTTCAGAAAAGTTATTTTGTATTGTGAGTTTAGAGAGAACATGTTTGCCCAACGACTTCTTTCTTACTACTGTCCCTTTTTTCAGTAAAGAACATCAAATTCAAGAATTTAAGTCTTGTGTCATGCCGCAACATCATTTCTCTTATGGATGTATCCTTTTAAATAAGTGTTTATGAGGGTAAGTGGTTACTGAATACAACTGGCCATAGCATTATCTGTTGTAAGTAATGGAAATGGATGTACTTATGTCATGGATGTGCACTGTTCCAGGACAAAAAATATGCCACAAAGTTTTATCCTGATTTTTATTTTGGAAATTTAGGGCTAGAAGTCTTAAACACTAAAAATCTTTCTCCACATTATTCAGGGACAGCTAATTTAATGCTGAGCACTTGTGAAAGTTGTTTTATTTACATCTAATACAGATTTTTTTAAGCTATGGCTTACTTGAGAAGAGTATGCAGGAGATAATACAGAAAAATCTGTTATCTGGAGGGTTAAATTCCCCAGACAGAGATCTGTACCTCACTGGAAAAAAATATATGAGTCAGAAAATGACGGATCAGAAAAATGCTGAAAATTATTGATATTAAAAATGTGGGTATTTTGGCACCCAAACTAAAAGCCAGACTATCTAATCTTTCAGCAGAATCCTAGAGATCCAGGAAGTAGACATGAAAGTGAGATATGTCTGTCCAAATATAGAGATTTATGGTGTAGGCGTCTGCATGTAAGCTAGCTTTCTAGACTCCCTTTGTAGACAGGGAAAAGGATGGTGTAATTGTGCTTGTTCCGGAAGTGTCTGACTATGAGGAATGCTAAATGGCTGCTCAGACATCAGGTGAAATAAATCACAGCCCTGGTATTTCCCCACCAGATTTTTCCTTTGCCACACTCTAATTTCTATTGAATTACCTTTGTGTGGCTTCTCCTTAGGTAGAGCAAGTCAGTTGCCACATATACATAAAGACAAACAGGGGACTAGTCCTAAATTTCCTCCCCTAGAAATTAAGCTTGAGGAGGAAACTGGTCCATGCTCGTATTTCATCCACACATGGCATCGATACAGAGCCAGGGTCTGCCTGTGACTCAGAAGCATGGCAGTAGTCCTAGGTTCACTCTTTAGGATAAAACCAAATGGTTTCCATCTTTTACAACACTTGCAAGCAAATCTCTGTGTAGTGTGGGATAAATAGGGGAGACATTTCTTCATCTGCTTTGGAAGCATGGGGAATGCCAGCACGACCATACCATGCTAAACACAGCAAAATGACATGAATGCAACCCTGTGGCAAAACTGGCAGAATCTACATACTGCATAATTCTCTGACTGAGATCAAGCTGTGCGGGAGGAACGGCCATGACACAGGAAAAAAAATACGACTAAAGAATAAAATTTGCAGAGATGCTTTGACTCTGCTGTCTGGCCAAAGTTTTCAGACCTCTCCAATTTAAAGGACAGGTTGTCTGCAGGACTAATAATGTCCTTGGGATGTGGGAAGGCCCTCAGTAGTGCTCTCAGCAGGGTCCTCAGTGTAGCTGCTTAAATGATGGCAGACATTATCTAGATACCACCTGGAAAATTTTGGCTGAGCAAATACCCATCTGAGCAAAAGCTTTGTCCTGTAAAGTAAGATGGAAAGTGAAAAATGGTCACACTGGACCGTTTAGTCACACAGCGAGTGAGCTCTGCTTGGAGAACGTCAGTAACTCAGTAAAATAATTTTAAAGTCTTCGCATTTGAGGCACAGGGAAGTCCAGGCAGATGTAGATTCCACTTCTCATAACTGCTGTATAGGCATTTTTTCAGATGATAAGGACCAGGTTTTACCAACCTTGCTGTCTATGTCCCATTAATTATTGACTGAGCCCCTGTGGTGGAGCCTGATCTCTAGCTAACAATACTGAACAGTGCAATGGCTGACTAACTCCTTTGAGTGCAGTTGCATTTTTTTTTTAATCAGGTAATTTAAGTCTCTGAATCATTTATAGCCCATTTACATTCAAAGCTGTTCTTGCCTTAGAACAATCTGTCTTTCTTAGCCCCATGGCGCCTGCATAGCCCAGCTGCATTATTGTACCCCATCACATCTCACAAGTGTCGCAGCAGCAGCCGTGCTGTAACCGCTCGGGCTGCGCCGCATGAGAAATCCCAGTATCGGTTTCAGCGGCACCACCAGCTTTCGAGGCAAGATCATGTTATCTCTTTAAAGAAACAGCCCCGGTAAATGTGTTCAGAATTTGGTCCTTCATGTTGTTTTCCTTAATGCAGATTACTAGTCCAGTGGCAATGGGAAATTGGAATTTGATGAGTTCAAAGTTTTCTGGGAAAGAATGAAGAAATGGATTGTAAGTGACATCATTCACTGTATTTGCCTCTCCATTTTATTAGCTATTTTTTGCATAGTTTAATATGTATGTGCAGACAAAAACAGAGACAGAAGTGTTTACAAACCACAAATTGTAATTAAAAACAAATGTTCCAAAAGTAGGGGCTTCTTTTGGATAGTCAAAGACATTCTTAGCTAAGAATGTGTTGCTAAGCCATAATGGTTTGCTGGACATAACAGAGATTTTCATTTAGGATAAAGAATGCAATGGGCACTAATACAGAAGCCAATCAAAATGAAACGTAAAGCTTTTCCATTACTGTTGTTTTACAGAAGAAAGTGATGATTCATGACTAGTACAAAACAATCATTTTGTAAGTCTCTGCATTGCCATTATTGATCTCTCAAGAATCAACAAAACTGAAGTCTGGGAAAGTGTTGGTTCTAATTTTAAACACATTTGCCTGTCACTGCATATGGCAGTAAAAATAAGCAAGTTTGCAGGATCAGGCCAGAGACCAAATATTCAAGAAAGGACATCATAATTGTTTCCTTATGGTGATTAAAAGTTATTATGAATTTGTGCTTCAGGCAAGCATTTGAAATATGCAGCTCTCTGCTTCTTGTCTGGCCCATCAGAAATCACAAATACTTGTCTAGGCACTAACTTCATACTCGCCTTATCAAAAGAGACACTGTATTTAACAAGGAGGCTTGAGAAATCCTTGCTTCCTACAGGAAGATTTGCAGGTATATCTGATGAAAATTTTTCAGCTGAAGATGACAAGAACTCTAATCAACCTGTATTCCAGGGAAGGTTTGTGTTTTTGTCCGATTAAAAGGATGGAACTTAACTGCATCTTAATATTTATGTCAAAATTCAAGCCAGTTCTAACAGTTCTGTTGGTTGTACCATGAATTTTTAGATTTTTTTTATAAATAGATGCAAGGGAGTAATCGCAATTTCAGCTTCATGTTAAGCAATTTGTATATAGCCTTCAGGGCTGTGAACTTTGGAAAAAAATAGCATGAGGAGAATGGCTCAAGAAGGAATATTTAGAAGATGAATAAAAATGCATCTTTCCCAGATAAAATTACTTTTAAAAAATCACAGATTTTTTTATGAAGAGCAACTATTATTGAGTTCATGTGTTTGGCAGTACTTGTTTAATTTCACAACAACCTATTCAAATGACAAAAAGAGATGGAGCCCAGATTTGCTCCTCCGTTGCAAAATCAGACTGGATCTAGACCAAAGTCTTGTCAGCTTTCTTAAATGCTTGCGCTACATATTTAAACACCTTTCCTTTGTGTGCCATATCTGTATTCCCTTTCATGTGCAAATTCTGAAATTTTGCTGTGCTCCTTTCATAACAGAATATCTTTCTTCAGTTTGACTTTGACAAATCTGGCTCCATGTCCTCATATGAGCTCCGCAGTGCCCTAAAAGCTGCAGGTAAGTCAAGAGCTTCATCTTCTCTGGGGAGCTTGTTGGCAGATCCACTGCAGGTAGAGCGAGCTGCAAGAAATTATGCTGGCAGAGTGCCTTCGGACAGGGAGGAGGAGTAAACTCCAGAAAGGCACCTAGAGTGAAAAATTTTAGGTCTGGAGTTGGGCCATGGCCCCAGGCAAGCTCATGGCTCAAATGGAGAGCATGAGGAGACCGTGCACTTTGACTAGGGTACCTTCAAAGAGAAGGGATGATCCTGATACCTGGTCACTGAGCTGTCTCATTCAGGAAATCCAATATTTTTTCAGAAGAACTTTTGGGAGCCTGTCTCTGTGGGTCAACTCGCAAAACAAGCTACTTGAGAACCCATCTCCACTCAAGGGTCAGAGGGGCTATGAGCACACTTGTTTGTCATGAAGAGCAATTAGTGGGGTTGCTTCATCAAAAACTATTTTTATTTGAGCACCTAGCTTTGCAGAAATCCTTACAAATTTCAAGGAGGCAGAATGGTCCCTCATACAACAAAAAATGCAAGGACTGGAAATTGCAGCGATGGAGAATATCGTGTTTGGAGTTCAGTATTCATTATCAGCTTAAAGGGCTGTGCAGTTAGATCACTTTCTGCATGGATGCATGCTGTAGAGTATCCTTCCATCAACTGTTTTTCAAGATGAAGCTAGTAGAGATTTGCAGATTCCTTCCTGGCCTGTGAGGTTGCTCACTTTTACTTTGTGTGCGTGTGTTTGGGAAGGATACCAGCTCAACAACTACCTGCTGCAGCTGATTGTTCTCCGATACTCTGATGAACAGTTCCAGATTGAATTTGATGATTTTCTGAACTGCCTAATTCGTTTAGAGAATGCAAGTCGTGAGTATCTTCTTCCTCTGCAATTTCTTCTCATTCAAAAAAAAAAATCTCTTTCAGTTTTTGCGGAGCATATTGCACAATACTTCAGATGAAGAGTGCACATGGAACAACTAACAAAAGGAGCTGTGTTTAGGATTTGCTTTTAGGATAGATTTTCTCTCATAAAGTGAAAAATGTCCTACTGCTAAATGGAAAATTTCCCCTCGTGAATAGAGCTTGCTTCACCGACTTTGTAGCTCCACATGTGAAGCTTCTTCATGTGAAGAATGCTTGCAAAGCCCATGTTACAGCCTTTCTCATGCCTAATCTATCTGTTTAGCAGTCCTTAAGCAGCCTGTGGCCAAATCTCACTTGCAAAAAAGTGATGGATTGTGTCTCTCACTGGCCTAACCACCAACACCCAAGCATTCCCAACCACAACACCCTTTCCTGGCCTATCACTCACTCAGGTTTCCACCCTCATTTCCTCAACCTACCCCAGGCTCCTGCTGCCCTTTTGCTCCCATGGTGCTGGCTGAGCACGTCCTCCCAGGCTCCGTGCCCAAGCCCCCCAGCAGCACAGTGCGTGTGACTCAGGAGTGGGGCACCCTCTCCTGTGATCCTACCCATGAGCATAATGGCCCATTGGGGCACTCAGCCAAGGCACAAGTGGTGAAAGCTTCATTTTGGATCACCAAGGTCCAAGGATCAAATACTGCTTGTGCCTCATGCAAAGAGATACGAGCCATGCACTTGTGCAGGGATCTTCCGCACCTCTAGCATAACTTGTCCTGCTGAAGATGGCTCTACCATCAGACATCCTATGCCTCATGCCATTCACATGCAGAGTCTCTCTCTTTCCAGAGCAGAAGTAGTAGAGATAAGTAAAATGGTTGGATGAAACATTAAAGCGATCTTGAGGTGTTGCTCCAAATTCAAACCAAACTCATCTCACTCTGGGAGGATCAAAAGCAACTTTCCTGAGCAATATGTTTTAGTTTTGTTCTCTTTGCTTTCTTGTTCAATTTGCATTGGAGTAGAATCATAAAATTACTGAGAGAGAGAAGTTAAATAAGATATA